>CM035807.1:15153984-15306484 GCA_020466095.1 Chlorops oryzae | reverse complement strand
CTTCGTATAGCCTTCTATAGGCTTCGTATAAGCTTCGTATAGCTTTCGTATAGCAATCGTATAGCCTTTGTATAGCTCTTCTGTATAGCCTTCGTATAGCCTTCGTATAGCCTTCGTATAGCCTTCGTATAGCCTTCGTATAGCCTTCGTATAGCCTTCGTATAGCCTTCTATAGGCTTCGTATAAGCTTCGTATAGCCTTCGTATAGCCTTCGTATAGCCTTCGTATAGCCTTCGTATAGCCTTCGTATAGCCTTCGTATAGCCTTCGTATAGCCTTCGTATAGCCTTCGTATAGCCTTCGTATAGGCCTTCGTATAGCCTTCGTATAGCCTTCGTATAGCCTTCGTATAGCCTTCGTATAGCTTTCGTATAGCCTTCGTATAGGCTTCGTATAGGCTTCGTATAGCCTTCGTATAGCCATCGTATAGCCATCGTATAGCCTTCGTATAGCCATCGTATAGCCTTTGTGTAGCCTTCGTAGAGCCTTCGTAGGGCCTTCGTATAGCCTTCTTATGGCCTTCGTATAGCCTTCGTAAAGCCTTCGTATAGCCTTCGTATAGCCTTCGTATAGCCTTCGTATAGCCTTCGTATAGCCTTCGTACAGCCTTCGTATAGCCTTCTATAGGCTTCGTATAAGCTTCGTATAGCTTTCGTATAGCTTCGTATAGCCTTTGTATAGCCTTCGTATAGCCTTCGTATAGCCTTCGTATAGCCTTCGTATAGCCTTCGTATAGTCTTCGTACAGCCTTCGTATAGCCTTCTACAGGCTTCGTATAAGCTTCGTATAGCCTTCGTATAGCCTTCGTATAGCCTTCGTATAGCCTTCGTATAGCCTTCGTATAGCCTTCGTATAGCCTTTGTATAGCCTTCGTATAGCCTCCGTATAGCCTTCGTACAGCCTTCGTACAGCCTTCGTATAGCCTTCTATAGGCTTCGTATAAGCTTCGTATAGCTTTCGTATAGCAATCGTATAGCCTTTGTATAGCCTTCGTATAGCCTTCGTATAGCCTTCGTATAGCCTTCGTATAGCCTTCGTATAGCCTTCGTATAGTCTTCGTACAGCCTTCGTATAGCCTTCTATAGGCTTCGTATAAGCTTCGTATAGCCTTCGTATAGCCTTCGTATAGCCTTCGTATAGCCTTCGTATAGCCTTCGTATAGCCTTCGTATAGCCTTCGTATAGCCTTCGTAGAGCCTTCGTATAGCCTTCGTATGGCCTTCTTATAGCCTTCGTATAGCCTTCGTAAAGCCTTCGTATAGTCTTCGTATAGTCTTCGTATAGCCTTCGTATAGCCTTCGTATAGGCTTCGTATAGCCTTCGTATAGGCTTCGTATAGCCTTCGTATAGCCTTCGTATAGCCTTCGTATAGCCTTCGTATAGCCTGCGTATAGTCTTCGTATAGCCTTCGTATAGCCTTCGTATAGCCTTCGTATAGCCTTCGTATCGCGATCGCATCGCGATCGTATCGCCGTCGTATCACCTTCGTATCGCCTTCGTATCGCCTTCGTATCGCCTTCGTATCGCCTTCGTATCGCCTTCGTATCGCCTTCGTATAGCCTTCGTATCGCCTTCGTATCGCCTTCGTATATCCTACGTATCGCCTTCGTATCGCCTTAGTATAGCCTTCGTATAGTCTTCGTATAGCCTTCGTATAGCCTTCGTATAGCCTTCGTATAGCCTTCGTATAGCCTTCGTATAGATTTCGTATAGCCTTCGTATAGCCTTCGTATAGCCTTCGTATAGCCTTCGTATAACCTTCGTATAGCCTTCGTATAGCCTTCGTAAAGCCTTCGTTTAGCCTTCGTATAGCCTTCGTGTAGCCTTTGTATAGCCTTCGTATAGCCTTCGTATAGCCTTCGTATAGCCTTCGTATAACCTTCGTATAGCCTTCGTATAGCCTTCGTATAACCTTCGTATAGCCTTCGTATAGCCTTCGTAAAGCCTTCGTTTAGCCTTCGTTTAGCCTTCGTATAGCCTTCGTATAGCCTTCGTATAGCCTTCGTATAGTCTTCGTATCGCCTTCGTATCGCCTTCGTATCGCCTTCGTACCGCCTTCGTATAGCCTTCGTATCGCCTTCGTATCGCCTTCGTATAGCCTTCGTATAGCCTTCGTATCGCCTTCGTATCGCCTTCGCATCGCCTTCGTATCGCCTTCGTATCGCCTTCGTATCGCTTTCGTATCGCCTTCGTATCGCCTTCGTACTTCCTTCGTATAACACTCCATTTATATGTTTTTGAACTAGAGGTCGTAGGCGATCATGAACAAACACGTTCATATCGGAGCTCTTTCTGGTCCGACGGCTGGCAACGCACTGATGGAGCTCACGTATTGTCACGCTATTTATATGTTTTTGAACTAGAGGTCGTAGGAGAACATGAGCCAACACGTTCAAATCGGAGCTCTTTCCGGTCCGACTGCTGGCAGCGCACTGATGGAGCTCACGTATTGCCATGCTATTTATACTCTTTTCAAAATTGAACAGAATGTCTTTTTGACCTGCGCTGCGACTGCGCTTCTACTGAGCTGCAACTGCGCTGTGACTGCGCCTTCGTATGGCATTTGTATAGCCTTCGTAGAGCCTTCGTATAGCCTTCGTATGGCCTTCGTATAGCCATCGTATAGCCTTCGTATAGCCTTCGTATAGCCTTCGTATAGCCTTCATACAGCCTTCGTATTGCCTTCTATAGGCTTCGTATAAGCTTCGTATAGCCTTCGTATAGCCTTCGTGTAGCCTCCGTATAGCCTTCGTATAGCCTTCGTATAGCCTTCGTATAGCTTTCGTATAGCCTTCGTATAGCCTTCGTATAGCCTCCGTATAGCCTTCGTATAGCCTTCGTATAGCCTTCGTATAGCCTTCGTATAGCCTTCGTATAGTCTTCGTACAGCCTTCGTATAGCCTTCTATAGGCTTCGTATAAGCTTCGTATAGCCTTCGTATAGCCTTGTTGTTGTTGTTGTTTTTGTTGTTGTTGTTGTTGTTGTTGTTGTTGTTGTTGTTGTTGTTGTTGTTGTTGTTGTTGTTGTTGTTGTTGTTGTTGTTGTTGTTGTTGTTGTTGTTGTTGTTGTTGTTGTTGTTGTTGTTGTTGTTGTTGTTGTTGTTGTTGTTGTTGTTGTTGTTGTTGTTGTTGTTGTTGTTGTGTGTTGTTGTTGTTGTTCGTATAGCCTTTGTGTAGCCTTCGTGTAGCCTTCGTGTAGCCTTCGTATAGCCTTCGTATACCCTTCGCATACCCTTCGTGTAGCCTTCGTGTAGCCTTCGTGTAGCCTTCGTATAGCCTTCGTATAGCCTTCGTATAGCCTTCGTATAGCCTCCGTATAGCCTTCGTATAGCCTTCGTATAGCTTTCGTATAGCTTTCGTATAGCCTTCGTATAGCCTTCGTATAGCCTTCGTATAGCCTTCGTATAGCCTTCGTATAGCCTTCGTATAGCCTTCGTAGAGCCTTCGTATAGCCTTCGTATGGCCTTCGTATAGCCTTCGTATAGCTTTCGTAAAGCCTTCGTATAGTCTTCGTATAGTCTTCGTATAGTCTTCGTATAGGCTTCGTATAGCCTTCGTATAGGCTTCGTATAGCCTTCGTATAGCCTTCGTTTACCCTTCGTTTAGCCTTCGTTTAGCCTTCGATTAGCCTTCGTTCAGCCTTCGTTCAGCCTTCGTTCAGCTTTCGTTCAGCCTTCGTTCAGCCTTCGTTAAGCATTCGTTTAGCCTTCGTATAGCCTTCGTATAGTACTCCATTTATATGTTTTTGAACTAGAGGTCGTAGGCTAACATGAACAAACACGTTCATTGCAGAGCTCTTTCCGGTCCGACGGCCGGCTACGCACTGATCGAGCTAACGTATTGTCACGCTATTTATACTCTTTTCAAAATTGAACAGATTGTCTTTTTGACCTCCGCTGCTTCTGCGCTGCGACTGCGCTGCTACTTCGCTGCTACTGTGCTGCGACTGCGCTGCTACTGCGCTGCGACTGAGCTGCTACTGCGCTTTTGCTGCGCTGCTATTGCGCTGCTACTGCACTGTGACTGCGCTGCTACTGCGCTGCTACTGCTATGCGACGGCGCTGCGACAGCGATGCTTCTATGCTGCGACTGCTGTGCTATTGCACTGGGACTTCTCTGCTGCTGCGCTGCTACTGCTCTGGTGCTGTGCTGCGACTGTGCTGCTTTTGCGCTGCGACTGCGCTGCTGCTGTGGTGAGACTGCGCTGCTACTGCATGTATGCTTCACTGCCGCTGCGCTACTACTGCGCTACTGCTGATTGGAATGTGTCTTGATATGTTGCTCGGAATGTTGCTTGAAATTTTGCTGGCAATGTTACTAGAAAAGTCGTTCGCAATGTTGCTTGAATATTTCTTGCAATGTTTCTGGTAATGTCGCTGGCATTGTTGTTGGGAATGTTATTTGCAATGTCGCTGGGAATGTTGCTAGCAATGTCTATTGCAATGTTGCTTGCAATGTTGCTCACAATGTTGCTCAAAATATTGCTGGCAATGTTGCTCGCAATGATGCTGGCAATGTTGCTTCAAATGTTGCCAGAAATGTTGCTGGCAATGTTGCTTGTAATGTTTCTGGCATTGATGTTGGCAATTTTGAGAGATATGTTGCTGGCAAAGCGGCTCGAAAAGTTGTTCAAAATATTGCTGGAAATGTTTCTGGCAATGTTGTTGGCAATAATGCTGGAAATTTTGATCGGAATGATTATCCCAATATTGCTCGGAATGTCGCTGGCAGTGTTGTCGGAAAGTTGCTCGAAATTTTGATGGCAATGTTACTGGATATGTTGCTGGAAATGTTGATGACAATATTTTTCGTAATGTTTCTGGCAATGTTGCTGGCAGTGTTTCTGGAAATTTTGTTGGAAAAGTTCGTGGAAATGTTGCTCGCAATGTTGCTGGCAATGTTCTTCGAAATGTTGCTGACAAATGTACTCTAAATGTTGCTGGAAATGTTGCTCGGAGTGTTGCTTGCAATATTGCTGCCGATGTTGCTCGGAGTGTTGCTTGAAATTTTATTGGCCATGTTGCTGGAAATGTTGCTGGGATTGTTGCTTGAAATGTTGCTGTAAATTTTACTGGAAATGTTGTTTGTTCCTGTACTGCAGGAAACTGCCCAAAACTGCAGTTTCACGCGTATTTAATGTTTTTGACTAAAGGGAACGCATAAAAATGCGATTCAGACTTCTATACTAGTTGAGGTCATGGAAAACCACCCGGGCATGGCCAAGAGGGTTACTTAGCGGGACAAACCGCTTGTGGACTTGAAATGGCACTTAGGACGCACTTAGGACGCCCAAAACCATTTTACAGAAAACTTTTACCGCATCTCACGATTGAAAGTTTAACTGGCATGTCATAGAAATCGAAATCGACTGAAGTTCCATACTTTCATGTACCCTAATAACCGTTTCCAGAGCATTTCTACACAATCATTTAATATCAAGACCACACATTCATACATATATTCTTATATTCAAATGAGTAAGGGAAAACTATGTCCACATTCGATCGTCATGATCCTTGGACCGATTGAATTTTTGAACGATTTTGCAGTTCAGTTCTGTGACATCCTCGTAAACCTTAAAAAATTTTCAATAAACTAAGTTGAAGACTAAAAAAAAATATATATATTTGTTCTGTTTTTTTCAATTTCAATTTATGGTCACCTATATTTCCTATATTTCCTATATTTCCTTACGTTATCACCAAACGCAATTTAATAAAGGTTTTAAAAAGACCCACGCAGCTCTCAAAAGCCTTGCTCATGATGTGTTCGAATGTACTCATTAAGGCAACAGAATATATTTAATTTTAGAGCTAAAAAGTATGCACTTTAAAATTTCGAAAATTTTTGATAGTAACAAATCTATTTATACTTGTAGGTTTGTCCATTTAATCACTTCTCGGGGAAGTGCTGTGAAAGATGTGCGAATATTTTTAAAATCTTAATTAAGTTCCGTTAAAATGATACTAATTGGTCTCTAAATACTCTAACACCATTAGATGTTACATTAAAAATTTTCTGTTCCCCTAATAGTAATAAATAAATTATTTCTATTTCCCGTTCGATTCGAGCTTACGCTGTTGGTCGATTAATTGTTCGATTAGATAGCAGAACTCAACGTACTTGACTGAATTTCTTCAAAGAGTATCTCAGTTAATCAATTAATCAATATATCGATCGAATCATCACAAAGACGCGATTCGATGGGTCCTTTCTTCCAAAAGTTTCTTTATTTATTGTCTTTATCGCTTCTTTTGACTAAGTTTCTAAGAATTTATACATAACTCTTATATCTTAGGAAATGAAAAAATTCAACTTCTTTTTCTAGTCATTCCTTGAGACATGGTCTAGCCCGCCATTGCCTGCGCTCGCGTATCCATTTGTTACAAACTAATGAGGAGAGTGAGGAAATGAAATGAGATATTAAACGAAATAATTTCGTCTTCGGTCTTACCCCACTTATTTCCCACTAAAACGGGGCATGCTGCATGGAATGTTCGTGGGTCAACTCGCCCCTTGTTGTCAAGGTTATACCACATTATGGCTGAGCCCTTTTTGGGAAACACAGCAATTTCGAGTTCAGGAAACACTGTGGCACCGCCTTGTTCAACGTCGCTCAGCTGAAACGAAATGGAATCAGGTATTTTTGTACCGATTTTTTATTTGTTACGCCTAGATAGCTAAGTTTAGCACCGAAATTGGGAATATTTTTTAAAATTTTACTCACATAGAACATAAACGTCGAAATGCGATCGCCTTCTTTTAAATATTCCAAATAAGTTTCATTCACACCCGGATCAAAGTAATCATAGTGCAAAACACTATGACCGCCAATACCATAATTCGAAAGCTGGAGGTTTTCAAAAGTTATATCGAGGCCAGTCGCATCGGCGATTCGTTGGTTAATCCGTTTTACGATTTCGGTCTCATTATTATTGAACCACGCAGTATGTGATGTACGATCATCGCTGACTACCCCTTCTAACACATCTGCTTCGAACACTCCTGCACGTTTTAAATGAGGCTGCCCAAGTTCTTTTAAATGCTCGATCTCGTCCTCCGATAAGACGTCATGATACAGTACCATGTATGGATCCAGGCTTATATCCTCCATTTTGATGGGCGCTAATTTCAAAAACGCATTCGTTGTTGTATTATAGCGACAGTACAACTTATGTGATCGGTATGGGAAAGATCCTCGGCAGCCTAATTCATATACCAAATCTTTCGGTTTTCTAAGCTTGGAATTCAAAGAAGATTGTTGCATTGCATTGTTGGCATTTTGAAACTCGATTTCAGCTATGCGTCGTCGTAAGCTCATGTCCTTCGGGTCACGGTTGATAGCCATTTCGAACACAATGATTGCATCCTTGAAACCATCTAGTGAAAAGTAAATATCATTAAAAATTGAACGTAATTAGTGCGGACGAATTATGCCAAAATATTTCCGCAAACAACGAATGTCCTGAAAATACTTCTAAGAAACCTTTCCTCAAACGTCTCTGGCTTACGCGTCTTTGCAAAAATTTCTGCATAAATTTTTAACATGTCAACTTCTTTCAGGGCTAAAGCATCGTTAAGATCGCTTTCTTCAAACGACTCAAGTGCTTCGTACACCCAATGGGCCGCCTCAAAGTAACGGGATTGTTTGAAAAGCTCAAGCCCAACGGCAAAGGTATCCAGGGTCGAAAATTTGAGGCTTAAACAAACACAGGACTTTATCTTTGAATAGAAAAAAATTTTCAAGTCCTACTCGTATTGCTTTCCATTTAAAAAACCCGCTGCCATATCCTTAACTTTCAATTGGTACGTTTTCTGAAAGTGATCAATAGAGTTGGCTGCCTCTTGGAGGTCCTTTGATGTTGGTGCGGCCGTTGAAAGCTTAGATGATAACATATCAGTGTATTCTTTCAAATAGAAAATCAACTGTCAATGACATTCAAAGGGAGAGGCACTTTAAGTAAGATTAAAAATTTTCTTACCTACAGCTATGGGCCTCTTGATAAAATCTACCAAGTTCACCCAATCTGCATGCATCCTTCGTATCAATGAAAATGCATTCAACGGGTTCCCCACATAAGCTTCAATATCGGGTTTTGCTTTGTCCATTTCTTCATTCATTCTCTTTGAGGCGCTATTCAATTGAATTCCATGAGCCAGCGGAATTCGGAAAGAAAATTCTTGCAGACCTCAAAATATCTCTAGGTATTTTACCATTAACAGGTCGTGAGGTATGTGAGATCTGCAAGAATCTTCAAAATATTCGTATGAATTCTACCTTCGAAGTGTGCTGAGTTTCTTCTCCAGCTCATCAGTTACTTTTAATAGATCTTGTAGCAACATTTCTTCTACCCTCAGAAGCTTATCCATTTCAACTATGGATGTTGAAACACTTCGTTCTCGACTGTTTACGGGAACGTTGAAGTACAAAATAATCAATCCAACAATCCTAATATTCGACATCATAGTCACCATGACCCCTTCTGGTTTCTACTTTTATCAATTATATACTTTCGATCGCAGGCAAGAAGGAACCTTCGTTCGTTCGAAGCAACGTTACTGATCGGGCTGGGAATAGTTTGCATTGGAAATAAATAACGAAAATTTCACGCATTTAGAGTTTCATGCAACTGCAAAGTGTTCCATAATGAAATTCTTAATGGCTATATTAAATTTCCGCACCGTTTCGAATTAGTTTTAAGTGTTCTAAGTCACACATTTAAATCTTAAAAGGCAATTGTCGTTCAATTTGCTGGCAAAATATTCAACTGGTGATTTCATCATTAGAAAAAATTCACTCCCCGATTTAGGTACTCCTCGAGCAGACCTCTTCCGGTCAATTGGAAATCAAGTATAAAACCCACCCCTTGTGGATCTTCTTTCGACTAATTTTCGATTCTAATGGATGAAACCTAATACCCTAGTAATGGAGGTACCCCTAAAAAAAGGTCCGATCGGGTCCATTCGCGAACTTTCTTACTCATGGCCCCGTGAACACGCATACCAAACTTCAAAAACCTTAACTTCTTCGATAAAAACTGTATACGGACGGACAGACGGCTTAATCAAAGCTGCTGGTGACGCTGATCATTTCTATATAGGTATATTTTGTATGGTCTACCTCGACTGGTTCCGGGGGTTACATGCAACCACACAAACGCAATATACCCTCGGCAAAGAGTTTGTTGGGTATAATAAAAACTACTCGGGCATGTCAGATATTCCAAATGAGTGTAAAGTGAACTCCTGACTGACGTTTTGGAGGTGACCCAAAGTCAGGATGGAGTTTTGAAAATGTAATAGAATTTTGTGCGCTTGAGATACTCGAGCGTGTCAGATTTTAATCCAGAGTGATCAAAGTGGAAATAACTCTCAACTACCGGTTTTTTCATTATTAAATCTGTGTTACTGAGACGGAACCCTCGCCATGAAATTCACAAAATAAGTTTTAAACAAAATTTACCTTCTCTTACGCTGAATCCCTCGAGGTTGCAGAGGATCGATTCTTACACCTATAGTAAGCAGAGTATATTAGTTTTGTTTGGATCTTGTAACAGTAAAATCTGTGATCCGCAGGTATAGACAAATATATATATTGTTGAACAGGGTTGAAAAATGAATCGATTAAGATATGTCCGTCCGTCTGTGGTCAAATGACCTTCAAAATTGGAGGACCAATCACGCCGGAATTCAGCACACGGCTATATCAGACCCCGAGTCAATACTCAATACATATCATTGATATTTGGAACATTCGTAAATTACCAAAAGAGACGTAGGCTGAAAAAATTAGGACTTTAAATAATGGTCTATCGTAACTTCAAATTTTGTATATCTTTCGAAGTCGAAACATTGGTTTACCAACATGATCATGACTCGAATCCTACAAAGACAACTCAGACGCGATTCAATGCGTACTTTCTTCCAAAAGTTTCTATATTTATTGTCTTTTTCGATTCTTTTGACTAAGTTTCTAAGAATTTAGAAATACTTCTTACATCTTAGGAAATTATAAATATCAACTTCCATTTGGAATCATTCCTTGGGACATGGTCTGGCCCGCCATTGCCTGCGCTCGGGTATCCATTTATTACAAACTAATAAGGAGAGTGAGGAAATGAAATGACATATTAAACGAATTAATTTTGTCTTCGGTCTTACCCCATTTATTTCCCACTAAAACGGGGCATGCTGCATGGAGTGTTCGTGGGTCGACTCGCCCCTTGTGGTCAAGATTATACCACATTATGGCTGAGCCCTTTTTGGGAAACACAGCAATTTCGAGTTCAGGAAACACTGTGGCACCGCCTTGTTCAACGTCGCTCAGCTGAAACGAAATGGAATGAGGAATTTTTGAACCGATTTTGGATTCATTGTCCGTGTTTAAATAGGAAACGTTTTCGTAATAAAAATCTGGAATCCCACTATCTGAGAAAATTTTCACAATTTCTAACGGGCTAGATCGGCAGAGAATTAACCAATTCCCACAACCACTTCTTGCGGCCGCACATTATCGCTTAAGCACGGGCATTGAGATATTCTTTAAGCAATTTGACTCACATAGAACATAAACGTCGAAATGCGATCGCCTTCTGGCAAATATTCCAACAAAGTTTTATTCACACCCGGATCAAAGTAATCATGGTGCGGAGCATAATAACCGCCGATGCCATAATTAGAAAGCTGGAGGTATTCAAAAGTTGTATCGAAGCCAGTCGCATCGGCGATTCGTTGGTTAATCCGTTTCACGATTCCAGTCTTTATATTACTGACCCACGCAATATGTGAAGTACGAACATCGCTGACTACCCCTTCTAAATCATCTTCGCGAAACACTCCTGCACGTTCTAAGTGAGGCTGCCCGAGTTCTTTTAAATGCTCGATCTCGTCCTCCGATAAGACGTCATGATACAGTACCACGTATGGATCCAGGCTTATTTCCTCCATTTTGATGGGCGCTAGTTTCAAAAAGGCATTCGTTGTTGTGTTATACCGGCAGTACAGCTTTTGGGGGCGGTATGGATAACTCCCTTGGCAGCCTAACTCATATGCCAAATCTCTCGGCTCCCTGTGCTTGGAGTTCAAAGGAGACCGATTAGCTTTTGATAGAAAGAAAAGTGCTTTTTGAATACTACTGATTCAGGTGCGGTTGCATTGGTGGCTTTTTGAAACTCGATTTCAGCTCTGCGTCGTCGTAAACTCATGTCCTTCGGGTCACGGTCGATAGCCATTTCCAACACAATGATTGCATCCTTGAAACCATCTAGGATAAAGTAAATATCATTAAAATAGGAAGATATTTAAAGCGGTAGAATGGCTGACGAACGAGAAATGTTCTCCATGGCTTACTTGTCCCTGCAAAAATTTCTGCATAAATTTTTAACATGTCAACTTCTTTCAGGGCTAAAGCATCGTTAAGATCGCTTTCTTCAAACGACTCAAGTGCTTCGTACACCCAATGGCCCGCCTCAAAGTAACGGGATTGTTTAAAAAGCTCAAACCCAACGGCAAATGTATCCAGGGTCGAAAATTTGACGCTAGAAAAAAACACAGGACTTTATCTTTGAATAGAAAAAATTTAAGTCCTACTCGTATTGCTTTCCATTTAAGAGACCCGCTGCCATATCCTTAACTTTCAAATGGTACGTTTCCTGAAGGCGATCAATAGAGTTGGCTGCCTCTTGGAGGTCCTTCGATGTGGGTGCGGCCATTGAAAGCTTAGATGATAACATATCAGTGTATTCTTTCAAATAGAAAATCAATCGTCATTGGCATGCAAAGGGAGAGGCACTTTAAGTAAGATTAAAAATTTTCTTACCTACAGCTATGGGCCTCTTGATAAAATCTACCAAGTTCACCCAATCCGCATGCATCCTTCGTATTCAATGAAAATGCATTCAACGGGTTCCCGACATAAGCTTCAATATCGGGTTTTGCTTTGTCCATTTCTTCATTCATTCTCTTTGAGGCCCTATTCAATTAAATTCCATGAGCCAGCGGAATTCGGAAAAAAAATTCTTGCAGACCTCAAAATTGCTCTAGGCATTCTACCACAAACAGGTCGTGGGTACGTGAGATCTGCAAGAATCTTCAAAATATTGGTATGAAATCTACCTTTGAAGTGTGCTGAGTTTCTTCTCCAGCTCATCAGTTACTTTTAATAGATCTTGTAGCAACATTTCTTCTACTCTCAGAAGCTTATCCATTTCAACTATGGATGTTGAAACACTTCGTTCTCGACTGTTTACGGGAACGTTGAAGTACAAAATAATCAATCCAACAATCCTAATATTCGACATCATAGTCACCATGACCTCTTCTAGTTTCTACTTTTATCAATTATATACTTTCGATCGCAGGCAAGAAGGAACCTTCGTTCGTTCGAAGCAACGTTACTGATCGGACTGGGAATAGTTTGCATTGGAAATAAATAACGAAAATTTCACGCATTTAGAGTTTCATGAAACTGCAAAGTGTTCCATAATGAAATTCTTAATGGCTATATTAAATTTCCGCACCGTTTCGAATTAGTTTTATGTGTTCTAAGTCACACCTTTAAATCTTAAAAGGCAATTGTCGTTCAATATTCAGCTGTTGATTTCAACATTTAAAAAAATTCTAATGGATGAAAATTTGACTAGACTCTCCGGATAACCCAGACGATCTTCTCATTAATTTAACCAGCGGATATAAAGGTCGAAATAAGCCAACAAAACGAAGTGGAAAGAGGAAGTATATATGCCAATATTTAGGAGACAATTTATAAAAAAACGGCTTCTGACACGCCCAATTTTCAAATTCGATATGCGCTCCCTACTGTTTAACGCGATTGATAGCAAATTTTGGCACACGGTTGCGAAACTGACCTACGCAATATGTATGGTTGTATGCATATACATATATCTATACGCATGAACACCAAGGGCGGTTGATATATGGACCAACTCGTGTCTTCTTTCTTTGAAATTCTAACGAGATTCCACCAACGAAGGAGAAAGCAAAGAAAGAGAACCGATTCGCAAAAACTTTCAGAGACCGAAAAAGAAAAACAATTCGCTGGCCGGCCGACTCCCTCTCTTCGTTATCAACTGAAGGGAACGAGGAAACGACAATGAGACTTTGCGTCGCCTGGCTATTATGTTGTAGTTGTCACTCTTATTGCCTGGCACAAAAAACAACCGTTCACGCCAAATAGCAACGGGTACGTTAGCAATGTGAAATAGTGAAGCCGAGGGTAAAGTGGTTGTCCACGCTTCTAGTGTATGATACGCTGCACGCGCTTTGATCGTTAATCGGTGACCTTGAAGATGCAACAAGTCGTACGAAGGTCAGAGGCACGATACACGTGGCGGACTTTTTTTTACCTTTCCACAAGGGTTGGTCCACCAGGACCTGACTCCAGCCTCCTGGCAGGATCGCCAAATGTTTATGTCAGGGTTAATAGAAGCAAACGTACCTGGTTATGCTGCAGATGAGGTGGGAAAGCCGTCGTTGGACTTGGATTTTGGTTTGCCGGCGGTTGCGCGGTTGTATCACGGAGCGAGCGCGTGCGGTTTTCCCAAATCGATCGAACTTACTGACTTATGATTTTTTTACATTCGCGGAACAGCGAGGCGCGTCCTAGCGGTTGCGATCAAAGACTCCGCCGTCTTTGCTCGAGATCGAGCTGTTCAACTAGAGAGAAAACGTTTCGTTGAATCGGTTAAATTAAGGGAGCGCCCCCATAGCGGCTACGGCTACGGCGAAAAACGGACACAGAGTATATTAGTTTTGTATGGATCTTGTAACAGTTAAAACTGTGATCCACAGGTATACACAAATATATATATTGTTGAACAAGGTCGAAAACTGAATCGATTAAGACATATCCGTCTGTCTGTCTGTCTGTCCGTCCGTCCGTCTGTGGTCGAATCTCCTTCAAAATGTCAGGACCAATCACGCCGAAATTTGGCACACGACTATATCAGACCCCTAGTCAATACTCAATACATATCATTGATATTTGAAACACTCGTAAATTATCAAAAGAGACGTATGCTGAAAAAATTAGGACAATAAATAATGGTCCATCGTAACTTCAGATTTTTTATAACTTTCGAAACATCGATCAATGAAACATCGGTTGACCAAGATGATGAAAGTCTGGGAGGAAAATTGATATGGTACGTCGTCTTCCACGCTCATATATAATGATTTTTATAACTTCTGTACAAAAAGGAAAAATATAATGCGCCAATATTGTCAGAACGCTGAGCATACCGAAAGCAGCCTTGGCCGACTTTAGCTTTCTTATTATTTTTTTTGTTTACTAATCTTCTATTAAGCAAGCAAAAAAAAAGAAAAAGGATTCGCATGTACTCCTAGGAATATTCTTGAAAGCGTTTGTGCACGAAGTTCTAACAGGATTTAGAACGCGACAAAAAAGTAACTTTTTCAGAAATGCCCATATGTAGTTTTGCTATATTGTATGCAGGTCTCAGACAAGGGTTAATCCTTTAATCAACTTATCAGTCGAATCATTACAAAGAAAACTCAGACGCGATTCAATGATAAAATTCAACTTCCATTTCTAGTCATTCCTTAAGACATGGTCTCGCCCGCCATTGATGGAGCTCGGGTATCCATTTATTACAAACTAATGAGGAGAGTGAGGAAATGAAATGACATATTAAACGAAATAATTTCGTCTTCGGTCTTACCCCATTTATTTCCCACTAAAACGGGGCATGCTGCATGGAGTGTTCGTGGGTCGACTCGCCCCTTGTGGTCAAGATTATACCACATTATGGCTGAGCCCTTTTTGGGAAACACAGCAATTTCGAGTTCAGGAAACACTGTGGCACCGCCTTGTTCAACGTCGCTCAGCTGAAACGAAATGGAATGAGGAATTTTTGAACCGATTTTGGATTCATTGTCCGTGTTTAAATCGGAAACTTTTTCGTAATCAAAATCTGGGATCCCACTATCTGAGCAATTATCACAATTTCTGATTTCTAACGGGCCAGATCGGCTAAGATTTTACCAATTCCATTGAGATATTCTTTAAAAAATTTTACTCACATAGAACATAAACGTCGAAATGCGATCGCCTTCCTGGAAATATTCCAACAAAGTTTCATTCGTTCTCGGAGCATGGTAATCATAGTGCGGAGCATAATGACCGCCGATGCCATAATTAGAAAGCTGCAATTTTTCAACAGTTATATCGAAGCCAGTGGCATCGGCGATTCGTTGGTTAATCCGATTTACGATTTCGGTCTCATTATTATCGAACCACGCATGGTGTGATGTACGAACATCGCTGACTACCCCTTCTAAATCATCGAGGCGCAACACTCCTGCACGTTCTAAGTGAGGCTGACCGAGTTCTTTTAAATGCTCGATCTCGTCCTCCGATAAGACGTCATGATACAGTACCACGTATGGATCCAGGCTTATTTCCTCCATTTTGATGGGCGCTAATTTCAAAAAGGCATTCGTTGTTGTATTATACCGGCAGTACAGCTTTTGGGGGCGGTATGGATAACTCCCTTGGCAGCCTAATTCATATGCCAAATATCTCGGCTTTCTGTGCTTGAATTTCAAAGGAGACCGATTAGCTTTTGATGGAAAGAAAATGGCTTTTTAAATACTACTGATTCAGGGGCGGTTGCATTGGTAGCCTTCTGAAACTTTAATTGAGCTCTGCGTCGTCGTAAACTCATGTCCTTCGGGTCACGGTCAATAGCCTTTTCCAACACATTGATTGCATCCTTAAAACCATCTAGTGAAAAGTTAATATGTATTATTCAAAAATGAAGGTAATTAGTGCGGACGAATGGCCGACGAACGAGAAATGTTCTCCATGGCTTACTTGTCCTTGCAAAAGTTTCTGCATAAATTTTTAACATATCAACTTCTTTTAGTCCTAAAGCATCGTTAAGATCGCTTTCCTCAAACGACTCAACTGCTTTGGAGACCCAATATGCCGCCTCAAAATAACGGGATTGTTTGAAAAGCTCAAACCCAACGGCAAATGTATCCAGGGTCGAAAACTTGACGCTAAAACAAACAAAGGACTTTATCTTTGAATAGAAAAAAATTAAGTCCTACTCGTATTGCCTTCCATTTAAGAGACCCGCTGCCATATCCTTAACTTTCAATTGGTACGTTTCCTGAAGGCGATCAATAGAGCTGGCTGCCTCTTGGAGGTCCTTCGATGTGGGTGCGGCCATTGAAAGCTTAGATGATAACATATCAGTGTATTCTTTCAAATAGAAAATCAATCGTCATTGGCATGCAAAGGGAGAGGCACTTTAAGTAAGATTAAAAATTTTCTTACCTACAGCTATGGGCCTCTTGATAAAATCTACCAAGTTCACCCAATCCGCATGCATCCTTCGTATCAATGAAAATGCATTCAACGGGTTCCCGACATAAGCTTCAATATCGGGTTTTGCTTTGTCCATTTCTTCATTCATTCTCTTTAAGGCGCTATTCAATTAAATTCCATGAGCCAGCGGAATTCGGAAAGAAAATTCTTGCAGACCTCAAAATTGCTCTAGGCATTCTACCACAAACAGGTCGTGGGTACGTGAGATCTGCAAGAATCTTCAAAATATTCGTATGAAATCTACCTTCGAAGTGTGATGAGTTTCTTCTCCAGCTCATCAGTTACTTTTAATAGATCTTGTAGCAACATTTCTTCTACCCTCAGAAGCTTATCCATTTCAACTATGGATGTTGAAACACTTCGTTCTCGACTGTTTACGGGAACGTTGAAGTACAAAATAATCAATCCAACAATCCTAATATTCGACATCATAGTCACCATGACCCCTACTAGTTTCTACTTTTATCAATTATATACTTTCGATCGCAGGCAAGAAGGAACCTTCGTTCGTTCGAAGCAACGTTACTGATCGGACTGGGAATAATTTGCATTGGAAATAAATAACGAAAATTTCACGCATTTAGAGTTTCATGCAACCGCAAAGTGTTCCATAATGAAATTCTTAATGGCTATATTAAATTTCCACACCGTTTCGAATTAGTTTTAAGTGTTCTATTTCACACTTTTAAATCTTAATAGGGTGCTATAAGCAAATTTTTTAATACCCTGATGTAAATTGAATGGCTCTCCAGCTGCAAGGCAATTTCTTTAACTTTTGTTTTCAACATTGATCTTTGATTGGAATATAGCTACTCCCAGTTATGGAAAAATCAAGTGTAAACTCTTCTAATTTATTCATCCGAGTGGATACAAAAACCGAACTGTGTAAATAAAAATAATAAAAGTATACAAAACGACCCCACGAGTATATTCAAGTCCCAAAATAGATTTTTAAATTTAATCTTCACAAAATCATTTGTGCTTATATCATTCCCTCGGACAAATTCGTGTTCGCCATTGACTTCTCTCGCGAATCCATTTATTGCAAACTGAAAAAAGGAGAAAACTGTTAAAATTCTTTTCGCCCAATTGAGAACTAGAATTACCCCATTTAGATCCAACTAAAACAGGGCAAGCCGCATGCACTGTTCGTGAGTCACACTCGCCCCTTTCGTCGAGATTATACCACATGATAGCAGAACCCTTTTGCGGGTACACAGCAACCTTGAGTTCGGGAAACACTGTGGCACCGCCTTGTTCAACGTCGCTCAACTGAAATTATTCAAATATTTCATCCATTTTTTTTCCTCTTTTTAAATTGTGTCACAAACTCACGTAAAACAAAACTGTCGACATTCGATCACCCTCTTCAAAAACCACATCAGAATTCTACAAAAAATAAGATTTTTTTTCAATCCTTCTGTGCTCGTTTCATGCACTTCAAAATATTGCATCTCACCATTGAAAAGTTGAAATAGTCATAGTGCACATCGTAATGTCCACCGAGGCCGTAGTTCATCATTTGCAACATTTCTGATCCTTTCAAATCGAAACCAGTCATATCAACGATCCGCTGGTTAATCCTTTCCGTAACATCCGTTGCGTTATCGGTTAACCATGAAAATTTCGACGTACGAGTTGATACAACGTCACTCGTCCCTTCGGCATGATTATACACGGTTGCACGCTTCAAGTGAGGCTGCCCGAGTTCTTTTAAATGCTCGATCTCGTCCTCCGATAAGACGCCATGATACAGTACCATGTATGGATCCAGGCTTATTTCCTCCATTTTGATGGGCGCTATTTTCAGAAAAGCATTCGTTGTTCTATTATAGCGACAGTACAGCTTATGTGGGCGGTAAGGGAAAGTTCCTTGGCAGCCTAATTCATAGGCTGAGACACTTTTTAAGCGCTACAAATCAAGGATAAAAAATGTATTATCAAAATGAGTTGAAATTTGAACTCGTTTCATTCTCTCACTTGTTCAGGCGTTTTATTGTTTGTAACGATTTGAAATTGAATTTCACCTTTTCGACGCAGCAAGCTAGCATCCTTCGGATTAATATTGATAGCCATGTCCAACACAGTTAGAGCGTCCTTGAAGCGATCTAATGGAATAAATTCTCTTTTAGCAATCATCAAATGATCGAAAGTTTCCATACTTCCATACTTAATTTAAAAAGGGCTTCGGCATAAAATTCAATAATGTTTCCTTTCTTTAGTCCTAAAGCAGCGTTTAGATCGCTTTCTTCAAACGACTCAAGTGCTTCGTACACCCAATGGGCCGCCTCAAAGTAACGTGATTGTTTGAAAAGTCCAAAGCCAATGGAAAATATATCGAGGGTCGAAAATTTAACGCTAAAACAAAGAAAAGGACTTTATCTTTGTATAGAAAAAAAAAATTTCAAGTCCTACTCGTATTGCTTTCCATTCAAAAGACCTGCCGCCATATCCTTTGCTGCTAAATCGTACGTTTCCTGAAGGCGATCAATAGCATTCACAGCTTCAACCAACTCTGTCTCTGTTGGTTGCACTCGAAGTAGCTCTTCTGTCAAAATTTCTAGTTGTTCTTAAATAAAAGAACACATTTGTTAAGGGTTCATTACTTTAAGAATTCTCAAAATTCCCTTACCCACAGCTACGGGCCTCTTCAGAAAATCGATCAAGTTCACCCAATCCGCGTGCATTCTTCGTATCAATGAAAATGCATTCAAAGGGTTTGCCAAATAGACTTCAAAGTCAGGCTTTGCTTTTTCCTTTTCTTCGTTCATCGTCTTAACGGCGCTATACAAAAAGATATCGATAGGTATGTATGTAAAAAAAAGAAAACAATTGAACTTCACATAAAAGAAATTTACCTCCGGATTGTGGTCAGTTTTCTCTCCAATTCATCAGCGAAATTTGATAAGCCTTTCACTAAAATTTCTTCAGTCTTCAGAAGCTCTTCCATGCCAGCCACCGATGTGGAAACACTTCTCTCTATGCTTTGGGCTTGAACAACGCTTTGAAGAAGGAAAACCATTACAAGCCACATTACACGATCCATTGCGGTGCTCTATTTTGATTTACGCGCCCAATAATGACTGACTTGCTAGCTTAACATTTTTTAACTGAATGACTCTTTTTTTATTGTTTATTCCGGAAAACGCTTAGCTACGTGCAAATGTGCCGTGAAAATATTACAACAATTTTTTTTTCGAAAGAAAGCGCGTGCGAACTGATTATGACTAGGTACTCTCTTTCTCTCAACATGAAAAAACAAAAAAGATAAAACTATATGTTTTCATCGTTTGTATCGAAAACTACTTTTTTTTTTGATTGTTTTGAAATTTAAACAGTGCCGTCCCATAAGGTGCCTTATCAAATGTTCATTCGATATGCGTTTCGAGCGAGTGTGAACGTGCGATTAGCATGCCCCGATGGAGTTTCAATCGTTATTAAGTTTGAAATTTTATATCGTTAAGCAAAGTGAAGCAAGAAAAAGCTCGTCAATTTCTAGCGAAAAAAAACAATAATTCGATACCAAAATTGAAGTTAAAATAAAAACTGTTTTTTTGTTTTTTGTTCAAGAGATTACAATCCATCTTTAGATTCCTTCTCCGAAATGGCAAGTACTTGCTCAGCGTTTAAGAGTTTGGAATGTACATTCGTCGTGTTTTTCACACATGGTTTCTTGAATATCTGCGGCTGGTAATATATCCATTGAACAGCAACTAAAATGATCGAGAATTAGCTTATTAAGTCGCAAGAAATATTTTCAAAAATCTTCGTTTTTACGCATGCGGACGAAGGAATAGTGATTCCCTCAAAATTTAGTCGGAAACAAATAAAAGCACAAATCGATGGAGAAATATTTATCTAAAAATGTTTTTTTGTCCCTTCGCCTGACCAGGCACTACATACATATGTATTATACATATACATAATGTATATGCATGGACGTATCCAGAATTTGAGTTAGGGAGGGGCAAGATACAAAAATGTTGTTCTATATGTACGGTAGGAACTTTTGCGTATGTTCCTAGGTGTTGCCACATGTACGCATAGGTTTCCTTCTATCTTCAGCAAAACCGATTTAGGCAGTCATATCTCATTTCTTAAATGCTCTTGGAAAACGCTTTTGCGGTGTATACTGAGCAGAAACTAATTAGATGCCCCTCCCCGCCCTACTGTAGATACGCCCATGTGTATATGTAATGCGTTCATTACAAGTACTCATTGCTATTTGTCCTGGGAGTACGAAATTAATTTTATATTCCCGCATGGAAAACCGCTTCTGATTCTATTGACACTCTTCGTCCAAATACTGTTGAAAATTATTTTAAATAAAAACAAGTGAGGGTGTCAAGGGAGTCCGACAATAAAATACTCGAAACATATTTGAATATCTATTTTTCAAAACACGCCCAAGAAAAAGGACCAATATGAAAGAATATTCAAAAGATTTTCAAAGCCATTAGCGGCCCCATATACCGACTTTTGTTCAATTTGTTTAATGAAAACCGCCCATCTGCTACGCCCACTTTTTCGAATTCTTTGAAATCTAGTCAGAGGCTTAAGTATACGGTCAAATTTTAAATTTCATTGAAATATTTCGAAAAATCCCAATTTTGGGATTTTTGTGACAGATCCTAGTAGTAGAAAAATGGTCTGATCTCGTCCATTCTCGCACGTAATTTTACTTATAGTCCTGCCAACACGCATACAAAATTTCGACAAGATAGCTTAACTTCTTCAATTACACAACTGTATGCAAACAGACAGACGGACGGACATGGCCAATCTCCTGGCACTATTGCCAGTTTCTTAGGGGAATATTTCCCTGAATGTCCCAAAACAAGGCCTAAACTCCCTTTTATTTAAAAATAAATTTTTTTTTTTTGTTTTTTTGTGGGGCAGTGTAATGAATATGGCAAGATATATGCAGAAATTCCACACTTACACCACTTTGTGCCGACAACAACAGGACATCCCATATGCATAGTACGAGCATCACAGTTCCTCATATCATTATGAAGGTTATACCAGATTAAAGCTTTGCCTTTTTGTGGGAAGACACTGAGTTTCAGCTCCGGGAAGATTGTAGCACCGCCGCTTTCCACATCGCTAAGCTTAATTGAGTAAATAATAATAATTATGTACACCAGATCGAGCATAATGTGAATACATATACATATATAAAGTGGATTCCCGGTACCCCGACAAAAATTTTACAGGGCAGTGTCGAACTATCGAATTTGTCGGATTATAGAGTACTGTCTAAGACCCCTCCTCTCTCATAATAATTTTTTTTTTTTTTTTTTGACAAAAAAGTTCCTTGTAATCCGACAATTACAGATCCAATGATGAGAATCTTTATACTCTGAAGTACAAATTCCGACATTTTCCAAACTCGAACCGATTTCTATGACACCCCATGAATAAAAGCCATGTCGGATTACATGGAGTGGCGGACTACAAGGAGTGGTGGATTACAGGGAGTGGCGGATTTAGCCAGGGGCTGAATAACCGGGGGTCCACTCTATATACAATCCTACATACGTAGAGCAACACGGTCATAAAGCGCCCATCGCAAGTGTCCTCCTCGCAAGAAAATACGCAATCTAGATGAACTCTATAAAGACCGCCTGGAGCATATTTTCCAACCAAAAGACTATCGCCTTCAGCAAATAGGCCGGTCATATCCGCAATTCTTTGATTTAAAATCCCGGTATTGCGATTATCGTCTCGTTCGATCCAAGTATTTTCTGACGTACGGTTTCGAGAAGGTCCGTCAACTGTCTCCGAAAGTTTCAAACGGTCTTTCGAGATATCTTTCAGTTCCGATATTTCGCCATCATTGATGATATCATGATAAAGCAGAACAATCGGATCCAAATGTAATTCTTCCACTTTGAATGGGGCCAAGCGAACAAAATCATTTATACTGGAGTTATAATAACAATGAAGCTGGGACGATTGTCAACTTCAAGTTCGCCACGGCAGCAACGTTGGACAGCGTTAGAAAGGCCGCTCTTTGCCGCAGTAGCAATCGGTTCCGAAATATTCGTCTGCATTGTCTCTATCGAATTCTTCTCGTTTTCAGCAGCATCGTTCTCTAAGAATTCATTGCCAACGCCCATTGTAGCTTCTTCGGTTAAGTCTATTAAATTAAAAATCGAATGAAAAGAAAAAATTGCATAAGGTGTGCACAGGCTTCTCACTTTGCTTGAGCAAATTATCAGCGAACGAGCGATGAATGAGAGAACGATTGAAATTCATAAAGCTATACATATCACAATCCTCGTATGAATTCAGAGCGGCCAGGAACCAGTCATTTGCTGCCTTGTAGTCCATCCTTTTGGTGAGTAAAAAGGCCATAGAGTAGGCATCCAGTGAGCTGAACTTTTTGCTTTCAATTGAAAAGAGAACAATTAAGAAGGTCGAGTGAATTTATAAAACAATTCTAATGGAGTTCAAAATTGCTCAAGGATTAGTTGCTGAGAGATCGAATTACACTTCCTGACATCTCCTGGCAGTATTTAAAACTTTCTAGACGCGAAGAAACCAATAATTATTTATAGAGACAAATCCAAACAAAAGATCTTTCCGGTCAAGCTTTTATATAAGTATAAAGCTTTGTTTAACATAATAGAAGAAGAAATTCTTTTAAAACGGGAAATTCATGCCGATCTTGTACTTTTTGCCAATTGTAGAACGAACCTAATGGTAAAGGAACTTTCTGTTTAAAGCAGCGATGTCCAGACCTTTACATTGACATGCAGAATTGCGTCGGCAGATATTTGTCTTCCCAAGCACATGTGCGTCGGAAATCAGTTCTTGGCCTTCGATGCTTTTAATGGAAAATCATATGGTCAAGTGCATAACGGGTCTCCTTAGATCCTTGTCATATCGATTTATCAAGTTTTGTACAATTATTTAAGATGCATTTAACCCATTAACGCCCAGTTATATCGTTTGAAATGATTTGAACCATAAAACCATTAATTCAAATATAAATAAATTTCGAGTTTTTGTGATGTGGTGTTAATGGGTTAAGAAGAGTTTCTACACTTCTTTGCTAGATTTCGACTTTAACGGGATCATGGGTACTTTTAAATGAACAACCATGATATACATATGTGTATTATTTTTAAAGCCGTAATAAAATAATGAACTGCAAAAAAAAACTTTTTTGGCACTTAATTTTATCGTGCAACTAAGGGTTAAAACTGCTCTTGCTAAATTTTCTTTGGTAGTACTTCTATTATTTTGCACACAGCTGTACAGTATTTTTTTAAATTATTTTTATCCTGATTCGCCTGATATGACCAATCCACAGATATACCCGAGAAGTATGCAACATTTTTTTTAATTTGATATTTTTAAGGATGTTGCACCCGGTTGAGCGTATTGAAACCTAGCACATTTAATCTTTGCATAAAACTCTATTTTCGTGCAATTTAGTTAAGCTTGTCGCATATCTGGAACAACAAAAAACTTGTCATGAAAAAATATCCTTCCATGGGAGCATGTATTGGTTTTAGCAAAATTGCTTAAAAAATATTTTTGTAATATTTTCTGAGCAATTTTCTATATGTGGGCTTTTGATTGAATATCCTTTCTTTATTATTGTCTTCGATATGATTTTTTTTAAATTGCACTAAAAAACAATTTTTTGAAGGATATTCAAGGAATATAGGAGATAGAAAGCCAAAGCTCGGCGCAAATTAAATGTTTTTCATTGACCTAAACATCAAAATAACTTTGGTCGAAATAGGCTTCGGGGGCCAAATCACTATGCTTATTTGCTTTACCCTTTTTTCTTACTCATATTTTTTGTCTTGCAATTTTCCTTGAATCCAATCCGACGGCTGTATATCATAAATTTCCCTTAAAACCTCGAAGCAATCCAATGTATCGAGTAAATCGAAATTTGGCACATCATTGAGAAGGCTGTGAATAGAGCGAATTTGATCTATGGAGCAGGAAGATCGCTTTTAGTAAAGAATTTATTCGTTCTGGCTTCAAATTGTAAACACCTTTTCCAACATGTTTATTCAGGTACTTCTCCCAAGCTTTCCATTCCATTTTGAGTCGTCGCAACATTGGAAAACTATTTAGAGGATTGCTCAGAAATTCTTCAACGTTAATATTATGAATTTCCGATGGCTTGCGCATTTGAGCTAGGCCACTTGAATAGAGTTATTGAGAAATTAGTTTTTTTTATATTACAAAATCATAAATTCTCCAATCCGTACCTCCGTATAACGTCAACTTTATGTTGCAGCTCATCGGCGTAACTGTTCAAAGCTTCCACAAACTGTTGTTCCACTTTTAATAAAGCCTCCATTGCGGACCTCGAAACGAATACATTGACCTCGGGACTCGTATTTCCACTAAAAAATGATAATAGATATTTTTAATATAAGGCTAAAGAGATTTATTTTACTATTGAGAATTGCGGTTATCGGAAAGTTCTTTTGGATTCTTTTTGTCAAACTCAAATGTGTCTTCATGCTACAGGCGATCCGTGCTTTTCAAGATCGGTTTCATATATAAAGTAAATGAGATTTATATGTAAGTATAATAAAATGATAAAACAAACCAAAACAGACCACGAGTTAGACTGAGGGCCGATTTCTCTCTAATATTGCCAAAATATATTTTCTCCTAAAGTGCTATAAACCAATTGAGAATTATGTTCAGTTGCGCAATAATGCTAAATTATTTGAAAAGTACACATCACCAATTTCGGATTTTATTCCCGTAATCTTTGATTATTAAAATTGAACTTATCCAAAACTGAAATATTGAGGAAGAGGCAACGTGACTTGCAATACAAAAATTCTATAAAAGACAGATTGTATTTAAACCAACAAAAAAAAAGAGAAAAAAAACCAGCATCAACTCAAAAGGCACCGATCAACCTCTAAAAATCTTCAAAAATTGTTCCTAGTTTAAACTTTTTGAAGGCTTAAACTTACAAATGGTGGTCTTCAGGAGAGTTTAAACTAGGTTTATCAATTTTATATGAAAATTTTTGAAAAGTTCAAATTTTAATTGATGGCTAAAATAATATATTCGAAAATTAAATCTTTCTAAGCTTTTAAACCGAGTCGAAGACTTCGACCCTAAATGATTAGAAAAATCTTTTAAATACAGATTTCCTCATCCGAAGAGCTCATTACTACCACCTATCATGGTGATGTCCATCAACAAACAAAAGAAGGAAGAGATTTCGAGAATGAGGTACACTACTTTTTCTTTACATTGAAGATTTCAGCCATGATCCTTTCATTTGCCATTCATCATTATGTAATTTTTTAAATTGAAAATCCCAGGTCCATCACCGAAACAATAGCATAAGAAACAACCCTCGAAACCTGGTAACTCAAGAAATTGAAGCAAGCACAATCCAACTTCATGGATGTATCTATCTGTTATCAGAAGCAGACCATTCTACAAATATCCGCAATATACATAAGTATGTGTATATTTGTATGTTATATTTAATTTTAATATTTCCATCGAATTGTTTCAACAATTGGGTCAAGAGGTGAGCTGCTAAAATCACATAAACACAATTTTTTATTTTTATTCTTTACTCTAATAAATTTGGAATGCGAATCCTTCATTAATGTACTGTTAAAAAGGTCTTTATTTTTTCTCTCACGCCAGAGAAATTCCTTGGAAGATCGCATTCCAAACTGATTGGCAAGTTATTTCATGTGCCTGGCTGTCTCGCACATTCTATGAAATGATTTTTATGCATTTTCTCCCCCTCGTGTTCAGGTTAAGGAATTTTTCACAGGAATTTCTTCTCATTCTCCCATCCAAAGTGAAATGGAGAAAAGCAAAAGCGAACGCAAGGTAAACAAAAACGACGACGACGAAGTTAGAAGGAAGAATGATAAATATGCAAATGTTTTTATTGGACAAGCTTTTCAATTTCTTTTATTCCTATAAAAGTATTTTTTTCATTCATCAAGAGTTTATGTTTTCCCACATTTTCTTTTCAGACATCGAAGAAGAACTTTGATGGGTTGAGTTTGATGTTCCGACATTTGTCATTTGTTTTTTTTTTTTTTTCTTTCTTGTGAAGTGAGACCTTCAGAGGATAAATTTATTACTTTCTAAGGACTTAAATTTATGGAATATTTTATTACATTTGATACGTACATATATTGAAATATTAAGAAAAAAATCGAGAGGTATGACAAAAGTTGGAGTATTTTACTGACTGAAGACAGAGATGAAGCAGGGGATATTTTTTCAAAAATATTAGTTATGACCTGCATGAGTTTATCCTATGGGATTTTTTAAGCTCATACCTAGGAGGAATCAACAGTCAGCTTCATTAAGCTCAAATGAAAGAAACAAGGAATCGATTTCACCGCATTCCTCTAATGTATCACAAAGTATTCTGACGGTATGTCAGTTATTCCAACATTTTTCTTCAAGTGAACAAAAGGGATCGGAAAATTTTTTGAGAGACATTCGACCAAGTTTCGTTTGAAGAGAAATGAGAAAACACTTGATCAAATAAACCCAACTGATATAGCCGAAAAACGAGATCGTAGCGTTGAACATTTTATCTGTGATGCAGTAATAATTCAGTTGGAAAATTCGCTCCTTGAGTTCAGTTCAATAAATTTTCGGAATGTTACGTTTTCTTTTTGTTCTTATTGCAACGTTGCGAATCATTGTCGCGGACTACTATTCTTCGACATCCGGACTCGAAGGTCTTCTAGAAATTGAGCTAGATTTGATTGATAACCTGGAGCGATTCGTGAAAGCAGAGGAGGAGCGAAATTCGAAATTGATAAAGTACGTTGAAAACACATCAATTTTTGTGCATTTTGAATTTTTTATTTTTTTTTTTTATCAAGTTATCTGGAAAAGGTGGTGGTGCCAGAATTAAAGAAACGAGAAAAAAATTCTGTGAAATATTTCGAGAATTCGCTGAATGCATGGAAAGCGATAAAACGTTTGGTGCGCGACTGGCAGGATATCTATTTTGCAGAAATGGATTCGAAAAACGCTAAAGGTAAGCCTCACCTATTCAAGGATTGTAGTTGCCACTTTGTTGTTGTTCGCAATTTCCAGAATATGTAGAGAACAGAATCAAACTTGAGAACAAATCGGGAATACTCAAGCCGGGTGTTGACGACGTTTTTGGTGCGGCTAGAGGAATTGCACGTCTGCAAAGAGCGTACAATTTGAAGGGTTCGGACTTGGCGAACGGAACCATAATGGGTCATAAACTCAGGTACAATGAAGCCGTTTTTCAAAAGAAAAACTTATTTCAAACTTTTCAATTGCAGTCTTGAAATGCCCGCGTTAGATTGTTACGACTTGGGACTTGGTCTTTTTCTTTCTGGGGATCATAAACACGCTCAAAATTGGTTTCTAGAAGCACGAAAGGGACTTCAACGAGAGTCAACAGCGAAGGATTTGAAAAAAGCGAATCCAATTCAAGAAAAAGACATTGAATCGAAGATATTAGATGGACTAGTTCAAACGGCATTGAATAGTGGTAAAAAAATAGTTTTGATCACCTTAAAATAATTTTATATTGGATACTCGAACTAGGGAACCCAAAACTGGCAATGTGGTTCATAAGAGAGCAACTGGCAAAGAATCCAAAAGACGAGAACGCTTTGGAAAGCCTTCGACTTGTTGAAAATCGCACAAGAACCAACCGTTTCTGGAACTTAATCAAGTTGAAAGGGTAAGTTGAAAGTTTTGATCGGTCGTGAAATGATTTTTTTGTGTGTTTGTTTTTTTGAAGAAAACGACACTGATGGAACTGTTTGAAAAAACCTGCGGCGGGGAACTGAAGCAGACACCAAAAGAGCAACGTAATCTTCGATGTCGTTATAGCCATAACAATGTTGCCTTTTACTATATTGGCCCTTTTAAATTGGAAATTTTAAATTTTGATCCTTTTGTTGCATTCTATCATGAGGCTATATACGATAGCGAAATGGATTATATAATAGATGAATCTGAAGAAACAGTCCAGCGGTCAAAGATCGGCAGCTCGGCCATCGTTTCAGAAACTCGTACAAGCAAGAATTCTTGGCTGTCTTGGGAAGAACATGAGGCGTTAGATCCCCTGGCTCAGCGTTTGAAAGATATAACCGGACTTTCCTTATTATCGGCTGAAGAGTTGCAAGTTGCGAACTATGGTATCGGCGGACACTATGCGCCGCATAATGACTGCCGTAAGGTACAAGCTCTCGATCATTGAAGGAAATTGTTGAAATGAAATTTATGTTAGGTATAACAATTTTTAGCAGGACGACGATTTCAATGGCAAAGGAAATCGTTTGTTGACGGCATTGTTCTATGTAAGTTCAAGATTTCCTATTGCTTCGCATCACTGCTAAAACATTATTTTCTATTTTCAGATTGACGATGTGGAATTTGGTGGCGCTACAGCATTTCCATATCTACGGTTAGCTGTGCCACCCATTAAAGGTAGTCTTGTTGTATGGTATAATTTGCATCGCTCCTTAGAGGTAGACTATCGTATGGCTCATGGCGGTTGTCCAGTTGCACACGGATCCAAATGGAGTGAAGTTTTCCATAAATTTGAAACACTCAAATTTTATTTTTTTTCTCCTTTTTTTTTAGTATGCAATTTATGGTTTCATACCGTGGGCCAAGAGTTCAATCGACCCTGTGGTCTAGAGCCTGATGGCAAATTATCAATAGACATAAAGAATATGCCAATGCCTTATGAATAGAGTAGCACATTGAAAGACTCACATTTTTTCACCAACAAGATAAGCCAATAGAGCTCCCAATAAAATAAAGACCACGAATTTCCAACTGCCACTAAAAAATAAAACAAAAGTTCCAGTATTCAGTTACATCAAAATTATGGTTGAAAGCATGGTTTTCTCTAACCGTAATCGATTAGTTTTAATAGACTTAAAAAATTTCCAATCACAGAGCTCCTTCCACACTTTTGAAAATCTTTGGCTCTCCTGTTCCGTTGGGCTTTCCACAACATCAATCGCCATTCCAACGGATTCAATTGTTTCAATTATTTAAAGACTTTTTCAAAAATAAAGAAGAAAGGATATCAGCATGTATTTTAAAGAAAAAAAATTTTGATTTTATATTAGCTTTTGGTTCAAAGCTTGCTTAATAAGAAACAACAGTGAAAAAATTCTCAGGAAGTTAATACAATAGAACCAATTCCTAATTATGTTAGCTAAAATATGTTTTACCCCAACATATTCCGGTGTACAATTATTCCTATGGTGATATTATGTAACTGTCAAAAGAAAATATGGTATTGATGCTTTTCAAACCGTTATGTGACTTTGTCTGCTTTTCATTTTCGACATTCAACCGAAAGTCACGTAAGCTAATAAAAAGAAAAGAATAGTGTTTTCCGGTGCGTTCGACGTATTTTCCACGTATATAAGTACACAACAAAGAAGAATGTTGTTTGGTACAACACTCTTTCCATATTTGATGTTATTGACTTTGGCATTTTTATGTACGAGTATGTATGTATGTATGTGCGTACGTAGTTACAGCTCAATATTCCCAGCATCGAAAGTTTTCATGACTTTGAAAACCTTTTATCTCGTAGCTTTTTTTATTTCTTTTTGCCTTTTTTTCTGAGGGAAAGTGGCTTTTACTGCTTTCAATGGCACTATTCTTTGAAATGCTATTGCTTTTTGAGAGCTCAAGGGATAGAATTGATTTCATATCAATGCTCAGTGTAAGCGGAGTAAGCAGAATTCAACAAAACGTATTGGAATATAGGTAGTATTAAATGAATGTGATGAAATGAAATAAAATGAAGTGTGGAACCGAATGGAGTAATGTGTGGAATAGTAAATCATCCAAAATACGACACTTAGGTACCAATAAAACTAAATTCAATGGAATATTTTCATTGAAAATTTAACATTTCAGATGATGATGATGGGGATACTCAGATATACAGACTAATATGTGCAATATGATGATTATTATGCATGATGTGAAGATGATTCTAAAGATGACGATTTTAATGCATATATGCATATATGGAAAACTTGATGATGAGAGATTTTTATGATAAGTAATAATGACGATGGCAATAATAGTGATGATGAATATTGTGGTAATGGTGCAACTATGATTATAATAAATTAATGATGATCATAATATTGATGATAATAATAATGATGATAATAATAATGATGATATTAATGATTATAGTAATGTTATTCATAGTGATGATTATAATGTTTATGATAAATATAGGTCACATAATGCGATCGATGTAATCATGATTATATATGATAACATATGATAATGATAATATTGATAATGATGATCGATAATGATGATGATGACGATAAAATGATGATTATGATGATAATGATGATGATTAATGATTAATGATACGATGATGATAATAATGATATGATGATTACGGTAATGATGTTATGATAAATATAGGTCCTACATAATGACGACGATAGTAATCATGATTATGATATGATAACAATGATGATGATAATATGTAATGATGATGACGATAATGATGATGATGACGATAAAAGTGATGATTATGATGATAATGATGATGATAATGTTAATGATTACGATGATGATAATAATGATAATGATGATATATGACATAATGATATGATGATAATGATGATGATGTATGATGATGATGGATTATAATGATGTGATAAATATGTAAATGATAGACGATGGTGATAATGATAATGATGATGATAATGATGAAAGTAGCTATGATATGATGATATGAATGATGATGTATTAGAGTGATAATAATATGATGGTGATAATAATGATGATGATAATGATGACGATGATGTAATGATATTGATATATATGATAGATTATGATGATAATGATGATGATGATGATAATTAATGATGGTGATAATGTGAATGATGACGATGATAATAATGATGATAATTATAATGATAACGATGATGGTGGTGATGATGATATGGCGAGGACGTAATGATGATGAAAATTATAGTGATTATGGCTTTTTATTCTTTTGTATATAAGTATTCGTAAATTCTTCTGATGAACTTTAATGACTGTTTCGTATCCCCCCTAACTAGGGAAACCGAAGTCAAAAGAAAGACTCAACATTCTTCTTGTCTTAGTTAGCTCTTGGCTTCCAAGCTGTTACCATTCTAAAAACTTAACTCATCGAGGAGCACTCAAAAGGAACATAAAAACCAAAGAAGCGAAAGAAAAAGAAAACAAAAGAGATTTTCAACGCAACATCTGCTGAACCAATCTAAGCGCTAAATTGAAAAAAAAAAACGCCACCAAAACGCCACAACTCGATCCGAATAGAAATGCCGTCGACCCCAAATTTTTCAACATGCCGAACAACAAATGCCGCAAAGTTCAGCAAAGCTAAATTATCGATTATGCTAATACAATTTGTTGCTATAAATCTGGCAGTTGGCGCGTCATCGGCCACAACATCAGCGACTCGAGCTACTTACAGTGATTTCTTACACACCGAGACGGCAATCATCGAGTCATTACGTGACTACATCGAGCGGCATGAAAGAGAAATATCACAAATCAAACGGTTAGTAGGAGACAAAAAATCTTATTACTTTTAATTTGCGCTTAACAATGCGATTTACTTTCAATTATGAATTAGAAAAACGTTGGAAATGAAGGCCAAACACTCGGTGGCACTTAGCGATGTGGATAAGTATGTGGGTAATCCGCTAAATGCACTGAAAATCTTAAAACGCTTCGCCACGGATTGGAACGCAATCGGAAAAGACGCCAATAAACTGTTGAACAGCACAAATGGTAAGAGGATAATACACAACGATTCCAAATTGTAAGGAGAATTCAGATGTGTTGATTCAGTCGTCGGCTCATTAATCAAGCAGCAATGTTCAATATACTTATCAACATGTTTCTATACACATTGTTGGTATACACTTCAATCATTCTGATATTCTCATCATTACAATTCAACTATTGCTGTTGTTGTTGTTGTTCGGGTTATTATTATTTTTGTTGTTGCTACTATTCACATTTTCTTGTCAATCTGATTGCAGATATTTCCGAGCATAGAAATGTAATGACAGAATCCTTGAAATTCCCGAAATGAAGATGACTTTGATGAAGCAGTTCGAAGCTTGCTTCGTCTACAGACCATTTACGATTTGGACCCACAGCGCTTATCACTTGGAGAGATAAATGGCATTAAGTTTGGGTTCGTAAAAAGCTTAAAAAAAATTTTTTTTGGAGAGAAAAAATCTTCACAGACACTTTGGAAACTTGAGATGAGTTCTAACAGGTTTAATATTTTACATGAACACATCGTCGATTAGTGGCAATCTTCTTTTGAGTTTACTTTGTGGCTAGGAGTATTTTAGTAATAGGAGGTTCATTGCTTTTTTTATGGCAAAAGTTAGTAAGACCTAAGGAGAAATTCTTACTACATTCATAAAAGAAAAAAGTGATGAGAAACCGTAAAGACATTGCTGTCAAGTGCTTTTGAATAATCATTTCTAGAAACCAAATGTCCTGGAGTGATTGCCTTGAAATCGGTAGAAAATCTGGTGAAAATGGTGAATTTGAAATTGCAAAATATTGGATTGAAACCGCAATGGAGAAACTGCCTTCAATCGAATCCACGCCACAGGCTGCTGCATCGAACATTAACGAAACTGGTTATGCGATCGACAAGAGCAGACACGAGCGAAATGGGGATTTACTAAATGCACGTTTCGAAATTTTGCAGACACTGTTAAATACCGAATACAAAATGGGTAAGTATGTCTGTGTGAACTATGGGAATAACCGATTAAGTCCAAATTAAATGTTCTTCATAATTCCTCGAGCCCTTTTCATGTTAAAAGCATGTTTAATTTTGAACGAACTTCGTTGTGAGCGCGGCAGCAAGATCATGATTTCATCTAAGAATGAGTGCCTTTCGAACATATAAATGGACGTTTAAAATTGCTTTTTAACTAAATTCAATATCTACATACAATAACAGGCACAATACATACTGAAAGCTTAAGCAGTTATGGTACAGCTCTGTTCAAAATAATAGGGATGTCAACCTGCTTCATAAGCAGAAATGCCAAACTTCAGTTTAAAGCTGCTCAAGAACACAGTTTTGATCCAATTAGAGTGAAAAGAAGTAACTAAATTCAAAGAACCAAGTCAGTTGATATTATCTTTTTACAACAATGTTCGGATTTCGTGGAATTTTTCCCTTTTTGTGAGATTTTTTTTACAAAAAATTAGGTGAAATGGAAAATAAATAAATAAAAAAAAAACAAATAAATGAAAAACAAAACAACTAAATAAAAACAAAACAAATAAATAAATAAAAAAAAATATTGAATAAATGGAAATTTTTAATTTTAGAATTTTGAAATTATAGAAATTTGAATTTCTCCCCACCGGGGAAAAGTATCAATGGAACAATTAGGGTATTCCCTTAAAAGTAAAAAGATTGAAAAATCGTAAATGTGTAAAATTTTTCATACAAAATTTTGTTCATTAATTTCTAAGCCTTCCAAATTTACGATTTTTCGAAGTTTTCGAGGCAAATACTTGTTTAAGGGAAGACCCATAATATATCGTTGAAATCAGATTTACGATGAAAATTTCATTTATTTTCCTAATAAAATACAGTCCAACTTTCACAACTCAGACCGCCATTATCCAAAGAAATAGTTAGAGTTGTAGAAACTTCGAGTTAGGGAAACGAAATTTTATATAAAATATTCGCTATTGCCACCCGATCCTGTTCGAGTTATACAAAATTCGAGCTATGGAAGTTTGACTGTATATCCAGAATTCCTCGAAAATAAGACCCATTAAGAATGCGAACTTTTCGTTTAAAGCGACGAAAGCTTGTATCAAAATAAATTCATTGAAAGATGACAATGGAGCAAATTTCGATGCTTCTCAAAAAGGAATGCTCATAACTGAGGGTATTGCTGTCCAATGAGCTAGTTGAAGTTTTGTTGGAGTTTTACTGAGATTAAAAAGTAGAAAAGGAATAATTATTTTTCATTCTATGGAAAATTCATTCAAGAAAATATCCCAACACTGTCTTATACGAACAATTCTTCTATTATTTTGACCCCAACGGTATATCGTTAATCAAAAGGCGAAAATCAGATAACTTGATTTCTTCATCAAATTGATTGCAAATTATACTTAATTTCCAATTTAATAAAGTAATAAATCGAATAATAAAGTGCTTTCGAAATACTTATTATGAAAATTTATGATTCTGTTCAACGTTTTCAGGAAATTACGAAAAATCGTTGGAAATAACGAAGGAGATGCTACTTCTGCGACCCCAACACAAAGGTGTCCTCATGGCAAAGACGAACATTGAGAAAAAACTGAAAAAGGAATCGACACGTGCGAGAAAAAAACGTTTAAGGGAAACGAAAAAAACTGAACGACCGAAAAAGGTTAGACTATCAAATAGATTTATATTAATACATTCTCTTTTATTTTATTATTTTTTTTTTTTGTTCTTATGATGCTCCCTTTATTGCTCTTCAAAAGGATATAAAGAAATCGTCAGTAGCAACTCGAATTGAAGAACTTTGCCGTGCCTCAACGATATCGCATTATGGTGCCAAACAACTTCTTAGTCCACATAAGTGCCATTGGGAACGAAGAAATCGACACGAATTACATCTCGAAGCAATCAAAATCGAAGTTTTAAGTATAGATCCTGATGTAGTCATTCAACATGATGTCTTAACCGCAAAACAAATCGATGAATTAAAGAACCTCATTGATGAATTGCCAAGTGACTACAACGATGATAATGATAATGATGACGATAATGATGATGATGATCAAGCTCCATTGAAATTCACGAACTTGGCTGAACAGAAATTACGTCGTTTCAATGAAAAATTACAACGTTCCACAGGACATTCGAGTTTCTTGTTCGGGAAATGGCAACCGCAGAGGCGCAGTTTTGAACATGAACATACTCGTACATTGACGGATGTTGATGCGACCGCAACGAATCGAAAGGCAAATCAACAAGGAATCATTGCAAATGCTCTACTCATCGTACGTAACCTACATCGATGGCTTTCATACTGAGTTCATTCATTTTTATTTTCCTCCTTTTTTTTATTTTTTTTTTCCATTTCAAGCTGCAAACGGCGAAATTCGGAGGCTCAATTGTTTTCCCCAAGTTGGAGCTAAGTTCGCATATACCCAGCGGTGCTTTAATTTATTGGTCGAATTTAAATGAATTCTCGGAATTCGACTATCGTACCGAGCATCATATTTGTCCAATTATTTCTGGAAAACAAATTGGTGAGTGCAAAATAATTTGGTTGTGAAATGAATTCGGAAAATCCTTTCAACGTCAATAATTAATAAAATTCTATATGAATTTTCAGTTGCAGCAACTACGGCAATTCGACGAGTCTGAAAACTTTCGAACACAATCATTATAATAAATAATTGAATAAAATGGAAATGAATGCTGTGGATGCGGATGTGCTGTGGATACGGATGGATGCTGCGATAAGCAGATTAATTACTGTAAATTTTAATTAAATTATTAATTAAGAAAGTTTAATTTAATATTGAAAGTTTTACAGGAATTAGATAATAATGTGTTAGCATAAATGTGCGAAGTTATCTTTAAGTGCATATTTATATTTGTATGAGATTAAGCTGGCAGCTCGTTTATGTGCAGGAACTCTTAGGGCTACCAGACAAATTATATTTCTAGGACAAATATTGATTATGTGCAGTCAGTCATGAGCTGAATTTTTCTTTCATAACGTTATCGTTATCGTTAGTATCATGGCTTTAAAGAAGGACGGTAAGACCTTCCCTTCAATGCGTTAATTATTTGGTGCATATATCGGGAGTCCGTTTTGTTTTTTGCGCTACTAGAAGTGGACAAAGTTCGGTTTGAAGGCTTAGGGGAGACATGAGGAATAGAATAGACTTGTCCGGGTCATTTTCAAGGGTTCCTCTAGCACAAGGATCTCTTTTAAAAGTCAAGATCCAGAAAAATGCATAATGTAATTGAAAACAAGCCTTTTTAAAGACATTCAAAAATTTTACGAAAATCATAAAAAAAGGGCGTGGCAAAATTGAAATTTCGAAAAATTTAAAGATTATTGAAACTTCTTTCCCTCATCCTTAGTTGCTGTAAATTTATATATTTTTTATTTTTTTCGGCGAGGAGGTCAAAAATCCTTTCGGACTGACAGCATCCGTGATTGCACCAAAAAACATCCCTCTCTCTTCTAGTTGGGAATTCCTACCCTTGGAAACGCTGTGGCATTACTTCGGGGTAGGGCCAAAAATTCGTCAACGGTGACGCTCCCTACAATAAACCCGCGAGCCTGGGTCCCACTTCATACATTTATTTACCAGTCTGCATGATTTGACTGGGGCAATCAGCTAGCACCGTGACTCAGGGAAGGCGGGGCCGTCAAGCCCGTGACCCTTGCCATGGGGCCCCCTGCCTTTAAATTTATATTGACCCAAAGCATCTGGAAGCCTTATTGAGCCTATACTTGAGCGTTTAAAAGCAACGAAGTAGTAGAACACAAACGTACCTATCAAGAAGCGTTAAAACTAAATGGACAAACGGAATTATGTGAGCTGGCAAGATTCAATAATTAAAACCCATAAGCAAAAACAATATTTATATTTGGCTATGCCTAACTGGATTGTGTCCACCAAACCAAAACAAAAAAGATACAAATTTTTTTTCTTTCCATATAGTTAGCTTCTTCAACTGGTTTTCTCGAAAGCTTTTATGCAAATCGGTACAAACAAATTTCAACTTAAACGAAAACTATTTATTTAACGCTTAAAATAAAAGAAGCTTTTTGGATGGCAGTAGGTCGTCTAGGCTCGTCGGTTCGAAAAGTCAGTATTCAGTGAAACAAAAAAAAAAGTCTGGCTTCAAAGCCTTAGATTATTAGATAATTAAAGAAAATAGTTTTTAAATAAATTTAACTCTAAAGCAAAAATATGATGCTCGATTATTGTGCATTAAAATGCTTTGTTCTCGCATTGTTTTTGTATACAACAATAATTAGTGTCAGATCGTCGGAATATTTTTCATCAATATCCGGCCTTGAAAAATTATTTAAAACGGAAGCGATTATGCTTCAGGACTTTCAAAGATATGTGGAATTGAAAAAACGGTTCATCGATGGACTACAAAAGTGAGAAAAACTTAACATGAATGAATTTTTTAAAGGAGTTTTTAAAAAATTTTTAAGAAAATCAAATCCATATCGATTTGCCACCGCTCATTTTCCACACTCAAATGAAATATTTACTTGAAATGAAAAAAACAAATCTTTTCTCTATTGGCTTTGGTATTATGTACCAGGAAAGGTCAAAATCATTTCGTAAGTTTTAATCTGATCTTCAGAGTGGCAATCATTTTTGAAATGTTCTTGACAACGGAAATTCGAAGCATGTTCATGAATATTCAAATCGAACAACGTTTCTCTATATACAGTTGTGTGCCGCATAACAGGAGTGCTGATTTCATTATTTCTTTTGAAAGATTTCCAGGCTAACGAAAAGGGATATGCCTGCTTTAATTCAGCATAAATGATGTAAATTCTTAACACTGAGACTAATGAGGACACAGCTGTATGGATGGTAAAACATCCGAGACGAATTTCATTTGGAAAATTGAAACTTTTCAATTAATGTTAGAGAACATTTCTTTGTAAATGTGTAAAATGTTGTGTCGAACTGAATGAAAGAGGAAAAAATTTATTTTTTTTTTTCACGAGTATTCAGCTTGAAAGCTTGGCTAAGATAAGCTTCTATGAAAGATTTTTTGATCGCCATTTAAGATTAAAATAATGTTTATAAATTATCTTCTAAGCAATGTCATCTCATCAATTAAGCTAAAAGTAAATAAAACTTGTAACATGAACAAAACTGAAGAATTTTTAAATATTTTTTTGTATCTTTTTAACACCATTACGCACAAAGGATAAATGGTGTTGCCGGCTCAGGAAGGCAATCGGTCCATGAAAAAGATTTTAACGTTTTGTTAATTTCTATATAGATACTACCTTTAACCACTGTGCAAAACCGATTTTTAAGTTCCTTTGTGCAGTGTCCTTGAAATATCCTTTAAAAAATCTTTTAAGTAAGCCCTTTATCAACATTTTATATCTCGAAAACTGATTAAGATAGAAAGATGAAACAAATGACGATTGATGGCTAATAAAACAAAGAATATTAAAAAAATTTTTGTTTAATTTTACACTGAGAAAAATTTCACACAAAAACTAAAAAAAAAAATAATGTAATTTTTTCGCTTGTATTCCCGTTTTTGCGGAACTTTCTGGCTATTTTTAACAAATACCTCAGAGCGTTACCTTTCCCCAAAAAACGTATTATCGAAATCATAAGGTAGCCTTTTGACATACTTATCATACTTATAAAAATATACAGGGGTGTCACAGAATCCGATAGCTGTCGGGTTTGGAGTTTTAGTCGGTTGATTTTTCATATATGTATATCTCATAGACAGCCGGATAAAATAGGGTTGTGTGCAATTAAGAACCGATAATAGTTCCAATTTTAAACCAAAAACAACAAAATTTGTAAATTTTGTATAAAATTTCTATCGGTTTTAATTCCGATTCCGACAGGCCGTGTCCAGAGAAAGACTGCTTTGATAGTGCTTATATTTTCCACAATGGTATATTGAACAATTATAAGACATTAACCCAAAAATTTTTGGGGGGGCTTGAGGAAGTTTAGATAGTTATGGACCAAAAACCACAAAAATCCGAAAAATTCGTGCCGTCCGATATGTATGAAAATTTATATATAGAATGAGTGAAAAATTCCAAGATTTTTAGCACTAAAATTTTTTCAAACAACTGGTCCTTTTTGGACCAGTTTCGAACTAGACCCAAACTAGACTAGTTGTAATCAGTTTGTTGAAAAAATTTTGACGCCAAAATTCTTAGAATTTTTCACTTATTCTATATATAAATTTACATCCAAATCGGACGCCATGAATTTTTCGGATGTTTTTGGTTTTTGGTCCATAACTATCTAAACTTCCGCTAGCCCCCCCCCCCTCCACTCCCCCAAATTTTGGGTTAATATCTTATATTTGTTCAATATACCACTGTGGAAAATATAAGCACTATCAAAGCACTCTTTCTCTGGAAACGCCACTGCCGACGTCTGTCGTATTCTGTGACACCCCTGATAGATTTATACTTTTAAAGATTTATGGCATTATTGTAAATAATAAATGTTAAGGATCTTTAAAATTTGTCCCTTATGCGTCAAAGGGTTAAGGAATGGAAATTTAAAAAGTTTTCGCCAAAAAGTATTCTCAAAATGTTGAAGTCAAAGTGAATTCTCTCCAAGCTGAGTTAGTCCATCGTCGATTAATTTCAGATGATCAAAACTTTTTGTCAAATTGACGTCATAGTTGCTTCTCAAACTTAGCGAAGCTAATCAGCTGTTTTAAAGCTTAATTGATAACACAAAAAGCTGTTTCGCCCGGTTTTGTTTGGTCAACATGCTTAGAAAAAACCTGAACTGCTGATTTAGGAAAAACGAAAACATAAAAACATAATTCAAAAATAAATAAGAAAAAAAAAATGTTAAAAAGCTCCTCTTAGAAAGCTTTGCTCGATGTCTTTTTAAGTCCAAAAATAAGTACTTTACTCTAGAGTAAAAAAAGTGCTATAGTTTTTCATTAGTAACTATTTCTGTTTCCCCAAAAATTTCAGCACTCCATCGTCCTCCATAAAATGACTTTCGATTCGAGTAGTTTCGCCTTCAATCGATTAGTTTAATGAGTGGAAGGTAAACAGCACGAATATTTCATACCTTGAATATCTTTTATTGACAGGGAGCTTTCTCGAATGCAGCAAGAACACAAATTGGCCTCATCGAACAGTGATGAATACTTAACAAACCCCATTAATGTGTATTTACTTATGAAAAGACTACACAGCGATTGGTATTCATACCAGGAGCGAATACGCAACGATAATGTGGGAGCAAGTGAGTTTTCACATTGGGAATTGCTGCCTCTTGAGGACACTTGAACTCAGCGGTCTCTTTCCATCATTTTATTCTATTTTGATTAATTTTTTTTCTTTTCTTTTCTTTGCAATAGAATTCATTGAGCGACTCGATATGTACAAGGCCACTCTGGACTATCCCGATGAATATGATTTGTATGGGGCGGCAATCGCTCTAATGCGTTTGCAGTCGACTTATAAGTTAGATGTCGCCGATATCGCTGCTGGCAAACTGAATGGAATACAATACAAGTAGGATATAGAATGAAAAGCCAAGAACGGCAATCAAAGAAACATATTATTTTATTTATCATAAATTTCCATCGAAAGTACGAAAATGTCATGGCATGATTGCTATGAACTCGGACGTCAATTGCATGCCGCACAGGCTTATGATTTCACTAATTTATGGCTAAGCGAGTCGATGAGATTGTTGGGTCGAGAGAGCTTCGCACAGGAGTCGAAAGCATTGGATATTTACGAGAGTGTTGCGCAGACTTTACTGGATTTGGGTAAAAAAAATTAAGAAAATATATTCGTTTTTTTTTAGTTTTTCCTGGAAAAGTTTTTAATCCTTTTTGAAGCCTACTTCTTAATGATAAAACGATATATAGGTAGGTAGGTAGGTCGATACCATTGTGATACCACTCAGCGGAAAATTATCTCCTGCATGACAAAGTCACCAATGATGTCATCGATGACATATAGGTGACATTGTCATGCATGACATCTTGGAGGACATGTCATCGTGGAGGGATGCTGTTCATGTGCTTGACTCTCATTGGCTACTGAAATTTAAATAAGGTTTTAGCGTCAGTTCAGCGTTAGCATGAAGTGGCGTAGATGATGAGTGCTTGACTCAGCATCCGAAGATCGCGGGTTCAATCTCTGGCTGAGGCGAACAAAAATTGTTAAAAATAGATTTTTAAAAATTTTCGAAATATTCAAAGAGAGGGCAAAGAAGAGATTTATCAAACTGACATTTAGAGAGAAAAGAGCAATGTGCTGCTCTCAAATGCTTTTTTCGCCATCGCATCCCCTAGCATGACCAGTGACATTTTCTAATCTTCCGGTGATAATGTCACCGCTGAAGTCCCTGTCAGCTCCTGTGTATATGTCATACAAAGTGTCACCGGAAATAGCGTATGTCTTATTATGTAGTGTGCCCCTAACATGCGATTTTTTGAAAAACCTGTCCTAGCTTCGAACATTACACTCCGTTTCGCCCGTGCCGGGAAGCGAACCTCATAGCCTGGGATCAAGAGCATAACAAAACGATATACATATATGTAACTGTGGAAAAAAATTATTCACTTATTTAATTTATCGTGCAGTAAAGGGTTAATAAAACCATTTACTACAAAAAAAAAATGTATACTTATTTAACATATCATGCAGCAAAGGGCCAATTTAAGCGCTTTCTGAAAAAAAATGTTCCACTTATTTAATATATCATCCAGTAAAGGGTTAATAAATCCATTTACTGTGAATTTTTTTTACCTTTTTAATATATTATGCATTTAAGGGTTAATAGAATCATATAGGTACAATAAGTATTATAAATGTATATCATGCATTAAAGGGTTAAAGAAACCATTTAATGCAAAAAAAAATTTTTTCTATTTATTATTTATATCATGCAGTAAAGGGTTAATAAAACCATTTACTGCCAAAGAATTTTATCCACTTTTTAAATATATCGTCTAGTAAAGGGTTAAGGGTTAATGACAAAATTCTGCGCAATTTTGCAGGTAATGTGCAGGCCGCTTACAACATTAGTCGGAGGGTGATTGAGATAGACTCAAATCGTATAAGAGCATGGGATATCACTCACAAGGCAAAAAATATGTTAAATAATGGCGAGGGGACGAAGAGCGTACCCGCAGGAAGTTTCTGGAGTGATGAGTATTATGTGAGCTCATTTATTTTCGAAATTATACTCAATCTTATTCTATTATAAATGTATCTTCTTCTTCTTATTCTCTCATTCTAGCATACGAATGAATACAAAAAATACGAAGCACTGTGCCGTGCTGAAACATCACCCACACCACATCAGCAGCGTCCTTTGCGTTGTCGTTATGTTGCGAACAAGAGATCCTTCCGAATACTCGCACCATTTAAGATCGAAGAGCACAGTTTGGATCCATTAATCATGACGATTCACGATGTCATAACAGCGAGGAAAGCGGATGCAATCAAAGAAATCGCGACACCGTATCTGGAACGCTCGACGGTACGTTCGCCGGGCAAAGCAATGTCCTCGAGCATCCGGGTGAGTAAGAATGCCTGGATTGAATATCAAGACCATGCGTATACGTTGGACATGTTATGGGAATTGCGCGCTTTGACTGGCTTGGACGTGAGCTTGTGTGAGGCCTTGCAAGTGGCAAACTACGGACTGGGCGGGCACTATGAACCGCATTGGGATTTCTATTTGGTGAGAAAATTTAGTTCTCCTTTGTTTGCACGCTTTATTGATTTTAATTTTTTTGGATTCTTTTTTTTTTTGTCTTTTTTTTCGTGCTTGCAGCCGCATGAGATGACATTGATACCGGAAAATGAAGGAAATCGAATTGCTACAGCCATTTTTTATGTGAGAAAAAAAAATGACTGATTAATAATGATGAGAGAAAATCGTAAATAACTTGTTTACAACTTTATCAAATAATTTCTCACGACAGTTGACGGACGTTGCTCAAGGCGGTGCTACTGTTTTTCCACATCTCAATATAACCGTTTGGCCGCACAAAGGTAGCGTGCTTTTCTGGTATAATTTACATCGCTCTTTGGATCGTGATTATCGCACGCTTCATGCCGGCTGTCCAGTCTTGAAAGGCTCTAAGTGGAGTAAGCTTTGGGTTTTTATGTTGGCCGCATGCTAATAACGTCTACAATTTTATGCTTTTCTTTTTTCGAACAGTTGGAAATGTTTGGATAAACGATGTAACACAGCAATTCGCGCGTCCATGCCTAACGATACGTGATCATGAGGAGTCTTTGGGTTACCAAACGAGGGTCTAAATTGAAGATAATTCAATAAAATGTGATTTTTTACAAAGCCGAGACATGAGCAATTTATTTGAATGATTTTCAATTACTTACATAATGATAACGACTTTGCAGAAGGCTCATAATATTATCATCCATTTTGGAGCTTTGATTGTGGTTAAGGCTTCTTTCAATATCGTCGAATGGTGGGAACCTTTATGGGGGCATTTTAACCCCATCTAAGGGCAGGAAATTGTGTTCGAAAATAAAATTCGAAATGCCAAGCTTTTTGAAGTTACGGTTAAACCTATATTTCTCGAATCTCTATAATTTTAAGTCTCTATAGGAGCATTCCACAGAAAATGATACTTTTGTCCCGTACAAACAGACAAAATCTAATATAATTACTCAAAAACTTTCGAAAGGACACCTTATATCCTGTTAAGCATCTTAACATGAGTACATAAAAATAATCTTTTTATCCAACTAAACAAAAATAATGAATATTATTTGTCCCGTACGTGGAATGCTCCTATAGCTCAAACTGAATCAGATTTTATAGAGATTTTTCCATAAGATTCTTAACCCCGGTGGCTACTCTTCATCGAAACGACGAAGCACTTTCTTTTTTTCTCGCATAAGGAGAGAAAACATTGCTCTTAATATCTTAATTTTTCAGAATATAAATATATTTTTTTTTACTTTTTTTATTTTTCTAAATAATTACCATCCCGGGTTAAACTCGAAGCCTCAAAAAGTCTAATAATTTCGTTAATAAATGATAATTCGAGTAATTAAAGCTTGACTGTACTATAAAATGTTTCATCAGAACAGTTGTTCTTTAGAGTCATAGGTGTAGAGACCAAGAGCGTATTTGACGAGGGTCCGATGGTGCCTTGCCGTCCTTTTAAGGTGAAAATAATTTGACAATCGAGTCATAGCTCTAAATCTAGATTCATCATTTCCTGTATTACGCCCTTGATATAGAACATCGATAGTGGTGGTGCTATAAATCTATAACAGCCCGATTTTAAATATCCGCGAGGAATTTTTTCCCTGCGGATTTGAAAAAAATTCTTCCATTTTAAGCACACTGGGAAGGGAATAAATACGGAGCAAGAATTTCTAACATCTTTAAGCAAAGGTCGTCACATTTTTTAGCTTATTGATGCTTCGAACACTTCCTTGTTCCAAGGAGAAAAAATTTAAGGCAAAAAAACTCCCGGCAAATATTCAATTAGAATAGGGGTTTTAAGGGTGTATAGGGTTTTCTCCAGTTAAGGCTAGGAATAAAAAATGAGAATTCTTTTCAAAAGCACTTTAAAGGCTCTAATGAGTCAAAAGTCTACGATGTGGCGAGGCTAGGCTGGAACTATTTTCAAATTATGCAACGATATAACATCGGTAAACGACTTCAGTGACATTTGTGACCAAAAAGGTTAGAAAAATCCTACCCAAAATAGAGAAAAAATTATCAGCCCGATTCTGAATATTCCCGGGGAACGAAATTTCCTTTTCTCAAGAGTAAATTTCTTCTTTTTTATATATTTGGGGGAAGGAATTTGAGGAGAATGGGTAATTGACCTATACCAATAATTTTCTTTACCTTATCTATTTGAAAAAGCAGAATCTTAGTCTTGAGAAAACTAAATCCCTGAATCCACTCCCCAGGAATATTAAGAATTGGGCTGTATATCATTTTTCCGAAACCGAAATAAATTTTAAATTTTTACAATTTTCCCACAATTTAAATCATCCGTCGCACAAACAATTTATTGCAATCCGAAGCAAACATTCTCAAACATGTACAGAAACATTCATAAACATCTCAGTAACATCATAAATAAAGCAACCAGATTTTGCGGTCACCGAAGACCTTGATTCTTGAAGCATTTCAGCCGGAGAGCGTAGGAGCGCTACAACTTTTAATTTGTCAGTTAAAAGAGAATTATGGTCATGCAAAGCAAACTCGTGCCAAAGTTCTTAATACCACTGAGCAACTTTGAGAAGCAAAAATGCTCGAAGCACATCTGACGTTGGCAGCTTAAAGAGTGTGCTTAACTTTAAAAAATGTAGTACGAGCGGTGTTTTTGTGGCATTCAATAAAAGCATAAATACCAAAAGAATCGGTTTTCATCGAAATTTTCAACTCATCAAACGCTGAGTCAGCTGTAAATAAATTTATAAATAAATTTTAAATTAAAAGAAAAAAAATTTTTTTTTGTACAACAGTGTCCAATGAGTTAAATGGAAGGGGAATTTTTTTAGTGTTTTAAGGGTCCTGACATAAATATTAGACAGTCTTGGGTCAAGATAATAATGACAAAAAATTCAAAATTTCGAAAATAAAAACTAAGCAAAAAAATTACAAGATCTACATGTGCCCTCTCCCCCTTCCTTTTACAACGACCCTGTACAGCAAGGTATCATAGGAACAATATGCTTCTTCCGCGTCTGTTAAGACACTACAATTTGGAAGCATAAAACCGAAATTACTTTCAAACGTTACAAGCTTAAGACAAATGACCAAATGCATGGCAAATAACTAATTAACTTTAAGCTGAACCGCAACCGATTGCCAAGGCGTAAACGTAATTTAAATCTGAGAAAATCATTTTTCATTGGAAATTACCATTAAATATTTTCTTACAATCGCATACGGCGCTCATAATCATACATCTTGGAAAATATAAAAAATATTTTTGGATTTAAAAAAAATATTTTTTGTATTTTTTTTTTTAATTTTTTGTAGTTTCTTATTTGTTTTTTTATTTAAAAAAAATTCTTTTAAATTTAAAAATATTTGTTTTTTCAATTTGTTTGACACTTTGATTTACGATCACGAGCGTGGCCATATCGAAAAATTGTTAAGGCGCTACTGCACTTTAGTGTCCACACGTGCCGAGGCAACACGAGTCATTTATACCGTCGTATCGTATTGCCAGTGTGAAGTGTAAACAAGTTGTATGTCAAAAATAGATGACGATAATGAAATTGATGCGGTTGAAAAGCGGTTGAAAAGGCTTCTTCTGTCAGAAATACACTCGAACGTCGCCGATGGGACATTTCGAGTGTTCTTTTGAGCTACTCACAAGCACATACTCACTCACACACACACACACATAGGAGACCCACACACACACACGTTGATTAGTTGGCATGACATGCTGTTTCGAAGTAACTCAATGCTGAGATTTTGCCTCGAGCGTTCTTTCTTTCCACTTGAAACAAGCGGGCCGACATTCGATTTTTGCACCAAAGTCAACGCTTGTCTCATCACGATTTCAAGTCGAATTACGCGACTTTGGGGTTTTCGGCTAGATTTGTGTTTTTGGCCAGTTCGTTTGAAGATACGGTGGACTAAGAAACGTGCCGCTCGCTGCTTACAGAATCAATTTTATTGAATTTTTACCGGTCGAAATATTAAATCAAAGTGTTTTAAATCGAACCGTTCAAATGGCGTTGTGCAAAATTAAGTTTTCCATTTCGAAATTAAATTTCATTTATGTGATTTTCTTTTGCCATTTCACGATTGGAATTTCCACTGAAGATGATTACGTTTCTGCTGTTGCCGGCTTGGAGACTCTGCTCAACACTGAGGAAAAACTTCTTACCGAGTTGGAAAGTTATGTTTACGATGTTTCGCGACACATTGAGGCCTTAAAAAGGTGAACATTTATGATTGATGAAAATAGTTAAATGAAAATCGATCTGTGCTTATGATGCCAACACGAAATAATCGTGAATATCTATTGTTGCATTGGCTCGATAAAATGTTCGAATTAATTACGATAATTAGAAAAATTTGCAGAAAAAGCAACAAAAAAAAAAAATTAATGCCTTTTAGAGATCTTCTATGGCATTTAGGCTTTCTAGAACGTACTAAAATTTTGGGTTTATTGGCCTTTTTCGGATTCGTTCAGTTTTTGGGGCTCGAGGGAACTGACATCGTGATCATGTGTCGGGAGCTAAGGAATTGAACGTGTCAATTAAAGTGTTTGAATCTCTCATTTTTTCTTTAATTTGATACGGAAAAAGGTAGAAAAAAGAAACTAGAAATGGAAATTCTGATGGAACGTTAACCTTTATATTTGATTCCGAATAAAAATAAGTAGTCTGAAAGGGATTTACTTATATTAAAGTCGATCTTTCTTTACACATTAAAGTCTCATATCAGAGTGATATTTCTTTATTTCATGGGTTTTAAAAATTTTCGGAGTCATTTCGGAATCATTAATATGATCACTCCGAAAAAGTTAGTTCAGTTTTCTGAGTCTCGTATTTTGTACAAATTTCGGACTCATTTCGGAATCATTTATATAATCACTCCGAAAATGTTAGTTCATTTTTTGAGTCTCGTATATTGTTAAAATTTCAGACTCACTTCGGAATCATTTATATAATAACTCCGAAAATGGTAGTTCATTTTTCTGAGTCTCGTATTTTGTACAAATTTCGGACTCATTCCGGAATCATTTATATAATAACTCCGAAAATGTTAGTTCATTTTTCTGAGTCTCGTATTTTGTACAAATTTCGGACTCATTTCGGAATCATTTATATATCGAAATGTAGTCATTTTCGATCGTTTTGAAAATTTCACTCAGTTCGATATTTATATCATGACTCATTCGTTATTTTGTACAAATTTCGGGCTCAATTCGTGGTCCTCATTTTTTTTTTTTTAAGATTTCGGACTCATAAGTCGTAACACTCCGAAAATGTCTGCTAAACTTTCATTTTAAATGTATGTATGTTTTTAAGTGTGAATGTTAGTATGTTTGAATGCATTTATGAATGTTTGATTCCTGATTTGACACTCACTAAGAGAACCAAAAGAACCTACAATTTAAGGCCGAATCGAAATAGCTAAATATTTGTCTAAAGAATAAGGAATTTCCTGGGCAACCACCGTCGCTTTGCTAACGATTTTAGTACTGGGCAAGGAATAGACCCCGGATTTTTATATAAAATTACTTAGATTGTATCTGGGTAATTCCACTTAGTCACTCCCGTCACTATCACCATTTCGTAGGTTCTAGCTCATAATTTTTAAAAGAAAAAGGATGTGATTCTCAAGGATTCTATAATTATGAAAACTTTTAACAACATTTAAGCAATGAAAAAGCTTAATTTCTGCTTGGTTAATTTGGGTTCAATTTAAATTAAAAATCTGTTGATATCAAGCAGTTCTTCAGTTGACCAAATCTACCATTTCAACCGTTCAACTTGTCTATCAAAATACGCATACGAGCTCAAACATGGCTTCTAAGAAAAACAAAATCGGAAACTTATATAAATATGTACTTTTCGGCTTTTCGACTTTATGAAGTCCTCTTTTGTGCATACTTGGAAATTGATTTGGATCTTTCCAAGACTACCAAAAACAATGTTTTCAAGTTTTTTTTAGGATATGTCTTCAGACAATTCAGGTTAGCTGTCTGCTATATTTACTCTCCAAGACCTATTAACTGAGGTTCTAATACCCTATAAACGAAAACAATGCGCCATTCCCTCATACCTTCACTTCGTTTTGGCTCACAAGAGCCAATAAAAACTTCACAGTTATTTTTTCTTCAAACCGGAATTTCTTTCCGGTTCCTAAGCATTGCAATAAAAATTTGTTACTCAATTGCTCAGCAGGCATATTCTCGTAAGCATCGCCTTTCATACGCCTCTTACCCTTCCGTGTAAAACCGAAAGCGAACTCATAGCGTCTGATGAAGTGAAATGAGCTTTCAAAAAACAATAAAACCCGATTGTAAAGCACACAAACGGGAATTCTTAAAAATTCCCAAAAAAAAAAAAAAAAAAAAAAAACATCGAAAAGCAAATAAAAAACTAGAACCTCATCGTTGCGTTTTTATTGCCTGCCGTCTCGACTGCAGAACGCGCTCCTTTCGCGTTGTTCAGCTAAACAGAAAACAATAAAAATGTTAATTTGAAAGTGAAATATATTTATGTTCTCCCACGTCTCTCCCTCTCTCTCTCTCTCTCTCTCCACCCTCAATGTCTCGCCACCACTCATTCTAACGCGATCCGCAGTGAAATGGAAAGCATACGCCATGAGCACGCGCTGGCAGCACAAAATCTCGAAAGCTATCTGAGTAATCCAATAAATTCGTATCGTTTAATTAAACGTCTTCAAAACGATTGGAAAACATTCGAGGACAACGTACAGGACAATGGAAGCGCAAAAAGTTCGGTCCAATAATATTGATTGATAAAAAAAAACTCCGAATGAATTTGATTAAAAAAATTTTATTTTGAAGATTTTCTCACCGCCATCGGCGAACATCGTCGGAAGTTGAAATTTCCGAAAGAAAACGATGTCTACCATGCGGCGTTGGCGCTGGTTCGATTACAGGACACCTACAAATTGGACGTGGCACAACTGGCGAACGGCATACTAAATGGCGTTAAAATCAGGTGGGTAAGCATGGCCGCAAGGTATTCATCATAAAATTTATCTCCAAAGTAATACTAAATAAGCTCACAGCCAACTACAGGCTATTCAAAGCAACGAACGATGGGGAAAACAACAAAAAAACAAAAACCAACGACGACGATTTTGTTGTCATCGCAAATGAGCAAAAACAAATATTCTCCACGTTGGATGATAACGCAAATACTGTGGTCTTAAGTGTCAAGTAAGCGAAGGGATAATGTAACAGCGAAATTGCATTTTGTTTTTTGTCCACCTACCTCTTTCGAAACATTTTAGCCGGCTTTGGTGGATGGAATTGCAAAGCTTAAGCAGCGAGTATTGTGACCTTAATTGAAAAATCAGAAATCTTTAAGAGATTGTGGTCAATTAAGCGGGAAATCGAATTAAAGTTTCAAGTTGTTCTTCATTGCGGGGAATTTTCGTGTCCAATTAAGCAAAGAAAGTAAATTAAGTTTGACTCATTTGAGTAGGAGCATTGAAAAATGATAGAAAGTACAGTGAAACCCTCTCAAAAATCCTATATTATGTAGTCAAAATATTTCTATAATGAATCCTCAATAGAACTTATCCTATCAGTTTCACACAGCCTCGTAGAGAGGGGGACATTTTGTATTCCTGGCCTAATGAAGTACCCTTGCTATAGGCACGTCTTCACTGTATTTCACTCTCTCCCACTATGAGGTGTTCTCTTTATAGCGAAACTTTTTCCCGATACCCTTAAATTTCTTATAATGGCATTAGCTGTAGAGGTAGGCATGTTTACTTAAGATCACTTGATTGGACTTGACTTATATTATCTCTGGGCTATACACTTAAGGGTGTCCCTTTTCGATAGTACCCATGGACCAGGCAGAAAATTATTTCAGCTGCGGCTATAGTTAAAACTAACCCTTGTGTCGGGAATATTTTCTTTTGCTGCTTTGAGATTCCTTGCATTTCGGAGAAGGCTTAAGACCCCGAAAATACCACCCGCATAAACCAGTGGTTCGGACTGTTTCCTGCTACATGTTGACAATATTTCCAATAACGTTGAGCAATTCTCTTTGCTCATTTAAGTCATTAACGTCGACCCCTCCAATTTAGGCACCATCATGAAAAAAAAAATGTTTATTTTGAACACCTCCATTTCAGCACGTCGATGTCATGGCAAGATTGCTTCCTACTTGGCCATCAGTTGTATGAAATGCGCGATTTCAATCATACAATTCCATGGCTAAAGCATTCAATGGAAATCCTCACGGCACAGGACTACAATGAAGATCCAATATCATTGGATTTCATGGAATCAGTTGCTTTATACTATCAAGCCTTGGGTACTGATTTTATTTTCATCATCAAAATTAAGCTGATTACCCCTTTTCTCGAATTTCCAAAAAAGGTGACTTCGAATCAGCGTTAAATTTGGTTCAATATGTGCTCGGCATCGATCCAGGACGCGAGAAAATGCATGAAATGAGAACAGATTTGGAAAATATGATTTCAGATGGTATCAAAGCAGGACTCATGCATGAAACCATTCAGCCGCATGATTATCATGTAAGTTCGAAATACGCGTAACAACAACAACAAAAACAACAAGAACAATCCATTTTTAATTACCTACTCCATGCACGGACGTTTTTCCCATCGAGAGCAGCAAAGTAATGAATTCAAATTATACGAGATGGTCTGTCGTGAGGAAATTAGCATTTCATCCGAACAACAGAGGCCACTGGGCTGTCGATACCACACGAACAATGTGGCCTTTCGTTTACTTCAGCCATTCAAAATGGAGGAATTATTTCTCGATCCGTACATAGTGCAATTCCATGATGTGATTAGGCCAGAGCAAATGAATGTTGTGAAACAATTGGCCGCACCGAGAATGGCACGCTCCAGAGTCGTCTCGATGAATGGCAGTAATGAAGACGTCGCCACTTACCGCACCAGTAAGAGTGCTTGGTTCGACTATGGGACACATCGTTATATGCGAGAAATGAGGCGAAGTGTTATGGATTTCTCCGGATTGGACATGTCGACGGCCGAGGAACTTCAAGTGGCCAATTATGGCATTGGTGGACACTACGAACCGCATTGGGACTTTTTCATGGTGAGATTGAAGGTTTTCAAATTCATTTAAGAACCAATTAAAAATTTAGGTTTTTTTTACCCAAAAGGACATCGATGCTTTTGACGAGGTCGACGGAAATCGCATTGCAACAGCAATTTTCTATGTAAGTTTCACTTTCAAGGACTTGGACCTCTTCCTTCTGTGGCTTAAAATTTATATTTTGTAGCTGTCTGACGTTGAAGAAGGCGGCGGTACTGCATTTCCCTTTTTGCCGCTTTTGGTGCATCCAAGCAAAGGAAGCGTTGCTTTCTGGTACAATCTTCATTCATCCGGAGAGCCAGACTATCGAACCAAGCATGGAGCTTGTCCAGTACTGAGAGGATCCAAGTGGAGTAAGTTGATGAGTAAAATAAAATATTTAAATGAATCTTCATTTGAATTCTTTTCAGTCGCGAATGCTTGGTTACGAGTGCGCGGACAGGAGTTCAAGTACCCATGCGGCCTTCAAGATGAACACGGGATCTCAGTGATTTATAGGGATTATGATTAGGAATTGCAATGAAATTTATTAGGGAATAAAGTGATATTATTTCTAGCTATATGAAAAATTATAATTTCGATTTTAAGCCTTTTTTTAAACAAATAAATTAATTTAATTAACCCATAATAAAAATTAGAACTACAGTCTAAACTCTCCACAAAGAACCTCTGTATAATGAATTTTTCTCTATATTGAAGAAAATATCCAAGCAAACATTTCAGGAGTGATTAATGATCATAACTATGAATCCGAAATACATATATGGCAAATATGAGACTCTGAAATATGAATCCTAAATTATTATGAGGACGCCAACTTGGACCTAGAATCTATGCTGGGTGTATAGTTTCAGTATATTTTACTATCCCTATAACAATTTTTTTAAATATTGAAATTTTTTCCGTCCCTTTAGGGGTTTTTGTGGAAAGTTTTGAGTGTATTCTTGTTTCTCTCATTTGAATCTAAAAGCGGAAGATCCTTCGAGGGACTCATGGCTAAATAGTCTCGTATGTCTTTTCCATGATGTGTTGGATCCAGTGTAAGGATTTCATTTATAATTTCGATTGCTTTCTCCGAGCTTCCAAGTTCGTAATACGTTAAGGCAACATATTCGAGAGTATCAATTTTGAAGCGGTGTCGCCGGGTGGCATCTTCTTCTTCACTTTCGATTTTATGCAGTTTTTCCAAGGTCACTGTAAACCATTGTAGGGCCTCAGATAGTTTATTTTCATAGAACAATCTTTCGCCTATTTCGAAACAATCATTCCAAGAAAGCTCAGCTCTGAGGATGGATCAGAACTTTAAGTACCGATAATTTCTCTTTATTATAACATATCAACTTACTCGCTACAGGACTCCTTAATTCTTCCGCTTTCCATCTCAAGGGCAGTTATATTAAGGACCTTATGTAATCTAGCCAAGCCTTGTGTTGCAAACTTCAGGTCATTTTCGTTTGGGATGCTGCTTTCTTTTTTGAATTTTTTAAAAGTTTCTATAAAAGCTTTTGGAAGACACTAAGGTTGAATGAACTTAAAATTTTTTAGGTGAAATTTCAAATTTACCTGTACGCACGGAACTTGTGTTGATCGATTCTTCCAATCGATTCCAGTCAACGACTAATCGCTTTATCAATGTAAACGCATTGATCGGATTGTTCAGATAGTCAAAGATGTCTTCTTCAGCGATCGAATGATGTCCTTTAACATGATCAATGAATCTGATGAACAATAACATGTAGAAATATCTTTTCTTATTCCCAATTCTTTATTATTTGGGCATCAGAGATTATTTAAGTTCAGCACCTTTAGGTATGCAACTGAATATTTTAAATTTAATGTTTGCAATTATAACGTTTTACCAAACGAAATTGTTTAAGATCCACACAATTCCAATACTTAACACACATATTTTCCAGAATTAACACATCCTTGAAGCCGATAATACTTTTCATAATTATATGCATACTTTTAGGTGCTGAAATTAAAATTTTTTCTGCTGCTTTATCTATTAGATATATGTAAGGCATTGCAGTCACCTAAAAATCTTACTTCCAGCATTTCTTGTATGAACACACATTACTGTTTTTTCTCTATTGATGACGGCACTTACCTTCGGTACTTTTCTAGCTCATTCTTTTGCGATTGAATATCCTTAATTAAGGCTTGCATGAGTTCCGTTTCAATGTCGCCCAACTGTCGAAGGCTATTCATCGAAGAAAAGTACTCAGCACTGGCAATATTGATACTCTGTTCAATGCCAATGAAAACGATGACAAAGATACTCGAGCTGATAAGACTCCTGAACGCCTGATGCAGTTTAGTAGCTTTTAATGATTTCCCAGAATTTTCTGCTGAGCGCTTCATTTTGTCGCTTTTAATGGATTCTGTGAACGTCAACATTTTAGAAATATTCATTCAGTGCAGCTCAAATTGTGTCAGTTTTCTGAGAGAGCATCTATCGAACTGACGGCATTGTTTGCTGCTGCAGTCACTCAAAATTCCAGATGTTGGCTTTAGACGTTACACAGGTGTTTTTTTTTTTTTTTTTTTGTTTCTTTATTCTTTTGTTTTCTTCATTGGTTCGTGTGTAACTACGTGTATTACGAGAAGCCAGACACTGTCTAAGGAAATGTTCTTCAAAAATTATAATTAATATCGTAAACTTCTTCTATGTTAAAGTGGTTAAAGTGGCAGTCAGATATGGATCACCGACGAGCTTATATTATATTTACCTAAATGGTAACAGTTGAAAGAAAATTGTTCCAGCGAATTTTTACAAAACTTAAAAAAATTGTAGGACGATGAAAAATTATAAAAACGAAACATCGGCAATAGAACGAAAGGACATTATACTAGTTAGAGGGAATCGATAAGCCCCTCAAGTAAACGTGTATCATTCTCATTTTCTCAATAATTATTCTAAGGGCTAAGCGTCCGAGGGCTTTGGCCTTAAATTGGCTCGAAGGTGTAATCTTAATATCGCAAAAGTTCGCGCTCCACTGGATAATTGCTTTTTGAAGCCAGTTTAACCCGTGAGAAATTTCCATTTGTTTCAGGATATGGCTGCCTGTTTTGGAAAAGCGCTGACAAGGAATTTTAAAGCTTTGTACATAGAAAAAAGCAAAGAAATATTAATATGAAGGCTTAAACCTGCATTTCTGTGAAATTGTACCTGGTATTAAAGCCTTCTCTTATTCATACTGCGTCTCTTCCTTGGTTATTTTTTGCAAAGGATTTGTTCATTGGAAAATGGAAATGACTATTGAACTCATCCTATTCCTGTGGGTACATTTGAATTAATTCATCCAACTGAATCCAGTTGGAAACCAAACGTTTTATTATCGTCAAAGGACTCACTAAACTGTCTTCATAGCATATGAAATTTCCTTTTTCGTAGCTATATTTGACTTTGACATGCTCAATGAAGATATCGAAAGAATTCCAAGCTGGTCCCATCGAAGCAAATGAGAAATTACGCTCCTTAAGCAATGAACTATCCTTGAATTGAACTTAATTTATATAGCATGCCAGCCCTCCATTTCCTTGAAACTTAAGACTCTCACTGTCATATTGCATTAGTTCCATTTCAACACCATGAACACTTTTGAAAGATGTCCATCGAGTTGAAGTACTCAGCGTTGGCAGCATTTATCCTTCGTTCAATGACAATGAAAAGGACAACGATGAGATTCGCTCTGGTCAGATAAGTTAATGGAGGGTTGTGTTTCATTATACGATAGGTGTAATTATTTATATATACATAATTCAACAATATTTTTGATATTGAGGTCCCGTACACTTCCTCTCTTCACCATCCAAAAGTACGCGAATAAATATTTAGAGTATTTCTAATGTTGAGATATATTCATTTAAATAAATTTTCATCACGGATTCCTGGAATAATTCCGATTATCTTAAAGCCTAAATTAAGTCGCAATAGTAATGGTTTATAATTATATAGGGTTTTCAAATATAAGATGAATTTTAGTAAGATCCCAGCCAACCACAAAGAATGTAAAAATATTCCTTTTAAAGCACCCCGACGAAGTGTTTTCGGGGTGCTCCAAATAGGACTGGAAAAAGACTCCAAACGCAGCTCTGCGTAGTAGTGCTTTTGCCAAGTCCTCAAAAGAACAACGTCTAGGAGCATTTAGGGAGACCATCTGCTAGATGATAAATTTATAGCATACTTAAAGGGTGTTTTCAGTTTTTCTTCTGATTTTGGGTACAAAAACTCAACTTTGGTGTACGAAAACGATATCAAAGAGTGCTCGGATACAGTTTGTGTGCTCCAAGAAGTTGTCGAATGTTGTTTTCCCTTCATTTTGATCAAATGCTTTTTAGTAAACTCGTAACGGTTTGGGAGCTATGGGCCACAAATGATAAAATGAGTTTAAAATATTGTCTAATTTTATAGATTTTTCCTTTTTGCACCTAATGGATGGAGTCTTCTCCGGACCGTTATTACTTAAGTCATTTTCTCCATGTATTAATCTAAGTTTTTCTCATAGACAGGAAAATAAAATATTTTACCATTTACGAGATATAGCCATAAGTAAAATAAATTGTGCTCAACCACAATATCCAGGATCGAACAAAATTTTAAAACGATAAAATCTAGCGAAGCCAAATATACGGGTGTGTGATTATTTTCCCTTTCCCGGGCAGTGCCGTAGCAACCAAAGGGGCAAGAGGGGGCTTTGCCCCCCCACGCATTTTTGTTTTTGCCCATGAATAAAATTGAAAAAATAATTTTGGCCCCCCACGCAAATTGGAAAAATAATTTTTCCCCCTCACGCAAAACAGAATTGCTACGGCACTGTTCCCGGGGAATTCAATTCCCCAACTGATGTAATTTCCCTTTCTCTAGATTGAGGAGGAATTTTAATTACCTCATGATCTAACTGGCGATATGTATTCTCTATAAAAGTGATTCAATTTCCCTGTCAATGTAGGAAAAAGGGGAATTAATCACTTCAAATTCGATATTGAATTCCCTTTCCCGCGAAAGGAAAACCAATCACATACCCGATAGGAACTTATTTTACTACATTTATCAAGTACTATCACGAACTGCAGTCAGAAATTTGGAATCATTTTACGTGTTGCACCGTGTAATCGAATTGAATTATTCTAAAAGGACAAAATTACAAAAGACATTTCGAAAAAAAATCTATAATCCCGCATTAAAAAATGACATAAAAAAGCTTTTAGCAAATCACTTAACTACTTTTTTTTCTCTATAGCTCAAAGGATTGTCATAAATCCTCATCGTAAAGTTTACACGTGCACTCAAGATGATTACGAATTAAATCTATAAATCCTTTTCTCCGTTCTCCTCTCCTTGCACACAGGAGTTTCTTTGACTTCTATCATCTTTTCATTCAGTTCACTTGCAGCTAATTAGACGACAATGATGTTCGATGAGAAAAATCTATAGGGAAATTTCTTGTTTCCTGCTTACGAAGTACAAAGCAAATGTTCTTGCTTCCCTATGCCGAGCCTCAAATGCAATGAAAATCGTTAATTAAATTTCCTTGGAATTTCCTTCAATGGCATTACTTTACGAGACTATGCGGCATTGGTTTACGTTCGATAAATCGCGTGTATCTTCCGTCTTACAGATAAATTCACTAACATGATGTACTATGTGTGTGTGTGTGTGTGATCGAAAACCCCAAAAGCAAATTTAAGCCCCATTCCAGAAAATACACTCGGTTGGCCTTGCCTACAGTGGACCACCACAAATCGACCCTTCGGAATGTGATTATCAAAATCGAATTGCTTCTTGTTATTACACTTCAATATTATTGTGCTGCACTGTACACTGAAAGCCACTGATGAAAGACCGATTCGAACGATCCCAGAACGTGTGAAGGTTTTTCATTGGGTCATCCGAACACAAAAACAAACAGATGCAACCCCACACAAAAAAAAACACATACAATCTGACACATAATAATAATAATGATATGGAGCGTGAATCTGCCCAAAGGCTGGCACTGCGGCCTAGATGACCTATTGTGCCAAGATTCACTATTTTTATGAAAAGCCCCTCATAGCTCTCCTAATAAAGTCCAGAATCACCTCTGGAGAAGAACTCCTAATTTGTCCTAATGACAGAAATTCCGAATGGAATACATTTCTTCTGTGATGTATTAAGGCAGGACATTCACAAAGAATGTGCAAAGTTGTTTCTTCGTCTTCGAGGCATAATCTGCATTCCGAATTATCGGAAAGGCGAAGTTTGTGCAGGTGATACTTAAGCCCAGAATGGCCAGTAAGAAAACCCGTAAGCAATCTTATGCTATCTTTTGAAAGCTTAAGAATATTGGAGTAAGAGTAAGGTTTTATAAGCAATTTACTCTGCCTCAGTCCGGGAAAGTCGTCCCAGTACACAAGGCGAAGGAGATTTTCTTTCTCTCTGATTTTTTCTCTGATACCCGCCCAGTTCATCCCACAAAAAGGCTGAGGACCGATAAAAGGGGTGTTTGATGCCTTTCTTGCTAGACTATCAGCTAGCTCATTACCATCAATCCCCGTGTGACCAGGGACCCAAAATAAATCAACTTTATTGCGTGTCGCTAGTTTCTGAAGTAGTCCAAAGCATTCGAGGACTTGCTTTGACTTAAAAGCCCAAGATGATAGGGCTTTAATAGAGGCCTGACTGTCAGAAAGTATGACAATCTTTTGGCCCACGGGATTTTTGCTGATTATGGATCTTACGCATATATTTATTGCATGGATTTCGGCTTGGAAGACACTAGGCCATATGCCCATAGGTGCCGATATACTTGTGCCTGGTCCATATATACCTGCACCAGTCCCGTTATCCATTTTTGATCCATCGGTGTACCAAATCAAGCTTTTGGGGTCAAGCTGAGGGCCTCCATTCGACCACGTTGACCGGGATGGGAAGTGCACTTTGAATTTTCTTCCAAAGTGAAGCTCTACGTCAACAAAATCACTCACGCAAAGTGGTATTTTGTTGACTCCAAACCATTTCAAGATCTTTTGATGACCATAGTCAGGAAGAAATTGTTTGGTTGGTATCTTCAGCCTAATTGCACAAAGTGCAGCTGATGTTTGGGTGTGAATGTGCAAGGGAGTCAGCCCAACAATAGCTTCAAGTGCTGCTGTAGGGCATGTCTTCATCGCACCGGTTATTAAGAGACACGCAAGTCTCTGAAGTTTTGAACACATGGTAATGGATTTAGTTTGCGTGACCTTTTGCCACCAGACTAGACACCCATATGTGAAAATTGGACGTACCACTGCCTGGTAGATCCAGAAAATTATTTTGGGGTTAAGGCCCCAAGTTTTTCCTATACAAGACCGCGTTACCCATAGGGCTCTTAGTGCTTTAGTATAGGCTTTTTCAAAATGAGTGTTCCAATTTAGTTTGCTATCGAGGATAAGTCCTAAATATTTTACTTCGTTGGAATAGGGAATGTTGAAATCACCTAGGAAGATAGAACCCAAGTTCAACTTACGTTTCAATGTAAAGGGAACCACGACAGTTTTCCGCGGGTTTATTGCAAGCCCTTCACCCTCACACCACGTCACTACGCGTCGAAGGTGTCCTGCCATAATCTCGGACAGACAACTATCGTGTTTTCCGGACACTGTAATTACAAGGTCATCAGCGTAACCAATGGCATCACAACCATTATTTTCTAAGTAAATTAGCAGCTCGTCGACAACCACTGACCACAGTAAAGGAGACAACACCCCTCCCTGTGGGCAACCTTTGACAGCACTCACCGCTATCGTGCTGTTGCCTAGAGTCGACTTAATTTTTCTGTTTCGAAGCATAACCTCAATCCAAGATATGATGTTGGAATTGATATTCCTATTTCTTAGAGCATTTGTTATTGAGCCATAGCTCGTGTTGTCAAATGCTCCTTCTATATCCAAGAAAGCGCACAGAGCAGTTTCTTTGTTATAGTGGGCTTTTTCAATTTTACACACAAGGCTGTGCAAGGCCAATTCGGTTGATTTCCCTTTAGAATAAGCGAATTGAGTGCGATGCAGGGGTTGACTATTTAACAATTCCGCACGAATGTAACGATCAATTAATCGTTCCATAGTTTTCAGCAGAAAAGATGTGAGACTTATTGGTCTGTAAGATTTCGCATCTTCACTGGGTCTGTTACCACATTTTGGTATAAAGACCACTTTAACTTCTCTCCATGGTTTGGGTATATACCCCCAACAGAGACTAGCCCGGAAGAGGGCGATTAGTGTTTCAGAAAGGACGTCTATGCCGTTCTGAAGGAGAGCCGGAAAAATGCCGTCTACCCCCGGAGACTTGAGTGGACTGAAAGAACTTATAGCCCATCTCAGTTTGTCAGTGTCAAATATGAGGCCTGACAGAGACCTGAGTCTGCTGTGAGGTTGCTCATAGTTTGCAACATGATTTACGTCAAGGTCGTCCCCTACGATCGACCCGGGAAAATGTACGTTTAGCAAGTGTTGTAGTGTTTCACTGCCGTTTGTTGTATAGAGGCCGTCACTCTTTTTCAAAAGACCAATGTCGTTTGTAAGAGATTTCCTCAGAACTTTATGTAGGCGAGCCGCCTGTGGGCAGTCGTTGATGCTGCCGCAGAAGGTTCTCCAGGAAGTCCTTTTCGATTTCCTAATTTCATTATTATATGTGGTCAGGGATCTTTTATAGGTCTCCCATTTCCCTGAACGCTTCGCTGCGTTGAAAAGCTTCCTAACCTCCCTACGCATATCATTAAGCCTGTTGTTCCACCACGGCACATCCCGCCTGGAGTGACGTGGTTTGACTTTACAGGCCTCCTGATGGGCGAGGGAGATCGCCAGATTTAATTGATTAGCTGCCACATCCAACTCCTCAACAGAGTTCATAGTGTTGATCAGCAAATCAGTCTTGCTGGCTAAGGATAGCTTGTAAGCACTCCAGTTAATGTGCTTACTTAAGATGGTATCATAAGTGTTCTGTCCTGGCAAATCAAAAAGAATATGCTGGTGATCAGATAAGGAAATATCCTTCGAGACTCTCCAGTTAACAACATAATTGGAGATAAATTGGCTAGATAAAGTGAGATCAAGTACCTCTTTTCTAATGGAGTTAATAAAGGTGGGTTCTGAACCCTTGTTCAAAATGCTAATGTTGTTGCCCATGAGGTATTCCAACAACATTTGTCCCCGGTTATTAACCCCAGTACTACCCCATACGGTGTGATGCGCATTGGCATCGCAACCAACAATAAATTGTAAGTTATTTGAAAAACAATAACTTACCAATTTTTTAATTGGTTCAGGTGGAGCTTCTTCGACATCGCCCGGGAAGTAAGCCGACGCTATGACAATGTCCCGGGTGCCGCACTCAGTAGGGGCCTCAAACATAGCCGCCACCAAGTCCCTTTGTATAAATTCTGGAATAGGAATGCAATTTGTACCATTTCTGACCATTAATGCAGTCCGTGGCATTTCAATGTCACGTTTATAGATCAACTTACATGATTGATGTTGTAGGCCACACACCTTTCTTTCGACTACCCATGGCTCCTGAATGAGCGCTATGGTTAGCCCCTTCAAGGCGAAAGTCCTGCATAAGGTGGCCGACGCTCCCTTTGCGTGATGCAGGTTCGCCTGGAGCACGCTTATTGTGCTCATTTAGGTGCCTTCGTCGCACCTAGAGAGACAGCGACTTCTCTCTGAAGTCGTGCCCTCCGTGGCCCCTTGTTAGTGGGACGCTCCTTCGGCGTTGGCGCCCGCTTACCCACAGGTGGTCGCAAAATGCCTTGGCGAATGGCTGCCGCGCTTGTAGATGGCAGCTCAGAGGTTGGTGCCGTCTGCTCCGGTGCAACCTTAGTTGCAGCCGGTTTACGCTGTTGAACCTTCTGTTCAACCGATCCTGCAGCCTGCTTCGCACCTCTGTCGTTGATGCCTTTCAGCAACAACTTCAAGTGTGTAAACCTGTAGGCAATCCTGCCGTTCTGTTCGACCAGTGTCGACCAGGAAGCGTCGTCGATTGCCATGACCAGGTGGAGCAACGAACCCTCAGCGGTCCTTTGCAACACCTTCCAGGTTTTTGCCTTCAGCTTGTTTTGAGCTTCAATGGTAGCCAAGATCATCGAGCTCTCAACGTCGCAGCTGTGTGGGAAATAACCCCGCACAAGGTGTGACCTTGGGAGCTCCGTCTCCTCCACCACTTTGCACTCAAAACCAGCCTTGTGCAAAATCTGACCTGCATTCTTTCTAACCCACCCAGCAGTAGGTTCATTAGAGCAGACCAACATGAGCCAGCCCGTGCGAGGAAAACAGCCTTCAAATTCAGGCTTAACCTCGTCCGAGCTGAGCTCAATGGCGGTCGCAATAATGGCCTCTTGTAGCTGTGCCACCTGCACGCTACTAAGAGGACTGCTGGCTAAGTCAAGAGGGACAAACCCTAGTTTGATCCCCTTGGCCCGACCAGCCACCTCGCTGAAAGTGGGCTTAGAGTGCCCCTGCCCCGTATTGGGCTTGGGTTTCTTGCCCAATGGCGTGGATTTTTCGTCCGAGAGCGCCCGTTTTACGGGTGCTTTCGGCTTCAAATCTGCGACCTTGTCGAGGGCAGCTTCCCTAGAGAGACCTTGGCTCAGATAGAGCTTGAAACGCCTCTTTTGGGCGGAAGTTAGCTTAACAAATCCCTGTTGGCCTTGTAAGCTAACTTCCTCCAGACCGTCATTGACGAGAGTAGCTCCAGAACGATCCGAACAGATGCTAACCTCGTCAATGTCAGCTGGAGCTGCGTCGGACACGTCTGTGTCTGTGCCGCTCAACTCGCTCAATTGTCGAAAACCGGCATTTTCCACAATTGTTGCTTTCTCGCAGATGTGCCCAGCAGCGCCATCTGCGTTGTTACCTTTGTCCTTAGACCCTATGGTCATAAGGACGTCATTCACAGGCTGCCCGGCAGCAGCAGTGTTTGATGCTGTAAGAAGCGCATCAACCCCTTTTGGATTTTTTAAATTTTTGTCCATGTGATTCCCACGAGTAAAAGGGAAGTAAACAGTCACCGTCGGCAGAGCCCTTGTACCGACGGAAGGCTAATTAAAAGCGGAGGTCGCCCGGTATCCGCAGTTCGCTATTACGCCGCTCTACCCCGCGACCAAGTGCTGCAGGCATAGCTGTTCCACCGCAGCTTAGGGGGTTTTTTTTTGGGTCTCGTACATTCTGCTCATTCAAATCTAAGCTGTCACCCTTTACGCTACTAAACACTTATCAAAAACAATGTCACTCATTCCCTCCTTGCAAACCCAGGGTGTTTTCCTTCACCCCCGCACGACTGTCGGCGGATAGAGTTTGGCAGAGACATGACCGTACCAAACACTGTCCATTGGTCTGATAGACAGACGCACTTCCTCTTACGAGGCTGACCAATTAGCTAGCACCTCAGCGACGGTCCCTGCCGTTCGCCTGCTCCCTGAGACGCTGGATGTTAATAGCCATTCAGACCTGGCTAGCTAGCCCCTCCCCACTACCTACAGAACAGACACAAACATAAACTACAGACAACACAAGCTACCTTAACCTATCGGTAGATCTTGGTTGTACTCTCCGATCCAGATACCAATCTGACTGACCCCAGGACCCCATGAGAGTGCTGGTGTCATTCATTTCGGTGTGGCTCGGGTTGTAGCTAAGCCCCTACACCACGACAAGGTGCCTACCTAGTAGAGGTTCTCTATCTGACACATACACGTATATGTACTTCGATACACTTTCAGCACTGCATTCGAGCTTAATGTCAATGGGTGAAATTATGTTCCATTTGCTCGAAAATGTGCCCCCAAACGTGTGCTTTAAAATGTTTCAGCTTTTAATGGATGGTTTGATCTTGCCTCTGGCAGATTCGCTGTTCTGAAAGTAATGAAATTTTTATACATCCAAGGCATCACATTCAGACATGCTCTGCTCTACACATGGTCGAATGTTGGCATGTGTCATTTAGTGTTGTCTTGTGTCTGTGGGTCACGTTGAGGTTATACGATGAAAGCTAAAAGCTCTCGAATTTTAAATGAATATGTGAGAGTTTAATTGTACCCTGCAGAATGGAGGCGATTAATTTCCTGGGAAAGCGGGCAATTGGGTTGTTCGGGAATGTTATCTATCAGTATCATCTAGAGCAAAATTTAGATGATTTCTCTATAGATTTTATTCAAGAAGACTTCCGTCTTAATTTTAGGTGGAATTCCGTCTCAATAAAATTTAGATGATTTCTAGTAAAAATAAGAGGGAAATCTTTTCAATAAAATTAAGATGACACCCCATAAAAACTAGAAATTTAGCATCTGAATAATTTTAAGATGATAATCGGTTAGAAACAAGCAGTTGTTCCTTCCATTTGCATTTATGACATTAAAAGAGAAGAAGAAGAGACAATAGGCCCATTTATCTATTAGTGTCAGATTATTCTTAATCTAAAGATTTTAAGCAAAATTTAGAGTGAATATTCTTCTAATAGATTTAATATGGAATTTCACTAATTTTACATAATTTCTCAAAAAAGTATAAACATAAAAATATAGGTTTTTCAAATGTTGCCTGACGAAAACCATTTAGATGATTTTAGATAAAAATTACTTAGAAGGTTCTTAAGTCTTCAAGCTTCCTTAGCATTAAGTTCACACGTAAATCGGGCCTAAGAAGTTTTCCCCATAATTTTACTAGATTTCCTTTTCAATAAAATTAAGATGATTTTTAAGATAAAAATAAGATGACTTTCTACTAAATATTACTTCAATCTTGTCCCCTGTCACTCTCCTTGGTCCCCATGCAATTTAAGATGGAAATCCTCTTAAATTTAGGGGACATTTTTTCGCTCTGTGTACGAACAAAAGATCTAGTCGAAATCTATGAATGGTATACTCCATACTTTTATATTCCTTAACCGGGGAAAATTGGGTCGTATAGCCTCTAATACCAGAACTTAAATGCAGAAGTGAATATTTTTCCATGTATCTGACTATTGAAATTCTAAGATACCATGTAAATTAAGACCCGTATAAGTATTCAAACAATAAAACTTTTCCTAATTAGTCAAACCGCCATTAAGGTTTGGCTGTAAGTTCAAGTTCCTTCATCTTCCCGAAGGAAAGATCAGCCGATGCTTAGATGGAAATTAGTCATATATAGTAGAGGATGAATTTTTATTTAGCACTGGATAGCTGTGGACTTTCAACATTCGCACTACGATATTTTCAAGATCAAAAAGAAAAAGAAGAAAAAAAAAATTAAATAAATTTATTTAAAATGTGGCATATTCGCCTATATTGACACTCTTCAAGAGGCAGGGAAATGAAATTATTGGAATGTGATTACCTACATTGAAGTTATGCCTATTTTTATGCCTTGCAAAAAATTTTTTAATTTTTTTTTGGAATCGTCCTCTCACAATGACTTCCTACTGTTTACGATCTGTGATCAGTTCATAGAGTCAGTTGATCATTTTAACCACATAACTTTAACCATAAATATGATGAGACTTACCATTTCATCACAACCATACGCATCCCTCCAGCAATGAGGAGGTCAACTTGCCAAAAAGGAGTACTTCAAGGTTACTCGGAATATGATAAGTCAAAATGTGGAGCGTTTTATATTTGAGAATTGAACCAGAGCTTGAGTAGCAACAAGCGGTCTAGGAGTACCGTAGATCAAAAATTAGACGAAATTGTTCAAATGTGAAAATTGGCCTCTAATTGACCATAGAAGGTCTACTCGTGGAACAGTTATATTTGGGTGTTGTTATTTGTCAATGAAAGCTCAATGTTGAAAAACACAACTCGAAGGCATTCGTTGAAAAATTAAAGGGCGTAGTGCTGGTATATTTGTGACTAGTCGGGGACCAGTTTGTAGAATAGTACTGCAGGGCTCTTACCATTCAGCGAAACGAACATCCTTCTTTTATTTATTTAACAATTTATCAAATTTTATTAATATAACTGTTTTTTTAATCACTACAATTTGAATATTCTTCTAAAAAAAAAAAAATTATAAAAAACAAATAAAAGAAAAATCCTAAAAAAAATTCATAAATTGCACGTCTAACAATATGAAATGGGAGAAGAGTATCAATAAGAAATATCAATAGCTCGTATAAAATCGCTACGCTTATAAGTTGAATATGAGAAAGTTTTGTTTTTCGAGGACATGACGTTGAACGACATCGAAAGAAAGATGTTATATGAAAAGTTTACATATATAAAAGAAAAGAAAAATTCGTTTAAAAAATCACGTCTAATGCATTTGGCGGTGGCCGACCGTTTTTAAATAGCAAACTCTCCATGATCCGGCTCTAAGGCGCAAGGACGTCGAAACTCCTGACGTCGCTCGTGAATCCATTTGTTTGAGACTAGAATAAGGAGCAATATTACATTTTCCATTTTCCATTCAAGCAAAATGGAAATAGAGAGAAAAAAAACTCACCCCACTTGGAGCCCGTCAGTACTGGGCATGCAGCATGCCTCGTGCGAAAATCGCCCTCTCCGGACTTATGTAAATTAAACCAGAATGCCGCCGTTCCCTTCCTCGGCCACAAGGCCGTGCGTATCGTTGTGAAAACCGTTGCACCGCCCTGCTCAACATCACTCATCTGTTTGCAAATTTTTTTCGCGAAAGGAAAACCAAAGAAGAGAAAACATTTCGAAAAATTGAAGAAAAAGAATAATAAAAATCGATTCCTCTACTCACATAAAAGAGCACCGTCGCTATTCGATTTCCAGTGTTTAGACCCTGAAAAGCGCGCACCTCCTCACGCTGAAATCGAAAAATGGAAGTTTGTCAGTTTCATTAAAAAAAAAAAAACACCAACAAAAACCCCATCACTCACCCTTGCAAAGTCGAAATGTGGCTCATAGTGTCCACCGATGCCGTAATTAACCACTTGTAGCTCTTCCGCCGTTTCCATATCCAGGCCAGTCATGTCCTCGCACCTCTGCACAATATTCGCTATGACCGGATGCTCTTCAGTCTTCAACCAAGATGATTTACTGATACGATAATGGGCCGTTTCCAGTTCACCGGTCACCGAATTCTGTACGGTTGCCCGACGGAAGCGCGGCCGCGCCATTTTCTTAACCAACTCCATTTCGCTGTCGTACATGGCATCATGATAAATCACAATGTACGGATCCATGTGTGCCTCCTCGAGCTTGAGTGGACCGATTTTTAAAAATGGCACATTATTGGTGACATAACGACACCGCAGCGGTCGCATATCCATCGGACTCGGTTTCAATTCGCCACGACAAAGCATCTCGTATGCTTTGCGCTCATTAAAATCATAGACCGCTGGTTCCGCCTTCGAAATCGGCTAGAATTATCCCATGAGAAATTTTTTTTTTTAATGATAATTAATTCAACAATTCGTGGGCAGCTTTCAAAACCCACCAAATCCGATAGTAACGTTTCAGCGGAGCCATCATCGCCCTTGGCACGTTTGTGTGATTGCAATTGTGCGATTTCCTTCTCATAGAATCCTTTGTTCCCGATGGCCCGCTCATGATTCGGTATCAGTTGCAGCAGCTCATTTGTCATCATTAGAGCGCTTTCGACGTTGCCTGCAAATCGGAATAAAGAGAAAATTCATTAATGCGAGAAAATCACATGAACCGAATGCCTAAAAGTATGCTTAATTTTGTTGAAATAATTTTTATTTATGTAAATGATCAAAATGAGCTTTTGGGGGTTCCAAAAACTTTCTTTCCGACATTTGTAGTTGAACAAGCGAAGGTTTTTTTTTAAAGCTTTTCCGATTTTTGGAGATAGGTTTTGCCCAAGCAGCAAAATAGAGCGATTCGACCAGCAGCAAGTTGAATCGACCTATTTTGGTTGAAAATACCCTATTTCTGACCTATTTTCCGGCCTTAAATATGACCTAACTTAAAAGTCCGTTTCGAAGGTCCAAATTACCTCTATTCTACCTATTTCATGACTTCAAAGTCGCTTCGACTTCCAAGTGGATTTTTGGTCGAAAATAGGCAAAAAATTCCCTATTGAGTGACTTAAAATTGACTTAACTTTGAATTCCAAATTAGGTAATTTTTCAAGGCAAACAGACCAATTTTTTGACTAAAATTCGACTTTAAAGTCCGTTTGATTATAGGGCGAAATAGGGTCAAAAGTTGACTTATTTTGGTGCATGCTTCGACTTCAAAGTCGAGCGGACTTGATTTTTGGACTTCATAGTCGGTTTGACTTTAAAGTCGAAATAGGTCAAAATAGGTCGAGCTCCGCCATGTTTTTCGAATGGCAAATTGAGAATTATTCTTCTGCATATGTTTTTTCTTTAAGAAAAACAATTTTTTTCAAGCAATATTTATTTAATTTCCATCAATGAGAAAGCCCCTTAAAAATGAAGAAGTAGAAGGAACACTTTCACAAAAAATCTCAGCGGGCATATGATTTTGGGACTTATTAAGCGCAAAATAATTTTTAATGAATTCCATATTTTATTTATTATTTATTTCTTAAGACACACGAAGAAGAAAATCTCTCGTTCATTTCTGCTTTCGAGTAATACGAATGACTGAGTAAGATATTATGTATTTATATCTTTCTCTGTTACTCTCTCTCTCACTTTTTTCGTTTCCTTTTACGTTCTCTTTCGTTTTACTCATAAGTCCAATTAGGTCGAAAATTGGTCATTGCGACTTCTTTTCGACTAATATTAGGTAAACGGACTTCTTTTCGCCCTGACTTTGAAGTCGAAATGCCCTATTATGACCTATTATTACCGCCAATCGACTTCCAATCTATTCCCCACTTACGTCGACTCGACGTCGAATCGACGTAATTTCGACCTATTTAGGTTAGGTCAAGTAAATAATCTGACCTAATATAGGTAAGAATTTACCAATTTTCGACCTATTTTGCTACTTGGGTGAGCTTTATTTTCACTATATTCAATGAAAGCTCCGAAGTTGCGAGACTTCTGATACAATATTTTTCAAAAAAATTAAAATTATTAAAAAAATATGTAATAAATAAATAAAAGGCACTTGGGCCCAATAAAATAAGAAAAATTTTTAGTTAATTTACATGAAAGTTCGGTAGGTCTTAGGCCATTAATCGGCCCATTGTGATGCCAAGGAGGTTTTCTTGTGTTTGTGTCAGTGTATGTTTTATTATGTAGTATGCCCCTCACATGCGAATTTTTGGAAAACCAGTGCTAGGCTTATAATATTTTACTCCCTTTCGCCTGTGCCGGGAATCGAACCTCGCGCCCTGGGATCAGGAGCATAACATGTGTCTTAATGTCTCGAAGAATGTTGCTTATGGATAATCCTTCATTTAAAACTCAAAATATATCAGAAAAGCACGATTTCTTGGGAAAATCCACGCAGCGTTACCTCGAAACCTTTTCCGAAAAATCTGAAAAAATTACCAAAAATACTTTAACCCATTAGCTTCCCAAATCAGATGCAAGCAAAAAGTTTTTTTGATCATTCTTACAAACCTCCAAACGACTGTCCTTTGAGAAAATTCTTCTCTTATTCTTCTGAGATCTGTTTTTAAAACGGCTACCACATTTGTGGTCTTCCAAAAGATCCACAAAAAGTGTTCAAGCCAAAATCAAATACGATGGATTTTAAAGCCGATTTCGGTTACACAAAAATTAAAAATATCCAGAGAAGCACTGAGAGCGAACTTAAGACCGCAATACTTTGTAAAGCACTTTACTCGACTGGAAAAACATTGATTTTGACTTTGCAAGCTGTTGTCTTTACTTAAAAAGATGGGGCGAAAAACTTAAATGGAAAAAATAGAAATGGTGGAAGATGCAGGCCTGAGCACAGCAAAAAGTTTCCACAGAATGTCAGAATTTAATTTAAATATTCTCGTGTTTATTCCAGTCAAGTTCTTGTGCCTTGCAACATGAACTTTGAAGAACTTCGTGCAATTTATTGAGTTTTCTGTTGCATCGCCGGGAAATTATGAAAAATTACGCAAAGTTTTTCAAACAAACGATATCGATTGAATGCGTAATAAGCTTAAATATTTCAAAGAAAATCTTCTGCAGTAAGAAGCTTCAAAAAGTCTTTGAACCACAAAATCTTGCCTGAAAGTATGCCTCTTTTTTTTGGGATTTTTCCTTTTGCTTTCATAATTCGTAAACACGTGTAGCCATGATTACTAATCTTTGTCAAAAAAAAAAATTCATTTCTGTTTGCAAGCAATTTCTCTTGTGAGATTTGTTTCCCAACATTCCTTTCCAATCCTTTTCTTTCCTTTTCTATTAAATTCAGCTGAGCTTTTCAACTGGCAAAAATAGAAATTCCATGCACAATTGAACCTCTTATCTTACGAAAAAAAAAATAAATAAATAAAAAGGACAAAAGGAAAGCTTTATTGCAGCATTTGGAATTGATGGTTTTCCCCCTTTTCGTTCATTTTTGCATTTTCACATTTTTCTGTTGCTTATATCCTTTCTGATTTTCAATATATCAATTCGAGGGAGTCACACATCCACCCCCTGCCCGACCATGTTTTGAAGCGGAAAACTGAAGGTCAGACAAAACAAAACATTGAAACTAAACATACGCTTTCTGAATGTGTGTGTGTGTGTGTGTGTCTTTTTGCGCAGCATGAATTCGAATTTCGTTCTGCTACATCAAATTCATATGAAACAGATCCCTCAGATGCTCTACCGATGGTTGGTCCTTGTGCTCAGCGAGCACAAAGTTTCGGTTGCACGTAGAAAACAGACATAAACGAAAACGAATTGCGTTGGCTTTGCACAGAAGTAGTAACTCCGAGCCCAGCGGGAAGGAAGCCCGTGTAAAACGCACACATTATGCAGCATGAAAAGCAAGGCGGTGCCATTTATGAGCCTTCGGCATGCATGCATATGTGTGTGTGTATGCCATCCCTGCAGATCTGTAGGTGTTGATTGGCCATGCTTAAAGTACCTAACGAACTACTCCGTTTATGGGTACTTACTTGACTGAACCTATGGTAAGCAAAGACCGAACAACCGAGCAGAAAAATGTACACGGACGAAAGCGACAGAAAGCGTAATCGAAAAATAAAAACTTCAATAATGCTTCCCTTTTCACTTGTTCATACTTGCACATACAAAAACGAAATGATGAAATTCATTGCTTAGGGTTGCCAAAGTAAGTAGAGGTGGTCGCTAGTAAGTATTAATTTCACCAGCTACGAACTAGTGCCCAGTACAAGAGGGATGGAAGGAAAGAAGATACCAATATTCGGTTTACAGGTCGCGGTACATTACGATTACATATTCGCATTAAAGTTTTAGCTGTGCGATGTAGCGAATGTGAACGTGAACTGCAAGTCTATACAGGAAAAGCTCATCAATTCTTAAGTGCACACTTTAATTAGGCTTTTAATCAGTTTCCCTCCAAAGTTTCGGTGAATAATGTTGAGTAATTTTATAAAATATCGTATGGCATGTCGATTTTCCAGAAGGTTTTTATGCCGAAACTCGTTATTTGCCTCGTCTGAATAACTACACGTGTGGTCAATTAAATAGTAGCGTGCAAGAATGGGCAATTTTAACAGAGATTGTGGTGGGGAGAGTAATAAACTGCAAAGAATCTAAATAAAAATTTTCATGTTTCTTAACCCATTAGCGCCGTCAGTCCTATATACATAAATGACACCACTTTAAATTTTGTTTAAGAGTTTAAAGTTACCATTACAGTGAAGCTACTTCCTACATACCCGAGATTTTGTATTATTGTCACTTTGAAAATATTAAATAAATCGAAAAATTGACATTGGTATTCCTGGTTATATCACCAGAAATAGTCGAATAATTTTTTGTGTCTTTAATTTGAACTCAAATGGGTTCAATTAAAAAAATCATTGTGCATAGTTTCCACAGCGGTGGAAATAATTTCTCATACAAAAGAAACTCACCACTGTGGAAATATTCCGAGGGTGAAAAATATGCACACTTGCTTGAACCCTAGTATTTTCGTTGTTTGCGACTGTTCCCTTCATAGAAACAAAACTAACTGAAGTTGATACAACAGCGCTACAAACGTTCCATCACGTTGAATGATCATGGGTTCCAACTTCAAAAAAATCAAAACGTTTTGATTATCATTCCGTTAACCGTTGTATCAACTGAAAATCGGTCGTCCAACATTGCCACAAACGGTCCAATCTATCGTCCAATCTGGCATGGTTGCATGGATTGGATCGTGTGTATCCTACATTAGAAACCTGCCTTTCCTTAGTAACCTTTTCGAGGCCTGTTAATAAAACTCACAGTTCGAAAAATGTTAGAAAAAAATGTCTGAAGTTAGTAGAGGAAGATTTGTATGGGGTCGGATATTTGAGTGACGGTCTCCCCTTTAAGGGTGCTTTCTCTAAATCGAGTATTCGAGTATCGAGGATATAATAATTATTTTCTAGTGGCTTTAAGTCGTTTCTTTCCCTTTTGTCTCAATTTTCAAGAGAAACCTAATTTATGTTACTTCGAAATAACTTTTTGTGGAGTTGTAATATTATTTCCTTTCAACAATTTTCTAATTCTATCGACTATCCAGCTTATAGATTTAATTGAGTTGCTTATAAAGTGGACTCACGATAACTAGAATAATAAGAAAATCAAATATATTTTCTTTAACTTTTGACAATTTTTACACCCTAAGAATCATCCAATTAAAATGATTTCTTTGATGATATCAATGATATTTCCTAGAGGTATTTTGTCACGATTGCTTATATATATTTGGTCATCTAATATATGACTTTAAATTATAAATATCTACATTTGCATCCAATATTTTATCTATATATCTAAAACATTTTTCCTTTAATACTTCTAATTACCACGAGCCCACTGTATCACTATCACATTGACGCTAACTTCAAAAAAAAATATCAATTTCGATACTCACCCTGCTTGTAGGTTGAAAAGGCCAAATATTCCAAAATATCCGCTCGGGTGAAACTCTGAGTTCGATTTTGCTTCTCTTCCGTCAGTCGCGTCATCGCCTCTGTCATCCAGAGTATTGTATGATAGTAATCATGATTCACGTATGACTGTCGACCCAATTCAAAACAATCATCCGATGACATTTCCGTGCTATGAAGCCAACGAAAAGAAGAAAATAAAAAGAATGAAAAAATATAGATAAAAAATCAAAAGTGAAAATAAAAATTTTAAATGTGTCAAAAGCATTTTTCGGAAAGCCCCCACAATTACAATCACAATCGTCTGGGACGTGAATGTGCATGTACATATGTACATACATATATGCCAGCAAATACCCATGTGTATGTGGAACCTTTTGAGAACTCGCTCACCTGTACTGTATGCCGTTCAGTTCGCCGCGCGCAACACTCGATGTGTCCAATTGATAAGTGTCCTGCAAACGCATCAGCGCCACCGCCGCCCCATTCAAGTCCTCGTCCGATGGGAACTTCAGAATGTGTCGGTAGTTTGTTATGTTTGTCAGGAATTCTGTTGAACGATGGGGAAAGAAAAAAGTCATCAACCATTTTCCGGGGAAATAATTTTTTTGCTCTTTTTCTCTTTTTTTTTTTTTGTTTTTCAAATTTCCCTTTGAACTTCTTTGTGCCCTCTTCGCTTCCACTTACCTCCGCCGACATCGTGTTCCATTAAATTTTCAATTTGACGCCAATCAGTTGTGAGGCGTTTTGTGAGTAGATATGCATTTATCGGGTTCGATACGTACGCTCCAATGTCGGCCGTAGCATCGGCATGCTCTCTTTGGTATTCTTTAATTTTACTGCAATGGAAATTGAAAATCGATGAACATAAATTAAATCGAGAATCGATCGCTAAAGAGAACGCATTTGAATCGCTAATCACAGAACGTGCAATAAAAGAGCGGAACGTCTAATTTAGTCATTAATTTGCGGCATTTACTTAGCTTTTTTTCTTATGTCAAGCAATTATCTAACGTTTATTTTTGTTGAATATTGAAGACTTCATTTCTCATAATCGGAAGAAAATTGCAGTCAACAAAGTCCGGACGACATATGGTATCCTCCATGCCATTTAAAAGCAGAGATATTATTTTTTTTTGAAAATTGTGGAGCTTAGACCACGCCTACTTAAATAGATTTTTCAAAGGACAATCAAGATAATTGTGAGAACATCCATATTCCCATTTATATTCCATTGCATGTAAAAGATATCCGCCCATATAATAACCCCATTTGGTATCATTAAAACATCAGTACTTAGAAAATTTTTTATTCGAAGAACGGGCTATGGTACTGAGCGATTTTATTCCGAGCTATTAAATAATGCTAATTTCATTAATCATAAATAGAGACCGACCGAAGCTTCGGCCTAAAAATTACCTTCGACTTCGGTTTCGGCCAAAATAAAGCCCACTACACTGTGCTTCTTTTTATAACAAATTTTTCAGACAAACCTGAAATAAACCCCTATTCCACCCTTTTTCGGGCATGGGGAATCGATTTTTTTTTTGAAGTTTTTTACTCCAGTTTTCGGCTCATATTTATGTATGAGTTGAAAACTCATATTCTACACTGGTCTCAAAATATAGTTACACTAAAGACTCCCACGCATTTCTCTCCAAAACACCATTGTAATAAGATCGCGCTTCATGGGAGATATTCACGTTTAAAGTTCAATTCCTCATGGCCGATATAGGGGAAACCTTTTATCATTCTAGGTCTAAAGTCTACATTAACTTCTAAAACCTTGTGATTCCACAGTGAAATCAGAGAGTCTTTAAACAGTTATAATATATTTAAATATTTTACTTCCACATGAATCATAACAGAATATTATAATTAATATAATTTAATATATAAAAATAAAATATTTAAATTCATTACCCAATATTATGCATTTAAATATTCCGGATATCTCCGATTGTAACAAATCTGGTCATTCTTATAGGTTTGCCCATTTAATCACCTCTTGAGGAAGTGTTGTCAAAGATCTTTAGATCTTTATGGCCTTAATTAAGCCCCGTTTAAAAAGGCTTAAAACGATAGTAATTGGTTCTTAAATATTGCAAACCTATAGGTACTGTATTTTAATATTTTCTCTCACCCTAATAATAATGAATTAAAACTTTAAACAGGGTGACTGCTGAAATTTGTTGCAATATTCATCGGGCACCCTGCAAATATGTGACTCATAACAATAACGATTTCCGTATAATCGTTAAATAATCGGAATTTTCACAGGGAAGACATTTCGATAGGAAAACATTTTTGCTGGCTAGGGACACGCAGAGAATTAATATAGGAGCTTTTATCCCTCTTTCCCGTGCGTTCCTTGTCAACATGTTCCTTTTTTCTCGAAATATTTTTGAGTGTACATCCCCCGTCTAATGAAAAGATCTTGATTTGAATATTCAGAAAATAATCAAAAAATAATCCGAATTAAATTTAATTAATTTTGAATTATTTTTGAATTATTTTTGATTAAAATAATTATCTTAATAAAAGAAATTAAATCAAAAACAATTGAAAATATATGTAAATTTAATTGCATCTATTTCTAGATGATTTTTAGAATATTTTTTAAATCTAGATTTTTTTTTATTAATCCGAAATATTCCCGATTATTATGGAATTATTTGGTAGTCCTTCTCCTTCTTCGTTTTTAATTAAACTCCTTGTGGAGCACAGCGCCCCATTTGGTAATCCAAGTAAAAAAATTTTCAAAGCAAATAATTAAAATTGATTATACAAAAATTGGAAAAAAAATTAGTCTTGAGGATTTTTAATCTTAATGTGGATTTAAAAGCTCAGGTATCATTCCATGGCTTAGTCTCGCGATAAGGTCTTCTAAAGTCTTTACACCAATTTTGAGCAAGACAGTCCAGTGTCCTCGATGAGAGCTATTTATACAAAGAGATGAAGATGGCTTATTGAAGTCCCCGGATGGCAAAGGTCTTTCTTTTCAAATGGAGGCACCGCTACAGTCCTGGTCACAACAAAACAGTAATTTTCTTTTCTTAGAATAGTTTTTTTTTTTTTTTTATTTCATAAATACTCTTAATTCTATCGCATTCCTTACTCGCGGAATTCTCACAATTGATTTTTTTATTTTTTTTTTTATATTAAATTTTCATTAAAATTAATAATTTCGAAATTCCTTTACATAAATTCTTGAAATGCCGCTAATATTTTAACAAACTATTTACAGTCTTTTTCTGTTTTTATATTCGTACAGATTTATTCTAAGTCTTTTTGGTGTTTTAGCCGTGGAGTCCGTTGAAACCATTTCAAATACAAATAACAGTAACAAATACAATTACTTTAAACAATCACCGTAAAAAGGCGTTACATCTTTGTTGCTATCAAAGAGGATGTCCAGTCTTCATTTGAAGTACGTTCTGCACCTATATAAATTGAACAATATCCATAGAATAAATACCCTAAACTTATAAGAAGACTAATAAATAAATATAGTTTTAAGTTCCTATTCGCATCATTTGGTGTCATCAAACAACATTGACCCTATTATCGGGTGGCGGTCTGTAGCACCAAAGTGACCCGATGACGCCCAAGCCGATAAAGAACAACGAAAATGTTGATAGGCCCAAAATGATGCCGGTCGTGACGTCATGAAGCGGTAAGCCCGGATATGGATCGAATACCAGTATGACGAGAAGACCACAGCACTTAAGCAAGCAGAAAACCGTTACCAAAATGTATCCCGACGTGTAGCTGCGATTCGGCAACCACTCGCAATGGCGCGCACGAAAGCCAAGTACGCCCAGACCGACACCGCAGAAAGCAGCTCCCAAACTGAATTGCAGATAAAACGATTTGCCAAACTGTAAAAGTAAAAGCCCCGAAAATGAGATGAAATTGTGAATCACAATACGTATGGGAAGCCAGCTGAACACTTACATGCATAATCATGTAGATAATGAGGCCCGAATTCATGACGCTGCCAAGGACCAGCATTAGCGAGACAATGGCCAGTGTGATGGTTGCGTTGGCGACTTTCTGCGTGTAGGAACTGTTGTTGAACGACGATTTTCCGTGCAGGCTGCTGCAATCCTCCTCCTCGACAATGGTATGGGGATGATGAACTTTTCCACTGCCGCTGGCCACTCGTGGCGTTATGACGGCCATTGTGCGGTCCGGCTGTGTGAGTGATGCGTTCACATGGACGGACGATGCTGCTGCTGCTGCTGGTGCTGTCATTGGCTTTACCGTCTCGTAGTGCAATCGCTGAGGCGAGAGCTCCTTTTTACGCTCTATCGGATTGAAGTTAATGTGCTGTTCGCTCTGGTGGTGGCTCTGGCGTTCGTAACGTTGTTGGCGTTGCTGAAGTTGATAGTTGGTGCCTTGCATCCGCTCGCCGCGTGCCACAGCTCGACGTGGTGTCGTTTGTACAGCGCGCATCGAGGGTGTTTGTTTCCTCGGAGTCGAAAGTAATTCATGCAACATTTTCGTTGCTGCCGGATTCGGATTCTTTAACGGTGTACCGGGATAAGAGCTCGGAGCCAAATTTCCCATCGAGACGCCCTTTTGTGGTGTCGACGTACGCAGCGGTGTACGTTCGCCGATACTGTAATTCCGTGTTAAATAATTCTGGCTTCTATGCAAATCCGATGTACTGAGGCAGGTCTCCTCTTCCAGTTCCTCGTCCTCGTCGTCGTCCACGCAATCGTCTTCGGTCGGAATGACGGCATAGCGATGCGGTCGTCCATTGTGCATTTGAATGATCTCCTGATTATCGTCGACGATTTCTTCATCCTCGGCTGTCGGGACCATCTGGTAGCGTTGATTGCTATTCTTGTCAACGATAAGAAACGATTTGCTGCCGAAATCACTCGAGAAGGCATGCTTGATTTTCGGTGGCGTCAATGTGCTCGATATAGCGGCGGCTGATGATGATGTTGATGATGACGGGTGTTGTTTCTCGATGTTATAGATCGGTGGCAGGCTGGTATATTGTTCGGTAAATTCCTCGTGATACGAGTGCGGTTCATTGTCGCTAGCCAGACGAGGTCTCGACCCATAGCGATCAAGTTCGTCCTGGGATTTGGCGAAACGTTTCGCATTGGCTAACGGTGGGCCGGGTACAATCGCATACCGACTATTTGCCCCCGTTGTGGTCGTGGCCAACTCTTCGACAGGCACCAGCGCATAACGACCCGAACCCGAACGCGTTTCGAACGTCTCAACTGTACGAGGCTGTGTGGTGTTTCCATTTATGTACTGTTGTCGCTGCAGTTGCTGCTGCTGCTGCTGCTGATGATGTATTAATGGCGTCTTGTGCGACGTTTTCGTTCTAATCGAACGCGTCGACATGCTCCGTTGCATCCGATGGGGTCCATTTGTGGTCCGTCCAGCTAAACGACCGCTCGTCGCTATGAAATTCCCATTGAGACTACGATTGTAGATCCCTTCGACGGACGCGTACGATTCATTTTGTATCGCATTCGGCGTTGGATAGAATTCACTGCTTTGGCAAAAAGCCGGATTCGTATAATTATGCTTCGACATTTTCCAGCATCACCATCGGATTATCACACACTTTTCACAAGAATTTTGAATTTTTTAAATAATTTCATTAAAAATGTTCCTGTTCCTTATTTGTTTTTTGTGGAACAACCTTTCCCGTCGATGGCTTCAAAGCAACTGCGCGATCATTCTTCAAGCAAATGCCCACGGAAAGTTCGTTAAAATTGTCAGTATTTAGCCAGCCAAGTGTGCATATATGTATGTGGATTTCTCCCCCTCTCTCGCTCTGTGTGTTGCGTGCTATGTGTCTTTGGAAATAATAATTTTTTTGGAATTAAAGGAAAGGAAAGGTTATTGGCGCGCGTCCCTTCTTCCGTAGCGGAAAACATCTGCTCCTTTTGCTGCTGCTTAACTACTTCCAGTTTATATCGGAACAATCGCTATTGTTGTTCTCTCATCATCGTGTTGTTGTTGCTATTTTCGTTGTTGCTGTTGTCGCTGCTGCGCCTGCGTTTTGTGACGTTAACTCGTCGTATGCCATTGAACTAGCACAAACGCTGGGGGTTGTTGGAAATTGTACTTTTTCGTTTAATTTTTTTTTTTTTTTTTTTTTTCTGTCTGGTCGAACGCGCAAGCGCAGCCGGCTTCTGGATTCACAGTGAAGGGAGCGAACGAATAATCATTCAAGCAAGCGTTTTTAATACCTCGCGGGGTATTTGCTTTCGATCGAGTGTCGCACAGCACCCTTCTGGGGTGTCGTTTTCCAGCGACCGTTACATTTTCATTCGTTTGTTGACTTTGCGCTTCAGAAACTGGAATATTTTGGAAAACTTCCATAAAAAAAAAATTTAAAAAACAGACCCTCGCAGAAGGTTGCTACAAGTTTCCAACCTGAATTACACTTCAAGCTTAGAACCCATTTGAGGTGTCTCAGTGAAAATAAAAAAATATGACCATCTCTACAAGTGGCTCTTGCTCTGGTGGAATTTTTCACAAATGCAGTATTGAATAATTTACGCTTTACAGTTATTTTTTTATTCGATTTAATTACCCGTACTCATAGAGAGATATAAAATTTAATTGCATCTCATGCGAAGTGTTGAGGAATTATTTTCAAGCTCATTGCCATATGCAAATCAATAGCACCATCAAACACAAATAAATTCAATAGAAACTTTTTTTATCATTGATCAATTTGAAATCGTGATAAAAGTCACGTATTCGAACCGTTGCTGATTGCATTAAAAACCCCCTCCTCCTACCCCGAACTCATTCGTTTACAAAAACAAGGAAGACATCTCTCGAATGTTTGACAGGATTTCCCGTTTTGATGTCCTCCAGTCTCGAAATCTTAGACGAAAGCCTCAACGTTTAGAAGTATGAAATTCACACATATGCAGAATACTATGAAAGAGGACTACAGAACCCAAAATCGTTCCCGGCCCCCTATAGAAAAGGAAACTTCAAAGATCCAAAAAATGAAATTCAATTCCTTTTTTGCCATTAGCAAAATTAAGTTTTTATTCCATCGTTAAATATCGAATATTGTAGCAGCCTGCATCCATCCCCCCACTGTGAGTGAAGGAACTGAGTGAGTGAGTGAGCGAGCGAGTCGATCTAACCGAAATCAACCGTTTCGTCCTTTCGTTTTATTGCGTTCCTCGCAACGTTCATGCCAACGAATGTCGATACTACAAAGAGAGTCGAAAAGGGCACGAGCCACACATTCATTAAGTGCAGACAAACATCCAACGTACACATAAAGGACTAAAGAGCGAAAACAGCTGTCAGCTGTTATGCCGAGCGGTATGTCTTAAGGACAATGCATGTGGAGTGGAGGGAGCCACACAATGTGGCATAGCGAAGCGATGGTTCTTCTTTCATTCGAAGGACAGCGGCTATGCTGCGGCGTAACTCTTGATTACATCCGTTGCAATTCTTGATTTTCAAGATTGGGGAACACAAATAAATAAATATTATATACGAATTGTGGTGTACACAGGAATATATGCTGCTCGATTTTATACATACCGACATATGTATATACATATATTTTACTTATTTACATTCAATTTTAAATTATATGCGACGGCGAGAAAATGTGCCACTGCCTTTTGATGTATCGAATAGACATGAATGGTTTCGTTATCTTCGAGATTATTGATTAGGTAGAGAGACACAGAGAGATACCTTCACGCATAGAGAGTGCCTATAATTTTTATCTATAAGCGCAGCTGTTTACCCGCACACGTGCCAAATTGCAGCTATAAATGTTAATTTTTGAAATATTGAATTGTTTGTGGAATGAAGTGCTGAAGAAGTTTTCAAAGGATTTTGGAGGCTTAAATTTTTTAAACCTTAAAAAAAATTGGGACTGCAATTCCTTATTAAAGTCTTGACGAGAAATTTTTGACCCGAGGAGGTAATTTTTTGAGTTTAAGCCCTCTCTGAAATGTGAGGAATAACGTAGAGGCGCAAGGAAATAGTCACGATGTTGTGTTTTCTAATGTCAAAAACCCCTTGCGAAATAAAGTTATGGCATACGCGCACGCCTAGGAGGAATCAGTGCAATAAACAAAAAATGAAAGAAAAAAAGGTTACACAGCAAACGCCTGTCACTTATGGATGGATGAACCTTAGAGGTGGGCCTTCTGGAAAGGCTAACTTTTGTTGTCAAGAAGATAAGACGGACAGATTCCTAAAAATGCCTTTATTTAGATAAGGGCGAGAACCGCACGAAAATTCATCTTTCGATTATCAAAATTATCGATTGTCAAAATGATCGAATTTATCGATGATGATGGTGAGGTTGGTGGTGATGGTGATGATCAGTGTGTGCATGAATGTAACCTATGGCCATATCGGAATGTTTTTGTATCCAAATCGTATTTCGTCGTGTGACAATTTCATATGAGTACGAACTTGTGAGATGTTATCGTATGTGTACGGTGACAATACCTGATAGTGACTGTGATCAAGGTACAACTGATGAATGTATGATGTAATGACCCCTGATCGTATGATGCGATAGAAGAGATTGTTAGTAGATATATTTGAAGTCAACATAACCCAGTAAGAAAAATCCCAACTAAACCCAACAATAAAATGAAATGTTTATAAAAGTTTTTCCATCCTAGTTAAACTTCCGTTTTAATGATATTAGTATTGTAGATCGTGTGTCGTAATTTTATCTCATATATCGGGGCATCGTCCACAGGGACTCAGATCGGGGAAAATACGATATATCGTGTAATTTGGCAACACTGGTGATGATGTTGATCGTGATGATGATGGTGATGATGATGATGGTGATGGTGAAGATGATGATGCTGATGATGATGATGCTGATGCTGATGATCTTGGTGATGATGATTGTGAGGATGATCGTGATGATGATTGTGAGGATGATGGTGATGATGATCGTGATGATGATGGTGCGGTTGGTGATGATGATGAAGAGGTTAGTGATGTTGATGATGATGGCAATGATGGTGTTTATGTTGTTGATGGTGATGATGAGGGTCGTGGTGATGCCAGAACGACGGGTTTTTTCCGTTTTGAGTGATTTTTTCAATTTTAACTTTAACCAAAATTCACTTCAAATGTTTACAAGGGAGTTTTACTGATCGCTTTCCTATAGAAAACATAAAAAAAAAATGTTTTTTTTCAATATCCAAGGGAAAAGAGTCACCGAAATACTGCCTAGCATCAGTGCTGGTTACAAAGTATGGAGAATTGAGTAAGAATGGTTTTAAAATTCGGCTTTTTGTGTATTACCACGTGATAATAAATGAGCACAGTATTAAGCACAGTATCTTATTAAATTATTATAGGACCACCATTAATTTTTTAAAATTCAAACTTTCAAATGGTGGATATTGAAATGTTAAACAGCTCAAACATGCTTGCTTTAAATCACTAGCAATTTGCGGATGAAATTAGTTTCAATTTTAAAATATATCTTCCAATAGTTCTCCAGCTCTACCCATATACCATCCTACTATCCTTTTTTTTCGAGCGTGGCCGTTTTGTGGAGTGAACGCCCACCACCACCACATAAAGTAAGCTATTGGTGGGCATTTCGCCTACAATCTCGTCTACTTTGTAAGCTATTGGCAGGCAGTTTGCCTACAATCTGCTATTCTTTGTAGCTATTCATATTCAGGTCGCTTACATTCTCGTATACTTTGTAGGCGGTAAGCACTGTTGGCCGCTGGGTATAGGCCTTAAGACTAAACACTATTTTAAAGCATTAAAGTCTAGTTGTTTTTGAACACACCACTTCATATTAAATGACAAACAGATTTATGCGTATATAATACAGGAAAATCTCCCACATCAAGACAAAATCGCTTTAACCACGACCTTCCACTTATGCAAGGTTTCACTGTCGCCTCAAATAAAATTATCGATATGTGTCAATCCTCTTCAAATATCGTCACACATTTTTTGTGCACTTTTTATACCTAAGCTTTTTCAAAAAAAAAAAAAAAAAAAAAAAACTTTTGAATAATTGATTTGCTTCTGTTATGCAAATCTCCCGCAGTCGGATTATCAATAAATCTCATGATTCAGTTTTCATCAGTTCAACCATTTATGAAATCAATTAAATCTGCATAAAAATTCTGACATAACAAAAAAAAGAGCCCACAATTTAATTAGACGTTGGCTGCCAACACCAACGCCAAATCGAACCGAAAAAAATTAACATTTTAAAAACAATTTAAAAAAACCGAACATTTTGCTAAACCATACGCCAAAACTTAGCACAACATTAAGATTTCAAAAAAAAAAAGCGAGCGGTAAAACCGGGAGTGATTAAGCAAACCGGTTTTCACGTATTTTTTAAAAGGTGTTCACACCTGGTTTTGTGGTACTTACATTTGCAGATAGTCCAACTTCTGTTGCTGCACCTTAATATAGCCCTCTAGATTACTTATTAATACCGATTCAGTCTCGAGTAACTCCTCCATTTCCGCTAGTGCGGTATAGACCTCTGCGCTGATGGAGCGAAAGCTGAATGCACAGATTATGAGGCAAAATGCGAATGGGGCGCTCCATGGTCTCGTCATTGTTTTTGGAATTTTGTGAACTTTTCGTTCGACGCGATTATTTGAAAGCACTGAAAGCGAGAAGAAAAAAATAAATCAATTCATTTAGTTGGTAACGAGTAGTAACGAGTAATTAAAAACCTATAAAAAAAAATACATATCGGAAAATTAGCAGCGAATCGAAGACGGCCATAAAAAAACTATAAAAAATACACGACGAGCATAATGTGCCGTAAAATGTTGATGCTGTTGATTTGACATGTTAATTTTATGTTGTCGCAAATAAATAAGGTAAATTAATTAAATTAAATTTAATCGATGCAAAAATTTTGATCTGAAAATTGATGAGAAAATGATTCCGGTTGGTTGATTGAAGGAAGATAGGCTTCTGAACCCTTAAGGGTCTAGCTCCAGAGAGTTAATCACTGTTGCCGGCTTTGTGGAATGGCTTCGAAATATTACGGAAAATTACCGGTCTCTATGTGAGACTTCGGGCCGAAAAGACTTCTGGGATATTTAAATGGGATCAACAATTTTTTTTTTTTAATTTTTAAATCAAATTTAAAGAGAATTTGGCATTTATTTTAAGACATTCAGGAGATATATTTCCCTTTAAAAAATGCCAACAGTGGAGTTAAGTTTTATTAGAGATGGTGCAAGGTCTCTCATTTAAGCACTTTTCTGCATCAAATATTTAAATTCCGAGACTATTGCGATGGGCTAGCATTAAAAATTGGAAGAACTGGGACCTCTCTGAGAATCTCTCTGACACCACCCAGCAGCTTATCAAAGGTCTGACATGAAACAAGAGCATACTTTTACTTCATTTTGGACCAAGATATTGATTTTATAGAATATTTATATTATTAAAGCCTCCTCAAAGGACATAAGGATATTCATAGGGAAGCTATAAAAGATTTTGCGCCTGGGAGGTGGTCGTCGAATTTTCCACCTTTCCCTCTAATTTATTTTAAAAGGTTTATTTATGTCGGGTAAACAGAAACATGACAACAGACAATTGCGAAGCAGGGACCATCAAAATAAATAACACTGACCTACCAAGGACGGAAAAATTTAAATATCTTGGGTCGACACTTTCTGCTGACGGGACGATCACTCGCGAAGCTACTGAGAGAGTTAACGCCGCTTGAGGCTCAAGTGGCGTTCAACGACTGGTGTTATGTGTGATAAAAAGATAAGCGACCGCTTAAAATCCAAAATTTACCGCACAGTCATCAGGCCAGTAGCTCTTTATAGTACCGAATGTCTACCAGCAACGAAAGTAGCAGAAAGAAAGGTTAGTGTTATGGAAACAAAGATGCTTCGCTGGATATCCGGACTCACTCGTCTTGATCATGTTCCAAACGTAGACATCCGTAGACGCTATGGAGTTGCGACAATTATTGGGAAAATGCGAGAAGCAAACAACGTCCTGAGAGCAAATGAGGAGACTTTGGCAAAGAAAGGCAACGCACTGGAAATCCAAGGTTGCAGAAAACGGGGGCGTCCGAAACAGCGCTGGATGGACACAATAAAATGGGACCTAGAGGCTGTAGGACTTACCTCGGATGATGCAACCGACAGAACAAAATGGAGGAACTGGTCACGTTTTGCGGACCCCGGGATAGACCGGGATAGTTAAACACGCAAGAAGAAGAAGATTTAATATTTTATTATTATTTAAGTAAAAAATATTAATACGAAATATTGTTCTAAAAATTGACCTATTTGACTCCTTTATCCTTAAACTTTATAAATAATTCTTTTTAATTGAGATACCTATTGAATGAGTTCTAACAGTATAAATAAAGGAATAAAGCAAAACCTCACCACATTTAAAATTACGAACCCTTAATTATGACCTTCATCACATTGACTACGCACAGCTCCGGTGATTTACTCAAAAACTTTTATTTCTTTAATGTAATTAATGAACACCACAATATGCAGCACGAAAGTCTCTTAATCCGTACCAGTCGCGTACGCAAAAAAATATTTCGGAAGGGGTTTAAATCATAGAAAATCTTTATATCCGCCCTATTCTCCGACCAGGAGTGACGTGTATAACGTATTAAATATTTATAATGTATTGCATGTCGAGGAATAAATAATAATAAAGCTTTATATCGAGACTACTTTGTCGTGTTCCTTTCTGATTTCTCGCATTTTCAGGAATGTGTTTGAACCCTTAAATTAACTCCTAGTACGCCACTGGTGTAAGTGAATTTTTTTCAATTTTAATTTCGTTCCGGATATTAAATAATAATTATTGCATGTGCAACAAATCAAGATAAAAAGAGTTCATCGCACGTGTGCAATTAACCTTAAAAACAGGTACGCCACCTGCCTAGTGACAATAATTGCGTTTTGTCATTAATTATAATAATATTTGAAAACAAGGTGCATCAAAAAAAAATAAAAACGACTAGAGACCGATTGCGCTGTTAATTACATATTTTTTGGCAAATCTCAATTAATATTCAATGAAACGCGATTAAAAAAAAGCTTTGGACAACAAATCAAGTTATAAATAGAGTGGCATCGCACGTGTGCAATTAAAATGGCGAAAACAATGCCATTGTGTTGTCGATATCTCCCTGGAGCAGTGATGCGTTTTGACGAGTTGGAAGATGCGAAATGAAAAATAAAAAAAAATAAAACGATAGAGAACGAATCGCTGGAGCTTTTTGATCCATTAAGGATAAGATAGCGTAGGAAAGTATGGAAAAATATCATACTAGAAAATTTTGTTGAACTACGGAAAGTTCGACGCTCTAATTGCAAGTTAAAAAATATTCAATGCTTTTGGGAAAAAAATATTTAATGCTTTATGATTTCAAGACTGTTTAACCCACCCTTTTCAATGCATAAGGCAGAAATTTCTTCGCAATTAATTTTAACGATTTATGACAATATCGTAAAAAAAAATTGCTATAAATCGTTCCACTAATGTGAGGAAAATTGTTTCCTTTGCTGGTTAAAGGATCAAAGAGTTTTGAAGGGGTTATTCTTATATGACCACTTTTCAAAATCAATTTTTGTTTCTTTCATTGTTCGATAGTAAAACCTATTGAAAATATGCTGCGAAAATATCATACCGAAATTCCAACGAACATGTTAAAAAAGTTACACCTCATAGACGACGACCTTGTTGTCTTTAGAAAAAAAAATTCCCAAAAACGAGATAAAATTTATGCGTTTACATAAGAATAAACCCCGGTTAATGTCTGCCTTAAAGCTTTTTAACCTTCAAATCTCATTCAAAAAGATCGAAGGGATGCCTCGTGAAGTGCCTTCATTGTTAAAGGTCCCAGGACCCTAAAAGTTTCGAAACTTTTGCAACATGAAGCATTCACCCTTTTGTGTTTTCTGCGGGTCCATTTGAAAAAAAAATTGAATGCTTAAATTATTTGAAAGTTTTGTTATTGAATGAGCGAAAACTCTTTAAAGAAATTTATTTTGTTTTTTCGCACACTTTTGATGCCATTGACTTCGTATGCCCAAACAATAATGAAGCAATAAAAAAACGAGGGGCAACAATAATTTTGTTGGCTTCCGTTTCGAGGTGAGTTTTGCAAACAACAACAAACGGATCCATGAGAGAAAAGAAAAAATTTGTTCCCATTTAAAAGGTGATTTTAGAATACTCCCTCTTCGCTCTTTCAACCCAAAAACACCAAAAAAAAAATTGATCACATTCTCGAATAGCCTAAGTTGCGACTTCTTCGCATGCCTTGCTCAAATGACCGGCATCGATGAATGAACGAATGAATGAATTCAACTTTCAAGAACAATAAAAAACAATAGAACATGTTTTATTAACATTCCAATTAGTTGGATACAAAAGAAAATCCTACAGAGTTAACTGTTCGAAATTCGAAATTCATACAACATTTTTCCATCGTTCCGAACAAGCTTTGATACCTTCATCAAATTATTGGCGGCTTCCAGGTTGTTTGCTTTGTTTTTGCCTCGCGCATTGTCCAGAATCCCTTTTCAAATGTAAATACATGCGCCATAAAAAGTTTGTGCACCCAGCTAAATCCAGAGCTTAGGCAGCAACAAATATGAAAATAAATAAAGTAAAAAAAAAAAAAAAAAAAAAAAAAACAATTCAAAGGAAATCCCGTTAGAACAAAAACACACAAACAACTGTCCATCAGTGGGCGCATTGTTCATTCTCATGATTGTTATTTCGATGCGAGAACAAGTTGGACTCCATTCTCAAAAGAGACACAAGTCAAAACATGATTTTCTACATTTTCTACATTTAGATTAATTTTCTGTGATGAAAATCAGTCTTTTAGAAGAAGCTCTTTAGCTCATTTCATTCAGTTGTTTATGAAGAATCATACTCATTGAAAGGAAATTTATTATCTCCCTGGTTTAAAGCGATAATGCACCTCCTTATAGAAAACAATGAATTTTGAGTTGTGACTCTTTTGCAGAATGAGCGCGAAAATATTTCGTTGATTTATTCATAGCTATCTTCCAGTTTCTGGATATTCTCAAATGAGGTCTGCTTTAGTATTAGCATATTTTTTTTTTCTTTTTAGGGAAACCGTTTTTACGCATCGAAGAGAATTTTGGAAACTACCGTACCTTTAGAATCTAAAGTTTAGATGATATGATATACGATTTTGTTGGTAACGGCATTTTCCGTTTGCAACTGGTTTTTATTATTTTTTTTAAATATTTTTATTTCGTTTAGCTACGCACTCAAGTTCATTAAACCGATTTTTTAACTGACTAATCAATCGAGCGACATATGCGCTAAGTCCGGAATTAATTGTTGGAAGTTGCATTTTTTTCTCTTGTAAACTTTGTCGAAAAATTGTAAGAAAAATTGTTAAAGTTCGTTTAAAACAAAAGTAAAAATTCTGTAAGCAAAAGCATTTCACCTCATTACGGACGGACGGACGTGCTCGGAAATTCGGCAAAATACCTTGACGAGCAATTTATAGAATGGCAAAATATACCTTCTTAAAAAAAAAATAAAGAATATTTTCAAAAATCCCTGAAACCACTCAATGTGACGGCCCTTTTCAAGAACGTAAAAAAAGCTGAATACAGCTTTTCAAGTTAGCAACGTGAGCTTGTTAAGAATTTCATTGCCATGTAGCCCCCGAATTAATCTTTTACAATGCAACAAAACAAAGAGAATAATACTTGTACTTATGGCCAAGACGTGTTGAAAGAAGCCAAATAGTGGCCATTCTGAAGGGCCGAAAATTGTTCAAAAATTCGGAAAACACAGTTTTTTTTATCGCTAGTTGATCGTAGTTTTTAAAGAGGGGGAGTTTCTTATGTCATGATGACTCAAGACAAAATTTTAATGTGCGAAAGTCGAACAAAACTTGAACTGTTTGTTTCATGAGAGATCCTTTTATTTAGCTTGGTACAGCTACAGAGAGATGGTAACTTCCACTTTCATTGGGCTTACTGGAAAAGATTTTAAAAAAGCTATAGAGTATTCCCACTGAACATTAATATTCATCAGCCCTTGTAAAATAGTCTTAAAGTCCAGAATTTAAAACTTTTTAGCATACGAAAATGGCATTGAAGCTTAAAGATTTTTTTTTTTTTTTTTTTGTCAAATATCTATGATGTTCCACTGTGGATATTAGTCCGTCGTCCCTAATTTATTTCGTTCAGCCTCACTCTGTTTGCCTCACTATTTTTAATGAGCTTATTCAGAAAATAGTCGGCCTCTGAGCCGTAGTTGGTTGAGATGCCAACTAACAAAGGGAGAGGCTGTGGGTTCAAGTCATGGATGTCTCGTTTTTTTCTGTTTCTGTTTTTCTTTGTTTTCCCATTATTCTTAATATCACAACGGGCCCATGTGAGGCCTAAGAGTGTCACCCTTAATGGTGCCATCCACACTTAAATAGCCTTACCTAGGACAAATAAGCTCGCTCGATATTTAAAAATATCCAAGTCCAAAACTCTTTTTTCTAAGACATTCCTTCTTTCATCTTTTATACAAAAACATTTTCCATTATTTTAGAAGACATTTGCTTCCACCATGAGCATCCGGATTTTTTTATTTTTAACTCTATATTAAAAAATTTTCAATTTAAAAAATTATTTAAATAAATTTCTTTACTCTATAAAGCATAAAAACGTTGTAAAAAAGTTTTTAACCCCTTTGATTTCTTTGCATTTTATTATTTAGCACATGCAATAAAATACTTCCGTAGTTTTTTGTAGCATGCGATATATTTATGCAACTCGAGCTAGTAGAGTGCAATGCAATAACCGCAAATAGAGCTGAAATCAATTCGTCAGCGAAGCGATTTAAAGCCGTGGCGCCATATGAGCTTTCTATTTTTTTTTTTCCTTTATTTCCGGGAGTTTCGAGTGGGAAATATTTACATTTTCCCATTTTTCAATAAAACAAAACGAAAAGTCAGCGATGTCAATAGACTTGCTAGGAAATCTGAGACTTGCTCCGGAAATGTTTTTTGAAGTAGGTCTTCATATGGAAATTATGCATGAATATGAGTTTCAAAAACAAAAAATAGAATTTCGACAACAACAAAAAACAAAGAAGCGACAACTTTTTAAAGCATAAATTAATTAATTAATATTTTAATCACAAATTAAATGGGCCTTTTTTTCGATCGCTAAAAAAAAAAAACTAGTTTCTGGCGTCGCGACGCGTCGCCTCGATGAAAGCGAAATTGAAATTTTACTTTAAGATTTATATTTTAATTTGACAGAATTTCGATTTCGAAATGAGTTTTAATGATAGGGCTAAACTTGTATCGAGTATCTTTTCTTTAAACAGATTAATGAATTTTTTAATCGTTTGTGGGCTGCTTTACCTGCCTGAGAGCCGTTAGAATAGTCCTGTAAAAAAGCTAAGAAATAATTAATTTTGATTTTTTCGAGAGTTCTAAATCCACTTGTCTCAAAGACCTTGGCCTTCTAAAGGCAGTATGTAAGGTCAGTATGATCAAGAAAGGCACTGAAAATGTGATAACTGAGAACTCAGTTATTATGGTGGAAACCTCATCGTTTTCTCCCCACATAAGAATCCTGTAGTCATTGTTCCAGTTGATTACGCAAAACGGTGCAATTACTAAGAGCAGGATTCAATATATTAAGGCTCAAGCCTTGAGTCGATACTATCGATGGTTTCAAACTATCGAAAATATCGATGGTTTTTGAAGGCTATCGATAGTTTTGATTCATGGACATTTACATTAGCATTGGAAAGTCGGTGCTGGCGGTGACAGAGGGCTTTCTTCTTTCTTAAATGGACAGATTCCTAAAAATTCCTTTATTTAGATAAGGCCGAGAACTGCTCGAAAATTCATTTTTCGATTTTGATAATTATCGATTGTCAAAACTATCGATAATCGAAACTTTCGATGATGATGGTATGATGATTATGATGATGACGATGATATGGTGATGATGATGGTGATGATGATGGTGATGATGATGGTGATGATGATGGTGATGATGATGGTGATGATGATGGTGATGATGGTGTTGATAGTGAGGTTGGTGATGATGCTGATGATAACGGTGTGATGATGATGATGGTGATAATGATGGGTATGATGATTATGATAATGATGATGATGGTGATGATGATGGTGAATTGATGATCTGGTGATACAATGATAGATGGATTCTAGTATGTATGGATTTGATGGAAGTTTGTCGATGGTTGATACTGATGGTGAGACCATAGTCATTCAAATGTATACAGGATTATTATGATATGGTTTTGATACGAAATAAGAGTTGTTGATTTGTACGTATATGATATGGGAAAAGAGTACCAAACTGAGCTGGCTACATCTGTCTGGTCTCAATACTTTTTAGGAGAATTGAGTAATCGATGAGTAGTTTCAGACAAATCGGAACTTCTTTTCGGATATTTCTTACTTCATGCCAAAATAAAGTCACTTAACTAAAAGTGACGTTTTGTTTGAGAAAGTTGCCTAAAATACGAATTTTATCGAATTCTATTTTGCCATATATAAAAAATTATGATTTGTTCTTCACAGTGTAACTTATAGAATCTTACGATCCTACAATTAAATTTCTTTTTCACGCTAATAAAAGTTCTGAATTATTCATGTGAGATTTTATATTTGATTATTGATATTATCGTAGGCATCGACTATGGTTTCACTTTTATCAAAAGACAAAAGAAAGAATATAAAACAATAAAAAAGAATAACTCTTAAAATGGAACTAAGATAGTGGTAAATGGTTAGCAAAAATGTAGATAGAAGAAGTTAATCGTGTGACCAAAAGTGTTCAAGAAGCTACTTTCAGATTTGCAGAAGTTCATAGCTATCGAAATTCAAATTCGGTCAGCAGTCTTTTCTGGAGAAAATATAATAAACGCCTTTCAACAATCTTATCGATTGGCAATTTAACATAGTTAAGCTCTTTTGATTTAACCTTTATTGGATGAACAGCTTTAAAGACTTAAAGTCGTGAAAATAAATCCGTCAAACGGTTCATCAAAGCTCACTTCAGAGCTAACGAGATTAGAATTGCAAATCTTTCAAACCGACGTTTTTAACGGTGATTTATGCTAATGATCTCAAGTATTTTATAACAGAAAAACTTTTTGAGCTATTGCTTCAGCGATTTTGTAAGATTTTTTTTTCTCGACAGACAGTGATGGAAAAGAGAATCTATGTAAGTATATAAAAAAAAATTAAACATCGATAGATGCTCAATATATGCAGTCACCGTGTTCATCATTGTGCTTATGTTAGGGCTGGGGTCTAATCGATGTAGTGCACCTGACTGAGGTTTTTGTTAGGTTTAAGTACTAAGTATCAAGTAATAACTAAGATATATTTAAAATCAATTCTGGATCAAGGTGGATTTGTGAGATTTTCTCATTCGATCGAAAAACACCGGAAACATATTTATAATTCATCATTGTGATTGATTTACAACAAATTCAAACTCTTCGAAGTGCACACAAAAATTGAAAGTGCGAAGGAACTAACAAAAGTTCGCTTAGTTCGAGGAATTACCTAATTGTGTAATACAAAATTTTATAGAGTCGACATGTGGGAAAATTCCATTTAGTCACACCCGTCACGATCAGTTTTTTTTAGGTTTTATCTCATGATATTTAAAACAAACAGGATGTGATTCTCAAGGATTCTGTAATTATGAAAACTTTCAACAAAAGTTAAGCAATGAAATTACCTAATTTCTGCTTAGAATGGCTCTGACAGGTGTGACCTTTAAGACCGTTTTGCGTGGAATCGCCCATATACTAAACGATGAGAGCTTCAAGTAGGAAGAACTTCTGGCGCCTAAAATTTCACTGTGGCTTTTAAAATTTTGTTTATTTTTGAAAAGGTACTACCACCCAAAAACACTTGTGGTTCTGAGAATTTCTATCTGCCCTTGGGTTTTTGTAAATATCTCAAAAAGCTACCATTTGATTTTGATGGAGCCAAATCAAAAGAAAAAATTTCATATTCCTTGTTTTCTTAACTACTAGTGGCCATTCGTTTCATCTTTCTATCTTAATTAGTATTCGAGATATAAAATTTTTGAAAAAGGGCTTACCAAAAATGATTTCTCATATAGAATAGAATCTGTTTAAAGGATTTCCAAAGTTCTTGCAAACGTCGTTAGACTTATTTTCTCCTCAATGAAAGTCCATAGCAGAACAACTTCTTTCCTCATACCTATTTCGAACAGAGTTGTTTCGGAGATACCAAATATTTTAAAGCCTTCATTTGTGAGTCCAAGAAAACTTGGGTGATCAAATTAAGAAGGTATAATTAAAACGACTTCTTTTAAGGATCTCTACAGATGTATTTAACATAATAGCAACATTCAAAAGGACCCTTAATGCTTTTAAGTTTTCGACTATTTTTTTGGTCTTTGCTTGGATGTACTCCACACACTGACCAAAGCTGTAAATGGGAAAATGAAACCATTTGGATTTAACGAGATTTGAGTGCGTTTCAGAGAAGTCCTCTCTTGCAAGCTTACATATATAAATTTTTAAAGTTGATTCCACATGTAACTCAAAACCATCCACTCACATGCATTCACTTTGGATATATGTTGCTTGTGTGCTCACATATTCATTTCAATTCGCAAACATTCCCAGCGTTTCAGTTTTCTCGTACCAAAAAAGTGGGAAAAAAAGAAGGCAAATATTGTTCAAAAATATTTTCTAACATTATTTCATCCTCACATTTTCTATGCGTTCTTGCTGAGTGAGTGCTTTTTTTTTTAAATATTTTGGGCAAAACGAAAGGCAGCACAAATCTACTCGAATGCTTCTGACAGAAGATATGACACTCGACGTAGTATTTTCTATTTTATATCATTTTCTACATCATTTCATTTCACCACGAAGAACTGCTTACTCCACATTTCGGTTAAGGACACTTTTTGCCCTCGAAAAGAACAACTTGAAAAAAAATAAAATTAAATAAAAATGAAATTATCTGAATTTGACACCACTTTTACATTTCATTAAATTTAATACATAAAAAATAAGATAGCTGCGTCAAATTTAATTCGAATGTAACCAAAATCTTAGCAAGTCATCCTACCAAGTGTCGCGCAAATATTTCTAGCAGAGCCTTAAAGAAGCAACATCAAAAGTGATTAAAACCGTAATTCAAAATATTATAAACAGCAGCAGCAATGCTTCAATGCCTCCAAAATTTTTCAAGCCAAGTCATCTCAGGTTGATGCTCTGCCACCATTGAAAAAAAAACATATTTAAAAAAATAAGAAAAATTAAAAAAGCCCCTCAAATGTCAAATGCGCAGTATGGCAGTAGCAAACAACTTCAACTTCAACGTTAATTTGACATTTGAAATTGTCATAAAAATAAAGGAGGGTATCGTTTTTGACAAAACAAAAGCAGAAGCGCATTTTTCCTTTAATTTAATAAAAATTAAATAAATAAAAAAATAGATAAAAATCGCCCAAACATGCTAGCCAATCGAATGGTCTTTTACTTGAAATTTTATCATTGTCTCCAAATATTTTGATGCTATTAAAAAAATGAAGTGACAAAAAAGTTGGAGGATTTTTTCTTCTTCTTTTTTCAATTTCTTGCTTGGGTTGAGACGAAAACAAAGTTCGTTACCTTAGAGCCAACGAAGCGTGATGCTATTCGGCATTGTTCGGTTCATAAAAAACTCGGAGGATGATTTCATGTACAGTGGGGTCTCGTTATAAGTCGTTTCTGGGATTTTGATGAAACTTGGTGGAAATGTTGCGCTATGAGAGTACATGAATTGTGCAAAAGGAGGAGGGGAAATATTGACCGGGTGCCTAGATACAGGATGTTAAACTTTCGGTCCTTTTTGTATTCAAAAAATTCTACGTCTCGCAAATTAGCAAATGAACAAAATGTGATAAAAGATTTGTATAGATTTTTGTCTGCTCTTTCCGAAAAAAAATATTACAATTCCCAGAAATTATAATTGATGCACAAAAAAACGGTTTTTATTTTTATAAGCAATTTTTCGCCAAATGCGACATTTTTAATATTTTTTAAAATAATTTTAAACGAAAGCTGAACTTTTTTTCTATAAAATGACATCTTAAACAGAATGGGATCTCTAAAACTAACGACCCAATGGAGGTGTAGAACCCAGCGCGACCCACGCGCCAAGCACGCAGAAGCCGCTATTCAGCTGTGGCTGCTGAACTTCTCAAGTTGATAAACTTTTGACGGAACGCACCTGACGCGTTATTGGAGATGGCACTAAGGGGCGCAAAAGACGAAAAAAATGTTCCCCCAAACTTTTAGACGTAACTGCGAATCATTTGCGACGTATAGCAAACCAGGCAATGTCTTTTTCTGTCATCTTTTTAAACATTGATACGAAATTTTTGAGTGGTAGTTTTAAGTTCGATAAATCGGATATCCAATATCCAAAATCCAATATCGAAAAACGAAATTTTTGGCTCATCGCCTGGGTGCTTCGGAGACAGCCACGTTTGTTTTTAATGCATCAAAATGAGCGTTCTTTTGTTTCCCGTATGTAGCTTAACTTATGTTGATTAGCGCGGCTTATATAATTTCCCTATTTTACAGTTACTTCTATTTTCACATTCAAATTTTTAAATGTCTTTTAAGTAAATTTTTCCATAAGTACAAAAAATTTAAAAGCTGTTTTGAAGCTCCATCGATTTTTAAAAAACAACAGGGGTTGTATAAACCGACAAACCATTTGTATAGAAAAAACATTCGAGAAAAGAATGCGGGAATAAAAATAATCGATATATCGATAATCAATACTGCATTCAGTCGACACTATACAAGTGGATACTTTTTCTAATATATGCCATCTCTACTTCAGATGCATAATGGGGATTTTTTGTACCATTTTTCTATAAAAAAAAAACAGAATAAAAGAGATTTTCTACAAAATATTTTACATCAGAGAAAAAAGTGTCTTATTTCGATATAAAACCTAACTCGAACAATCGATATTTTCCGAAACTAATCCTTAACCCATCCGCAGTGATCTTGGGTGGAAATTTATAACGTAAAGCACAAGCTCCAATCGACACTTCGATACAAAATTTCGACATCAATGACTCATCTCTACGTGGAGTTTCACGTTTTAGTGGCATTCGGTCGCATTTGTGCAATCCTCATAAATAATGCAATGGGGCATAATAATTAATTGCTTGCTTCAGCTTCATGCAACAATTAATTGGCTTCTCGGATTTGCTTCATTAACACCGAATATTGCCATCATTAAATCGTTGGATGTGTTGGAATCTCTATAATATGTATGTATGTGCGAATATTTCCCCCCATTTAACGGACTATGACGCTACCGCATTCTATCGTGATTCCTTAAGCAAACCTATTAAGCTGCAAAGGGCAAGACTTCATCCTCGAGTGCCCACAATAGAAACTAATAACCAAATATTTACTTTAAATAAGGATAAATTGTGTGTTTTTTTTTTTTTTTGTTATGGGGACCGAAAGAAAACACTGAAAGCTTTTGATTTGCCTTAAATTGTTTGACCGAACACATTTTAATGTACATAACGAGTTGATGTAGAGCAGAGTATTTATTTATTTACTTCTCGCATTACTTATTAAAATCAATTCTGGATCAAGGTGGATTTGTGAGATTTTCTCATTCGATCGAAAAACACCGGAAACATATTTATAATTCATTATTGTGATTGATTTACAACAAATTCAAACTCTTCGAAGTGCACACAAAAATTGAAAGTGCGAAGGAACTAACAAAAGTTCGCTTAGTTCGAGGAATTACCTAATTGTGTTAAAAAATATTTTATAGAATCAGCATGTGCGAAAATTCCATTTAGTCACACCCGTCACGATCAGTTTTTTTTTAGGTTTTATCTCACGATATTTAAAACAAACAGGATGTGATTCTCAAGGATTCTGTAATTATTAAGACTTTCAACAAAAGTTAAGCAATGAAATTACCTCATTTCTGCTTAGAATGGCTCTGACAGGTGTGACCTTTAACACCGTTTTGCATGGAATCGCCCATATACTAAACGATGAGAGCTTCAAGTAGGAAGAACTTCTGGCGCCAAAAATTTCACTGTGGCTTTTAAAATTTTGTTTATTTTTGAAAAGGTACTACCACCCAAAAACACTTGTGGTTCTGAGAATTTCTATCTGCCCTTGGGTTTTTGTAAATATCTCAAAAAGCTACCATTTTATTTTGATGGAACCAAATCAAAAGAAAAAATCTCATATTCTTTGTTTTCTTAACTATCAGTTACCATTCGTTTCATCTTTCTATCTTAATTAGTATTCGAGATATAAAATTTTTAAAAAGGGCTTACCAAAAATGATTTTTCATATAGAATAGAATCTGTTTAAAGGATTTCCAAAGTTCTTTCAAACGTCATTAGACTTATTTTGCCCTCAATGAAAGTCCATAGCAGAACAACTTTCTTTCCTCATACCTATTTCGAACAGAGTTGTTTCGGAGATACCAAAAAATTTTAAAGCCTTCATTTGTGAGTCCAAAAAAACTTGGGTGATCAAATTAAGAAGGTATAATTAAAACGACTTCTTTTAAGGATCTCTACAGATGTATTTAACATAATAGCAGCATTCAAAAGGACCCTTAATGCTTTTAAGTTTTCGACTATTTTTTTGGTCTTTGCTTGGATGTACTCCACACACTGACCAAAGCTGTAAATGGGAAAATGAAACCATTTGGATTTAACGAGATTTGAGTGCGTTTCAGAGAACTCCTCTCTTGCAAGCTTACATATATATATTAAATTTTGAAGTTAATTCCACATGTAACTCAAAACCATCCACTCACATGCATTCACTTTGGATATATGTTGCTTGTGTGCTCACATATTCATTTCAATTCGCAAACATTCTCAGCGTTTCAGTTTTCTCATACCAAAAATAGAGGGAAAAAAAGAAGGAAAATATTGTTCAAAAATATTTTCTAACATTATTTCATCCTCACATTTTCTATGCGTTCTTGCTGAGTGAGTGCTTTTTTTATTTTAAAAAATATTTTGGGCAAAACGAAAGGCAGCACAAATCTACTTCAATGCTTCTGACAGAAGATATGACACTCGACGTAGTATTTTCTATTTTATATCATTTTCTACATCATTTCATTTCACCACGAAGAACTGCTTACTCCACATTTCGGTTAAGGACACTTTTTGCCCTCGAAAAGAACAACTTGAAAAAAAATTAAATTAAACAAAAATAAAAAAAATTCAAATGATGAAAGAATCTGAACTTGACACCACTTTTACATTTCATTAAATTTAATACATAAAAAATAAGATAGCTGCGTCAAATTTAATTCGAATGTAACCAAAATCTTAGCAAGTCATCCTACCAAGTGTCGCGCAAATATTTCTAGCAGAGCCTTAAAGAAGCAACATCAAAAGTGATTAAAACCGTAATTCAAAATATTATAAACAGCAGCAGCAATGCTTCAATGCCTCCAAGATTTTTCAAGCCAAGTCATCTCAGGCTGATGCTCTGCCACCATTGAAAAAAAAAAAACATATTTAAAAAAATAAGAAAAATTAAAAAAGCCCCTCAAATGTCAAATGCGCAGTATGACAGTAGCAAACAACTTCAACTTCAACGTTAATTTGACATTTGAAATTGTCATAAAAATAAAGGAGGGTATCGTTTTTGACAAAACAAAAACAGAAGCGCATTTTTCCTTTAATTTAATAAAAAAATAAATAAATAAAAAAATAGATAAAAATCGCCCAAACATGCTAGCCAATCGAATGGTCTTTTACTTGAAATTTTATCATTGTCTCCAAATATTTTGATGCTATTAAAAAAATGAAGTGACAAAAAAGTTGGAGGAATTTTTCTTCTTCTTTTTTTTCAATTTCTTGCTTGGGTTGAGACGAAAACAAAGTTCGTTACCTTAGAGCCAACGAAGCGTGATGCTATTCGGCATTGTTCGGTTCATAAAAAACTCGGAGGATGATTTCATGTACAGTGGGGTCTCGTTATAAGTCGTTTCTGGGATTTTGATGAAACTTGGTGGAAATGTTGCGCTATGAGAGTACATGAATTGTGCAAAAGGAGGAAGGGAAATATTGACCGGGTGCCTAGATACAGGATGTTAAACTTTCGGTCCTTTTTGTATTCAAAAAATTCTACGTCTCGCAAATTAGCAAATGAACAAAATGTGATAAAAGATTTGTATAGATTTTTGTCTGCTCTTTCCGAAAAAAAATATTACAATTCCCAGAAATTATTATTGATGCACAAAAAAACGGTTTTTATTTTTATAAGCAATTTTTCGCCGAATGCGACATTTTTAATATTTTTTAAAATAATTTTAAACGAAAGCTGAACTTTTTTTCTATAAAATGACATCTTAAACAGAATGGGATCTCCAAAACTTACGACCCAATGGAGGTGTAGAACCCAGCGCGACCCACGCGCCAAGCACGCAGAAGCCGCTATTCAGCTGTGGCTGCTGAACTTCTCAAGTTGATAAACTTTTGACGGAACGCACCTGACGCGTTATTGGAGATGGCACTAAGGGGCGCAAAAGACGAAAAAAATGTTCCCCCAAACTTTTAGACGTAATTGCGAATCATTTGCGACGTATAGCGAACCAGGGTGTTAATTGATACGTGACGTAAGTGCGAATCGACGTATAACGAGGCGACTTATAACGAGACCCCACTGTAGTGTCGCTTTGAAGCTTTATCATTCAAAGGACCACTTTTGGGTGGAATAGGAACAAAATCGTTTAATATCTTGAATAGAGAGGAAATTTAAATGTTCAAAGAGCTTTTACAGCTATGTATGTAGCTTATCAATGCTTCCCGAAAGGTCCTTTTTTATTAATTATCCTAAATTGAGCTTTTATACACATTAGACAATGATAAATTCTCTAGATCTGCTCATGAAGAACGATCTTTTGCTGTTAATAAAGTAACATTGATTGATTACATTGAAATTGGACAAATTTCCAGTTGTGTTCACTAAAATAGAAGTACAAACTCAGTGCATAGCCACAAAAAAATGACTAGGGCGCCGCTTAAACGTACCAATTCTACCTTCCACCTGCCCAATGTGGCCATTGACAATTTCGGCAAACATTGGTCGAGTTCCGTAGCTATCCATTCCCTTATAATTGCAAACAGCCCCTTCGAGACTCCCAGAAGGGGGTAGTCGTAAGACGGGTAGAGTTCTGTACCATTTTCAAGGTCCTATGGTCAATCCTTCGTGTATTGCTCGCCACAATACCCAACCAGTTTGATCCCATACCTGATTAACCTACTGGTGAAAGTTTGGCTAGGGGCCGCGGGTGCGCCATGCCCGTAACCGCCCGAGGACGGTCCCCTTGCGGGAAAGTTCAGCAAAGAATAAAAATCAAAAGAATTATGTCGACCCTCCAATCGACAAAGCCAATCTTGAGAGGCTTAATCGAAAGTTTTTGCTTGTAAGAGTCGCCATTAAACAATAGGTTCTCCAATTCGCACACAAATAAATTAAATAAGAAGTTTGACATGACTTGACTGGTCCAACAGAACCACTGATTATTTGGCAAATTTTTCTTATATTAATTTTATGAAATAAATTAAATACTTGGCAGCCCGAAATAATCCACGATTATCATATGGTAGAACTAGTTTTTCTTATTCTCTATAAAATTGTCAAAGGAAATTGAAAAGCGACTTAATTTTTGTACTTGGGATGTCCAAAACCATAAAGGTTTGTCATTTGAATATTATCTGTGGCACAAAAAAGAAAGATTCGGAAACTCCCGGATTAAGCTTCTGTTTTTCACATTCGAATCGACCATTTAATCATATTCTGAGTCCATTTTGAGCAAAGCATTTTCCCCGAATTCCAATTTAATTTCTTTTTACAACCACGAATATCGAAATTATTCTCCCCATACTGGAGATTATCCTGCAATTGAAGAGTGAATCCCTCAAATGGAAGCCTCACATACTTAACAAACAAACAAAAACCAAAAAACAAGACCTCGCTGCATTGACATCTTCGAGGAAAATTTATTATCCTTTTTTAAGTGGCTTCAATCAATAAAAAACAGTTGCACAAACGCATGCTGCACATTAACCCATACTAAGAGAAGAATTTTAACATATTTACGGCTTCCTACGGTTAACCGAACCACAGGCCGCATTTCATGCAATACAATAAATCTTACCAGTCGAAATGCCAACTTCTTTTTTTTTTTGTCTCTCTTTCATTTTATTTTATTTTATATTTATTTTGAGTTAAGTAAATTTCGTTTTTCGACTTCACACAATTTTCGAGATTATGCATGGACTTGGCAATCCCATTGCGGTTAAGTTTACTTAACTGATTTAAGTTCACCGCACAACATCTGCTGCGGCTTTTAAGTGACCTAACCTATCGATATTTCGGCATAGCCAACGTTTTCTGTTAGTTTTTTTTTTTACTATTTCTCTTTTTTTTTTATTTCACGCTTCACAGCGCCTTCTTGTTTGTTTTTGCTTTGAGTTTGGACGCTTCTTTTTGTGTGTCTCTTTAAACTTTAAAGCCTAAATTCGTTAAAGTTTGTTATGTATTTTCCTGAAACACGAATATCGATTTTCTTCGAGTTGTTTCGATTCTCGAGACGATTTAATACAAATGTTTGCACTTATGAATTAATTTATTCATTAGGGGTATTCACAAAGGCGTTGGAAAATATTAAAGTCGAAAAATCGAAAATTTTATCTGCTTAAAAAGTTGTGAAAGATACAAAAAAGTTTTAAAATTTGTTGAGTAGTCGCAATTTTCCGACTTTCCAACGTTTTTAACACGCCTTTTGTGAATACCCCTATAATTTCTTAATGGGCGGAGGAAATTTTCTAGATGCTTGGATAAGCTCTAATTAAAATTGGATTTATTTTGGTCTTTCGTTTTTCAATTGTTTCTTCAGCCCACTTAACGTTTGCGTAATGAATTCAGATTAATTGAAAAAATTTATTAAATGGTTTAAGAATCGCTTTATAGGATGTTGTTTCTGCCACGGTCCACGGCCACCTTTCTTTGGTTTTTTCTTCATCTACACCTACTTAAGGTTCTTAGAAAAATGTGTTATGCTTCAAGATTTTCATTACTTTGATTGGAAATAATTCAAATTTGCTTTCCTTTCGCGAAGTGCTCTTCAATGTTGCCATGAAGATTATTATTTTTGCAACTGATTATTGGATTTACCTTTGATATATAATTTTTATTTTTTTTTTCTACTTATAATCTACAAAGTTTCTGTATTTCAACTTCGAAGAAGTTCTTTTTTACTTTGATAATGTTTTTGTATCAGTAAAAGTTTTTCCATCGAGGTCTTTTGCAGTTTATTGAATTCAAACATCGAAGGATTCTCGATTTTAGGAAATGCTTCTTAAGTCTCAATTAGTCTTAACCGAATGGAGCTTATCATAGCTTTAAGAATAACTTAAAGTTCAGTTGGCTTTGCTTGAACGCAACTTTACTTAACTTTAATCAATAATTCGAGTCCATGTACGAAGAACATTTCACATGGCAGAAGTTGCTAAGAACTCTAACTCAAAGCTTAAGGCTTTAGGACATAAAATCGAATATTAAAGTACAGTTCAGTCATGCCCAGAAAATTCTTGCTGGCCTTAAAAAACCAATCAATTAAGTTCTTGTGCAAAAATTGGTTTTTCATTTCAAATTCAAACGAATTTTTAGACTCTGATTGAAGTTTTGAAATTATTTTTCAGTGGATAAATCAATTAGCAGCCAGATAGACACGCGAACAATTTTATTCAAGAAAAATCCGAAAAAATTCAAAAATCCTCGTATTCAAAGGCATAGAATTGTTCATGGGTTTCTTCAATGAATTCTTGAATTTCATAGCATAGAAAAATTTTATAGCAAAAATTGTGAATTATTAGTTGATTTTGAGGCATGTTGATATACAGTCACACTTCCATAACTCGAACCACCATTATCCAGAGAAATAGTTCGAGTTATAAGAGACTTCGAGTTAGAGAATCAAAATTGGGTATAAAATATTCGCTATTGCCACCCAATTCAGTTCGAGTTATGCAAGTTTGACTGTACCTATGTGTATGAAGCATCTTTCTATTGTTTTTCGTTTTTCGAAAAACTGTAGATATTCAAAAAGCACATGTCCATACTTCGCCCAGAATCTTTTTCTTTTATGGCATGGAGACGACGGACGAAATTCACGATTTCAATTTCCAGATTCAATCACTCAAACCTGATTTTGATTTATCGACTTGTTTCGATTGATCTTTAAATCGTTGCCGCTACCAAAATAGCTCTGAGGCATATTTAAAAGCATTTAAATCATTAAAAATAAGAAATTAAAAATTTTTAATCATTTCGTGACAAAAGCTTAGAACCAAATTTTAACGAGGCTCTAATTTCAATTTTAATCTCACGTGGACGAAATGCTGATTTTGAAGCAAATGCAAAAAATGGATTCAAAATTGTAATTTTATGCACTCAATGGCCCACAATAAAATGATTTGTACATTCGATCCGAATTAAAAGTGAGCTACGAAATTTCAAAGCATCCCATAAAGTTGGTAATTGAAGGGTTAAAAGTTATTATCAAGAATAAATAATAATAAATAATGAAATGACAATTTTAGTTAGACTTATAGTCATACTACAATGCTGAGCTTTTAAGCCGTAAATCACCCGATAAACAAACCCTCATTTGAGTGTCACTACTAAGCATATACAAATGAATGAATTATGAAAATGAGTTTCGGAGTATTTAATTCTATTGTGAAAAACTCTAAACGATAATTTTATTCAATTGAAAAATTTAAATGCACTTTCCCCTCTCAAACTATTTAGCCATCTCTCTCTCTCTCTCTTTCTCTTTTGAAATCTTTATATGAATGTATGTATCTCTTTCTCCCATCTACGCATTTCGTTCGAATTTTTCGAATTGTTCGTGGTTAGTGACATCAATCGATTTATTCAATTATAGCCAAAAAAAAAAACAAAAAAACAAATTTGTTTGAATCGAAACACGTTTTTTTCTTAAATTATGCAGCTGTCAATTTATCATTCACATTATGGCTTTCAATTTCGTATTGTTCAATGACTTTGATAATATAATATTGAGAAACTGGTTAATTGACACGATAAATAAATGAAAGCATTTTAAACGGAGAAAATAAAGCGATTAATGTATTCAATTTTTCAATCGAAAATATCGTTCTAGTATGTATCTTTAAAATAAAAATATAAAATATTCACTAGTAAATAATACCAAACGATTTAACTTTTTCTCTTCAACCTTTAACCCTTTCAGACTCGCTCCTAAACCGATAGCATTAAAATATGATAAGCTCTTGTCCCTTATAAGTGATGCCGTGTCTCAAAGGGTTACACAGATGCCGTTAGAGACACAATTATGGATGGCCTTTTGGCTCAAAAACCTGGAGTGAAAGGGTTAATGTACCATCTATTATGGGAATTCTTAGAGTCGACAGTTGGCGCTTTTCAATTGGCACTTTCAGCGCAGCATGAAACGTGATTTGAATGAATTGAGAGAGCTTCAATAGTTTTGACTTTTCGCCAGGATTTTCGCTATTTAATTAACTTCGTGATTTTCCATTCGAAAGGAACAAAAAGAAAAGTTCCTTTGATGAAGACAAATGAAAAAGATTTCGCAGCAAGGGTTATGGAATTATTTTCTTTTCAATTAAGAACTCCTGTAGTGTGTTCTCTAGGGGCAAAATATCACACCTCCATCATTTCCATTTGAACTGAAAAGACTTTCTAAGCGACAAGAGATTTTCACTTTGACTTTTTTTAAACAACCTAAAAGCTATAAGAACTAAATTTTTTTCATTTAAGGTGTAGAGAGAATCATGTCCCTCATTTCGACGCATTAAAAATAAAAGAAATTTTAATAGAAACGAATGGCCACCAATCGGTTTTTGAGTGAAGAATCTAAACGCTCGAAATACCCGATGAATCATCAAGTTACCGAAGATTCGATGCCATTTTCTTTCGATAGACATTTGCATAACATCTATAAAAGTGAGCCCCACCTCAGAATCTTCAATCTTAATGGCACTTGAAACATAAAAAAAGAACCTCAAAAAACATCAAAAAAAAATATCCAAAAATAGGCGGAAGTTTAAAACTGAATGACTCCGTAACCAAGCCCAAGGTACCTCTGATAACTCTGTTCTTGCTGATTACATTAGTAGATGAGAATTACATCGGTAAGATTAAAAAAAAAACAATTTGTTTTACAGAGCGGACGTAAGGGGTAAAGAGACACAAAAACACATTTTACATTTTAACAAAATGTTCTTTTTATCGAAATTTTTTGTCTTTTGTTAAAAAAATATGATTTGCAAATCCCAGTAGGTAAGCGTGCTCGTGGTGACCATTTGGCTGATGTTGTTTTTCATTATTAACGGAATACCTTCCTTTTTATTATGAAATAAACATACGATCATTTATCTCAAAAAATGGCATTTTTTCTTTGAATATCAAAATAACCCCCCTAGTGGAAAACCCTTCACATAAGACACGTGTTGAAAAGGTTAACACTTTAACAATATGCAACTAAATTAACTCGTATTTAACCCTATACTGCTGACAAATCGATATCGTTATCTGAAGTGTCGGACACGCGAACAAATGTTTTAAAACATTTCGGTAAGTGGGGAAAGAAAGAACGTGCGAAGAAAAGAGACGGTTGTTTGTTAAATGTTCCGGAGCAATCTGTGCTTCTCTTTCTTTCTCATGCATTCAAATGGGATGTTTTGCTAAACATGTTTTATACGACTGACTTTGGAATAACAATGTTTTATGGGTCTTTATTTTTTTAATTTCAATTCGCACACCAACTACAAAATCGACACAAGTCAAAAATTTGCATTTCTCATACAAACATCCAATCTCGTTCGAAGCTTGTAAAAAATTACTTTTTTATGAATTTCTATTATTCTTAATTAACGGTTGAATCAATCAATATAAATTTTAATTTTCTACGTCTTCGCTTTGCTGCAGTAAAATGCAGTCGAATATGAAAAAATGCATGAAAAATTTTTTGAATTGTGTCGGTCTTGTGTTAAGTGTTGAAGCTGATGTAAGAACACAAAAAGAAAATCGTTTAAAAAACGGTTGTATTTAAATGAGGAAGACCTTGTTTAACCCATAAAAAATCATCAGTTTAACTCAATAATCGAAACAATATCGATTTTATTTATGATCTCGTTTTCGTTCCCTTTCAACTTAGCCTCCAATTGCCCATTTGATTAATATGGACCCATCAAACTGAGCTTCCAAAAGTCTATTTTATTCAAGAATTCAAAATTTTTTTACCATAGTTACAGCCAGCGAAAATTTGTCGAGTTCAAACGATTTTTATGGCCAATTTGACAAATCGATAAGTAAACGTTTTATTGAAATCGTTTGCTGAGCGCGACGCGTTTCGACGTGTTTCGAACAAGTTTTCATTTTATTGCCTACGCGCGAATGCTAAATCAACTTAGGACAGCTTATTAATTTGAATTTGAAATGCGAGATGAAAATTGAGTTTCCAATTTTCACTTTATTTTTTCCATTTTTCTTTTTCTTTTTTTATCTCATCTCATCTCATCTTATTTATCTCATCGCAAACAAACAAAGTCGATCGGTTGTAATGAATTTCTTAAGTGCATATTATGCATTGCGATGGAGATAGAAAATGATATAAATATATAATTAAACCTGTATACGTATATATGTAGAGAAAAAACTAGATCGAAATGAAAGTGAACATCGCAATCATCGGAGTATGTGGACTGTGAAGCAGTTGTGGCGTCTTGCTTTAAGGCCAAAAGTATTCCATTGACACCGGCTTTTTAAATTGGTCAAGTGTCTGCGGCAACATTGCTTCATGGAGCAAGTTGACTGAACGCTTATTGCGTCCACGGAGTATCAGCTGTCCATGCTGTTATTCTTCACGCAATTAATCTCTTTGAGTTGCGAGTTCCCTCCCTGCATGCACTCATTCGATGGCTGATGGCCTGGACTCACGCGCGCCAGCATTGAGATGCACTTTGCAACATCAAGAGAAACCGAAGGAAGAGGAGAACTGGTTCTCGAATGGGCTCTCAACGAGACTCAAGGTAATGATTATCATAAAATTTTTTGGCAGTTCATTGAAAATATGACTGTGTCAAATTGCTTTGGGAGTGCAATTGCCGCTCGGTATTGTTAAGCGGCGGAGTCATTAGCCAAATGATACATCCATATTCATTACGATACATATTTGTATACGTATTTTAAAATTTTTTTATTTATTTACTTTTTTATTATCATTTTTTTTTTTTTTTTTTTTTTTTTCAAGTTCAGGGTCAGCATTGTTATTTGGGCAGCAGCGTATGAGCTCAGCGGTAGGAAAATAATGGAAAAATATTATTTCAAAGCGAAAGTGAAAATTTTTTATATAGTTTCGGTTATGAACTTTTTCAATGTGTATTATAGTCAGGCGAGACTGACAATACAATGCCAGTCAAATGAAATTGGCTAACAAAATGTATGTTTGAACATTTTTTTAAGCAGGCCCCAACACCCCGACCCAGTGGCGGATAAAGACAGAAGCCTAATTTCCGCCTTTTCTTTTATTGAATATATAGGCAGCTGCCTATGTTGCCTATAAGGTAAATCCCCTATTGCCCCGACAATTAAAACCAATTATCATAGAGATTTTTGAGACTATTGTAGGCCGACTTCTGGTCAATTACTTCAGGAACACCGCCCTTCGACCATGTCCTCTTTTTCAATTTTCTGAACTTTCATTTAATGCGGTTTTTAAGATTCATAACGGACCCTAGTAAATACTGTGGTTATCCTAAAAATTTAACCCATCGAGTTATTAGGGGATATCTAAAATTGTAAAATAAATTCATATGCCAACTTTAGTTCAAGTCCCATTCGAGTTTAAGGTATAAGAGACAATTTTTCGAAAAAATGATCTTCCCTTTGATTCATCCCTTACGCACAGCCTTTCATGACCCAGGATATTTTCCTTGATCCCCGCGCGGACATCAGGCGCCTGATGATTGGCCAGAGACATGACCTAGTCGATCATCAGACAGTTGGCCTTTTATGATAACCGTACTTCCTTTTGCCAACTCACGCTGGACCTCAGCGGATATGCGTAAACATCAGCCTACTCCCTGAAATTTTCAGACTTAGCCAGCCAGCCGGATTTTAGTCGCCTTCTACGACAGGCATGCCTTACCCCGGGATAATTCTAACCCCATCACCGGAGGGGTAATTCAATTCTCACTTTGTATAATCTATATTTATGGTTCTGTGTCCTACACACGTTCGTTCAAGCGCAATATATGCTCGTCACAGAGTGTTGTAATGGCGAAATTCAATTCCTAAGTTTCATTACTGCCTACTCAAGTCATAGCATAACTGCACTGCACTTAACTTAAGCAACTTCATCTTCCGATGTTCCGACATTTTATCTGAATGACCATTTTGTACTTTAAACGGCCATTACTTGACCATCATCCTCCTACACAAAATGGCCACCTACAAGCGAATGGTCGCATGGGAAAATGTCAATGGCACAAATTAGGTTTATGTCCAGTGTATTTTATGTCCAAAAAAATTGGAAAAAAGTTTATGAAATTTCTCTTCCCTCCTTCCCTCATGGATTCTTACATCTAGGGATAGAATTAAAGGTTCTTCCGCTGCAACAGCCTGTAACAAATCTCGTTAAATGTTGAGTTGTTGTCGTTTTATTTTATTTTTATGATAGTTCCAACATAGCTTCAAATAATCTAATTTGATTTTAATTAAGTCAACATCAAAATTGCGACTTTATACAAAATGAATTGAATCGATTAAAATCATGAAGCATAAATGAAGACTTTTAGCTTTGTTCATTCAAGGTAGCATGGATTTAATCAAGACCTTCGTCATGTGTGTGTGTGTGTGTGTTTGTTTGTGGGTGTTGGTTAATTAGATTTCAAACCTTCAATTCACTCTCAAAACTCAAAAACTCGTTATTAACCTTCCTTTACCGTCCTAAAAACATCAATCAAAACAATATTAAGAGCCTCTTCCTTCATATCTACTTTGACGTGCTCGTAATTCCCCTTCAAGAATCAAATCAGTGGGCTTCTTTCTCAAGAGAGGAAGCAACAGTTTGCACCTTCCCACCCTTGTGCACAAACGAAATTTTCGGTGAGCCAAAAATCGGCTCGTGTTTAGCGCCCACTAAACAACCGAAAATAACTTCGCTCCATTCTTAATCTATAATTTTTTTCGAATAAAATCTCAACTGAATTGCCATTTTTAGAAACGCATAATTTTAATGTCAATTAATCGATATCGTTTTACTTCATTTAAAATCATCGTTAAATAATTCTTCCTCTTTTTTTTAAATAGAAAAAAAATATTAATTTATATACGACGCAAAGACGTTTTAAATAATATTTTTTATTATTATGCATTGAACCAGTTCGTGCTGTCATTTCTGTGAATCGCGTCAGAACGCACAATAAATTGTGACACACTTTCTGACCGAGTCCAAGCAGACGTCGCTTCAGTTTTTTAATGAAACAATCGGAAAACGAACGAAGCGCTTTTCAATTGCAAAAAAAAAAATAAATAAATAAATAAAAAATTCTAAAAACAATTCCATTAATTTATAGTTTTTAACATTATGATTTCTATGTAAAAGTTCTTGAAAATATACGCAACACAAACACAAAAGACACACACATCTATCCACATTTTCATTTAGAATTTTACCGAGCCATGTCAAGCAATGTCGGTGAATTGTATGGAGAATTGCTGAAGGCAAAAAAAAAAAAAAACTGATTTTCAAACGAGCTCCGTTTGACATCGAAACTAATGAAAACATTTCAAAATAGCTCAGAGAACTTCCTCCTGGGGGCAACAGGTCTTTAATTCTCAAAGTACACAAAATTTGTGGGTGGTTTTGACAATCTTCAAAGAGAACGTTGAAAAGAGCGGATTGTGTTGGGAAAAGCGATAAAATCCTTTTTTAAAATCAATTTAGTCCTTCGTTTTTAATTGCTTCCTGTTTCCACCGTTTGATTGACAATTTGCATAAATTAATGGGAATTTTTATCCGGTAGCTACATAGAAAAAAAAGGTTTCCTAATCGTGTTTTTCCATTAAATAATTAGAAATTTTTTTTTATCAGTTCTTGACAGGTTTTGAGCTTACGTCTTGACTTTAAATGGGTAAAGATCAGTGGCGTAGCTATACCATATCAGGCCTGTGGTAAATTCATTGGACGCCCTTTGGCTCTCTCTGCGAAAATCTTAGACTGATTACAAGACATCCCAAAAAAACGGAATTCACAGAAAGCATCAAAACTAAAGCCAAAAAATAAGAACGGATTCCACGCTTTAAAGCAGCAGTAGGACTTGAAAAAAGCGCCTTTTGAAAATTTTCGATGACCCAAAAATCGAAAAATCATTTTCCTAAGCAATTTCTAATATTTTTTATACTTTTAATTAATTTCAATGTGGAATTTAGTTGCACCTCAGACAGCCTCTATTCCGTAGTTGATTGAAATGCCAACTTACGAAGCGAGAAGGTCTAGGTTCAAATCCCAGCTGAGGTCTTGAATGTTTTTGTCGTTTTTTTTTTCTGTTTTTCATTGTTTTCCCATTATTCGTGGTGTCACCCTTAATGGTGGCAGCCACACTAAGCTAAGCTAACCTAACCTTAATTGTATCTCACTTTTTAAAAATTTGAAGTAATCAATCAAATTCGAATTTTTAGCAACTCAGGTGAAAAATATCTTTAAAAAACTTGAGCCTACTTCAGAGTTCGCGGCTTCTTGCGCAGAAGCCCTCTAGAGTCGATGGCTTGTGGCATTTTTCCAGCCCTGTCACCCTTTAGTTGAGCCACTTCAATGCATTGGTTAAGATTCTACTTCCAATAAATGGTCATAAATAGATTCTTAGAGCGGTCTTTCCAACAAATTATGGCAGGTATTTATCACACGGTATTTTAAAGTGATCATTAAACTTTGCCAATAAAATATTTTCAATTATTCGATGAGCCTGATGTTTAAGTTTGAAATTGAGAAATGTTTTAACTCAGCATGAGTATTTATTTTCCTTGAAACCGAATTTAATCTGTAAAGAGCAGATTTAATCTGTTCAAGTTGTTATGGCCAAACCACCTCAACTTATTTAATTCATGTTTTTCAAAGAACTTAAATAACAAAAAAAATAACAGAAGAATATACAGTCTAAGTTCCATCTATAATCACCCAAAAATTTAAAAGAATTTTGAGCTGAAGAACTTCCTCTGAATATCTCTCTGACCACCATCGTCAGTCTATTCAGTACGTGTTTTACGAGTTCTTTTTATAGAAGCTCGACTGTGCTTCATCGTCTTAAGGTGTCGATGACTCCATTTATTTTTTTTTTTATTGTGTTGAGAGACTACTTAAGGCTTTTAGCCAGCAAATGTCAACATTTTGAACGAAATATCACGTCATAAAAATTATGTTTTATGTTCAAATGGATAATTTATAAAAAATTTTTAACGGGTTTTCGTGACGTTCTGAATTTCATTGGGCGAACGTATTGGCTCCTAACGCCAATTGGAATTTAATTTTGTTTGAACGAAGCTGGCAACCTTAAATTTATCTAAAAGTATTTTAAAAGTTCTAGATAAAGTTGGATTATCTCACTTGGCTCTCAGGGGTTGTTTCTCCCGATGGAATATGCTCTCTTCGCTCTCATCAGAATTAAAAACGCATTGAAGAGTTGTTAAAAAAAGGCACTTTTACTTTTGGGATTCTAAAAAGCAATACAATGTTCTTCGAATATAAGCACTTTCTCTTTCGTTTTAGTACACAAATTGTTTCGATAAAAGTACTTCTCGCTTATAAAAACCATTTTAATTCATTTCTGACGGTACCTAAATATATGAGCGGTTGGCGATGTTTTTGGTCATTTTCTATTTCCACACACTCATTTTTCTTTCGAACTTCTTCAGGTATTTTATAAGAAATGTGAGACGAATGGAAAATTCTTCTCAATCCATTTAAAGAAAAATTAGGTGTAACTGGTCGGCCTCTGTGCCGTAGTTGGCTGAGATGCCAATTTACGAAGCTACAGGCCCTGGGTTCGACTCCCAGCAGAAGCGTGGATGTTTTTTAGTTTTTCTATTTCTTCTTTGGATGACCAATTTTCGTGGCATAACAACGGGCCCATGGGAGGCCTAAGTGTGTCACCCTTCATGGTGGCAGTCACACTAATCTAACCTAACCAAGGTATAACTGAAAAACGTTCGTTCAATTAAGCGTGATTATTATTGTATCACGTTTTTTTATGTGTTCAAAAATAATCTCTATGCAAATACAAAACAAAAAAATCTTCAATGGCAACCCTTGACCAAACGTAAAACCTCCCTTATCGAACAACCCTTGAATGAAATTTAAAAACTGAGAATATTCAAAGAGAAAGAGAGAAAGCTGGAGCGGCGAACGCGGCGAATTCGTTCTTTTACTAGTCTTCTGGGTGTATTTATTCTAATCAGAAAGGTTATATGTGGAAATAAATTTCCGTATTTCATTATTATTCCAGTTTCATCTCTCTCTCTCTCTCTCTCTCTCTCTCTCTCTCTCTCTCTTTTCTCTTTCTCTAAGGAAATTGCTCTCTCACAAGATTAGAGAATAATAGATGTGTGTACGTGACTTTGCTTCCTTTTGGTTCTCCGTTGCCGTAGCCCTCTAGTCGTAGCTGTGGATTTATTCAATTTCAACGAAACGAACGAAAATTTATGAGATAAACAAAACTGTCGCTATCACGCCGTAGAATCATATTGCGGAGTGGGCACATCGGAGCGCTCGTACAAAAAAATTCATTCATACACATCAAGAAGTATGTACGCGATGCTAATGTTGCATGGTTTATCGCTCAATGAAATTGAGTCGGGAAAATATGTATTTGTTATTTTCATTCGAATTCCAAGAGATGCTTAACAAGGCAGTGGCCTTTCGCAATTAAATTTCAGAGGGGAGAGATGATAGCGAAAAGTTCAAAGGGCTTTCAATGCCAAAGGGCTATCACCGGGGCTATCATCACTGCGAATACAATAGTCTTCTTATGGGAGGACCAAGGATAAGAACTTTTTCTACTATTCTCACTGTATGTGTAAGATCTTTTGTATTTGACTAGTGGAACCTACCATTCAACCCTTAATCGAAACGAAAATTGGTTTCAAAGGGGGGTTTTCTAGGCAATTCGAACTTCATCAGGGAACTTGCCAAGACACTTTCGACTCATACATACATATATTAGTGTGGCAGTTTAGGGGAATAACTTCTAAATTACGGGAAGTTTCAGGTCTTTAGGAGAGGTTTATGCGAGAAAAGTCGTTTGGAAAATCTAAAAGGAATCAAGATTTATTTGAAGAAAATTTCAAAATCAAATTTGAGGGAAATTTGTGCTTATTTTAAGACATTCGGATGATATAGCCCTTATAAAAAACTGACAGCGTTGGAATTGTCGTACGTTTTTGTAAGATAAATTTAAACATTTTAAGCGGACACCAACGGGATCGAAAATCGTATCTACTTAATAGAAAAATTGTGATAGAAATTTATCGGGGCTTAGAAAGACGATCTCATAGGATAGCCGATATCTTTAACACATATCGTGGGTGTCCCTATTGAGAAGTTTCACTGTAATCCACTTTTTTTCATTTTTGGGATTTCAATGAATGACCTTTGTAGGTCAACTAAGACCTTTTTTCTTTCATATAAATTATATTTTAATCATGCGTTAAACTCACTTCAAGAGTGCCACAACTCAAAAATATGTTTCCCATAGTTTCCACTTTTGAATACACTCTTTTGAGTATAATAGACTTTCCCATGAGAAACACCGCATTTTGAGTTATGGCACTTTTGAAGAGGAACTATGACTTATGCTTCCACAAAGCTATGTATCTCTTCCTCAGATTTAATTGCCTCAACGCTGCCGAGCAACTGAATTCAAAATACTTGAGATTGAGTGATTTAAATACAAAAGAGAAAAAAAATGTGCATTTATCGCTGGAAGACTACGAGGAAGAAGAAGCCCAGACGTAATGAACTGCCTGTCTACGTGATCGCGTTCTATGCCAAATGCTTTCGAATATTCCATTTGAAAATAGTTTGACACAATTTCCCCCCAAAAACTTGTTTAATGATAATTTTTTTTATTTTATTTTTATTTTTGCCGGCAATTGTTTCACTCGCGATAAGAGTGTCAAACTGAACAAAATCTTTTAAATTTTATTCAATTTTATAGAAATAATTTTCCATTCAATGTTGGCTCTTATCAGTTCTAAGCTTTAATACTGATTAAAACAAAGCTCAAATGGAGGAACTTAAATCGTTCTAGAAGCTATTTCCTAAATGTTATCAAAACTTGGATTACTTACGAGGCTCGTTTGTATCCTTTCCGCGTCAAACTTAAGTACGAAATCAGCTGAGGAGTGACGTATCAAAAACAAAAATAACAAATAAATGTAAACAAATCGATATCCAATCGCTGTACTTGCTATTAATTTTCACGACGCGCACTTTTTTCTTTTATCTTTCTTTTGTTTTGTATCGCTTGGTTTAAGATTTTTGTATCTGGAGGAAAATCGTTCGCACGCACACTTTCTCACAAAATACTTTTCTTCTGAGAACCGCCTTCAATATGCATTAGCATAGGCATATCATCAGCATTTCTTTATTTTCGTATGTTTTGTTGCGTATCTTTCGGTTTAAAGATATTTGAACTTCAACCGCATAATGCATCGAGTATCTATGAGTTACTAAAATAGCGGATTTTCTTTAATGTTAATTACTGTGAAATTATTTCAACTCTTGTCCAGCCTAGCAATGACGTTCGTTTAAATGATTTCGCCAATGGGCACGTCTTTTTGTATCTTTTCGTCGAACGATTCATAAAACAATTCGAATGAGAATTTTTTGCTGCATGCGTTGACAGAAATCCCCACGTCAAAGCGGGACAATAATCCAAAGAAAACTAACGTCTTTCTGGTGGCCTTTTTTAGCTTTTAAACGCTAAATAGCTGTGTTTAATACAAATAGCAGTGCTGCCATAAAATTTTATACAAATTATACAAAATATGTATCTTTTCAAAGAAAAATATACATATAATTTTTGAAATTATACATAAAACACACGCAAGGGAAAATAAAAAATTTTTCAATTAGCTCGACACATCAATTCCTCCCAAGCTACTTTTGTGTCCGTATTCAAACTTGCACAGTACATTTATAACATTTGAAGCTTTAATTCGAAAGAAATTAGTTTAAACATCGTAATATCTTTTATTTTCGCTTTAAGTTATAAAAAATATGCAGGCAGCTCTGTATTGTTTGCAAAACGTCAAGTTTGTTGTCAAATATGTCAGAATTGGCGCTTCTGAGCGTCGAATTAAAATTTACACTTTGTTATATAACTACAGAAGATGGATAGAATCCTAAAAAAGTAAGTTTCCTAATTTTCAGCACGTTTAGCTATGATAATTATACTACTTTTTTAAGCAATTTAAAATCTACCAATATTTGGAACAATTTACGACTTCTCTCTTATAATTCTACCACGTTCGAAAATTTTCAAGTCCGAGCACTGGACACCAGTGTTGCCAGTTTAAGAGATTTTTTCCATTTGTTGGGACTTTTCGGCATGATTCCCAGCTGGAAATTTCACTACTTCTGCAGTACTTCCGAAGTGCTGAAAATTCATACTGCGACTACTCGCATTACTAACTCTTACTTCTAATGAAGTTTGTGAGATGGCCGCTGCTTTCATTACATCAAAATTCAATGTTATTCATTAGGAAAAGAAGTGAATGACCCTTGTCCGCATGAAAACTTCATTTGAGAAAAGAGTACATGCTGGCTGGCTGAAATGGATTAAACGTGCATAATTATTTCATTTGCAAATAGAGTATATGCTGCGAACCTGAATGAAAATATCATTTGGAAAAAAGTATATGGTGCAAAAGCGAATGAGAATTTCATTTGACAAAACTGTATACGCCGCGGGGATCTGAAAGGAGAAGAAAAATACAATTTTTTAATTTTCTATATGTATCAAAAAGCGGTTCCAAATTTGTATTTTTTCAATGAATATTTTGAAAAAATTTGGCGGATATGGCCATATTTACTCAGCCGGAAATTTCACTACTTCTGCAGTACTTCCGAAGTGGTGAAAATTAATACTGCAACTACTCGCATTACTAACCATTACTTCTTATGAATTTTGTTAGGAGATGGCCGCTATTTTCACTACTTCAAAATTCATGTTATTCATTAGGTAAAGGAGTGTATGACCTTAAATCGCATGAAAACTTCATTTGGGCAAAAAGTACATGCTGGCTGGCTGAAATGGGTCAAACGTGCATGATTATTTCATTTGAAAATAGAGTATATGCTGCTAACATGAATGAAAATATCATTTTGAACAAATACTATGATGCCAACGGGAATGAGAATTACATTTGAAAAAATACTATACGCCGCGGAGATCTGAGAGGAGACAAAAAGGAATTTTTTAAAGAAATTGGCGGATATGGCCATATTTCGTCACTTCGTGATTGTGACACATTATCGCCTTTGGAAAGACTTAAGAGTTTAAATTCTTAAAACATCTAAAGTACAAAAAAATTATAAAACTTTTGAGAATTGTAGCACACATATTGAAAAACATCTTGTCATGACAACTTCATAGGATCTGCATTGAAAATATAAGTATACAACCCTCTTTCAAATGAAAATTTCATTTGAAGAAGAGTCTGTTGCAACGCGCTTTTGCTTCTAAGACATTTTCGCTAGATCATTATAATTAAAAACAAAGAATATTATATCTGATGACGTAATGGAAAATGAAATTAGTAATGTAAAAAAGAAAATTAAAAAAGTTTGTTTAAAAATTCATTTAACAGTTTCCCAAATTAATGTAATACATTGCTGATCATAAAGTATCAGTTATTTTAAAAATTACCATTTAACAGTTATTTCGAAACTTTTAAAAGGAAATTGAAAAATAATATTTTTTTTTTCAAATACAAAATAAGACTTAGTTTTTGAATTGAAAAATATCTCTTAAAGCGCCAGTTTTTATATATACCTTTCAGATTAAGGGCCGTTTTCTCATCTTTTTTTATCTGTAAGTTAAATTATCCCGTTGATAATTTCATACAAAATTGATTAATAAGTCAAAGAAATTGAATTTTAACTGGCAGATAGAGCTTAAAAGTAGGATGAGAAAACGGCCCTTAGACTTATTAATTTAAAAGCTAGAAAATAAGTCTTTTTTTGTAATTTTTTTTTGCGATTTTCATAAGCAAAATATAAATTATTAATTACATTCCAATTAAAAATCAATTTCATATATATTACGTTACAATGCAATTTTGTCCTGTCTTATATGTTAATCCGCATAATGCTAATGAGAATAATAGAGTGCTTCCCGGCTGGAAATTCTACCTCGGCGCTAGCTAGTTTATATCTTGCGCTTAGCTAAAAAAAAAAGGCAAACTAGCGCCTTCCTAGTTTGTTAATGTTTCGGCTAGCTAGCGCCCGGCTAGTAATTTCTACCTAGCGCTTAGACCATTTGTCAATTACTTTGTTTTACATAAAGATTTACCTTCATGTCCCCTTGACGGGGTATTCGGTTAAAATTCTCAACTAGTTCGTGCCTCATTGGTTACAACATCGCCTCTGCGCAAAGCTGAAGATAAACACACAAAGTACACCATTTATATTTTCACGAATTTAAACTAAATGAGAATTATAAAAGGCTTTTCAACAAACTTTCTCCCTCGGTTCTAGCTAGGCCCTCGCTAGCGCAAGTCTAGAGAGGCGCTAGCTAGGCCCTAGCTATTAACCCGATTTCTCTAGGCAATTTCCAGCCGGGAATTATTATCTCTCAAAAAGCTCGATGCATAAATTTGTCTTTGTTTTTCAAATTGATGTATTTTGTTTGTTCACACATTCATGCAAGTAGGGAGAGCGACAATATTTTTTTGCTCTCACGTGCATAGCATAAAGTACGATGTGCAATAATTGAATCTAATTTGAGCTAACCGGGTTCAAATGCCCGAACTGAAAAGTAATTTTCTATTTAAAATAACACCACCTAGATAACAGTGGCTTTGTTGCCGCGATGTTGTAAGCAGTTTTGGATTAGGGTAGTATTGGTGACATAAGAAATATTTTTGAAAATTTTTTCTCCGCTCTAGTTTTGGAGCTACCATCGATTTTGTGAAAAATCTTCAATTGTTGGACTTGTACGAAAAAATAGGTATTAGCGCTTTAGTAACTTACGCTTTAGTAACCCAGCGTAAGCGTGGTATATTAGTTTTGTGCAAATCTTGTAAAAGCCAGAAATAAGCTCCGTAGATATAGACATATATATAAATTCTTGATCAGGATCAAAAACTGAATCGATTTAGACATGTCCGTCTGTCCGTCCGCCTGTGTCCGGATCTCCGCCGAAACGGCTGGACCAACCTAGTCGAAATTTGGCACACAGGTATATCGGGATCCGAGTATGATCCTAAGTAAAAATGGGAGACATCCGCCTACTGCCACGCCCACAAATGAATTTAATGTGTTTCAGTAAAATGCTTGTAACTTGCGAACCACTCAACGCATTTCACTGATATTTGCTGTACTGGTAAACTACGTAAAGGGACCTAACCTGGAAAAAAAATGGATGCCGCCCTCTTCGAGCCACGCCCACAAATAAGGGTTTATCGTAACTTGTGAAGTTAAAGCCGTAGAAGCTTCAAATTCGGAACATAGGTAGACCAAGACGAATGAAAGGTGTAGGAAAAAATTTTATGTGGCCCGCCCACTGCCACGCCAATAATGTCGGGACGCTGGGTATTTCAAAGTCGGGCTTGACCGACTTTAGATTTCTTACTTGTTTTTTTTAATATTCTTTCTATATGGCTTAAAAGGTGGTTTTTAATACAAGGTCTCCAAGCTGAAATTTTCGTGATCGGATTGAAAATTTGGATGGTACGGTACGAATTATGGAAAAAATGCAGAAAAAACAACTCTCCTGTTTTCCAACTGTTTTGCAACATGAACTAAATATATATATATTTTTTTAATGAAGTTAGTCATAGTTTTTAAACCGCCATATCTCAAAAACTAGAGCCAATCTAAAAAAAAAACCGTTGATGGGACTGAATTCAGCGCCCCCCAATTTTGTTTACGAGATTTGTGTTTGTCGAACAGGTCTGCGCTAAAATTTGTAATTTTTGAGGTGCTTCAAACTTTAAACGCATTTTTGTCGAAACTCATTTTTCAATAGCCGCCATTTTGTCAAAAAAAATATAAAAATTATTTTGGAGGTTCACGCCATAACGACATACATATATACTGATTATAAGCCCGCTTTTCTTTTTCATTTCAGACAACTTGGAGAACTGGAATTGTGGCAGCCAGCACTACACCATTGTTTGAGCATCCACTTTTACGGCCGAGAACTTTTTGATCCGCCGTCACATAAAAAAACAAGCTGCTTCGTTATTAACTTTCATTCATTCCTCACACAATAATAATAAAACTAAATTGAAAGAGGTCTTTTCGTTTTTTGTCAGGAAGTTTTTTAAACAAGGTTGTCACGAAATGTCACAAAGGTATCATTGGGAAGGGAACTGCTCCACTAAGAGAAAACCACAATATTAGAACCGCAACAGTTTTTGTGTGGATGTTACACCTCTTCAAAGTCTTTGCCAACTTTTAGTGGGCGTAGCACAAAAAGTAGGTGTGGCAGCGTTACGAAGTTAAACTTTTCCAACTCTGGGGCACACAGTTAAGCTAAATTCCGAATGTGGGGCCCATGGGTTCAAAATTTGGATTTTAAAAAAACCCTTTCTGTTTAGGGGTTTTTCATTTCGAAAATTTTTGGAACCTTGATCTGAGAAGAACTCCACCAAATTTTTAAACCCTAGGGTAACTTTTATGTTTACCCAAAAAAACAAGCGCTTAACCTCCATCATTTCTTTAAATATAAAAACCCTAGGGTCTTTGTTTGGCAGGAGTTTTTTAACAAGGTTCCCAAAAAAATTTTCGAAAGAACCCCCCAACCCCCCAAAAGAAAACGGGTTTTTTTAAAATCCCAATTTTGCCCATGGGACCCAATTGGAATTTACTTAATTTTCCCCAATTGGAAAAGTTCAATTCGAATTGTCCCCATTTTTGTGGATTTAAAACCTCTGTTAATTGGCGTATGAACCTAGTTCAGATAACTCATGCAAGTCAAACCTCAAGGAATCCCTTTTTTACAAGTTTTTAGTTGCGCTTAATCCTCTTCTGAAATCATAAAGGATTTAAGGGCTTAGAAAAAGTGGCTGGCAGCGTTCGAACTTGAACTTTTCCAATTGCGCACAAAAAATCTAAATCCGAAAGGGGTCCATTTCAAAATTTATTTTGAAAAACCCTTTCTGTTTAGGGGTTGGTGTTCGATTTCGAAAATTTTGGAACTCTTAGATCTGGAGATAAAGCTCCATGCAAATTTAAGACCCTAGGGTAACTCTTCTATGATTTCCAAGAAATGATGGATCAAGCGCTTAACCTCCATCATTTCTTGTAAATCATAAAGGATTTAAGGGTCTGAAATTGGCAGGACGCTTCTTTTCTAATCTAAGGTTCCCAAAAAATTTTCGAAATGAACCCCCAACCCCCTCAAACAGGGTTTTCTAAATCCACTTTTTGAACCATTGGGACCCATTCGGAATTTAGCTTAATTGTGTCCCCAGATTGGAAAAGTTCAATTCGAATTGTCAGCCCCTACTTTTTGTGTTACGCCCACTAAAGCCTCTGTCACTAATTCGTGACGTATGAACCTAGTTCAGATAACATGCATAGCTAAGACTCAAACAACTACATAGCGAATACACAATTTTTGACAAGCTTTTTCACGTTTGCGTCTTAAGTCTGCTCTTACGTCACGAATATCTGATAAAGGACTTTAAGAGGGCGTAGCACAAAAAGTAGGCGTGGCAGCGTTACGAACTTGAACTTTTCCAACTCTGGCGCACAAAAGAATCTAAATTCCGAATGTGGGTCCCATGGGTTCAAATTGTGGATTTTAGAAAAACCCGTTTTCTGTTTGAGGGGTTGGGGTGGTTCGATTTCGAAAATTTTTTGGAATCTCTTAGATCTAGAGATAGAAGCGTCCATGCCAAATTTCAAGACCCTAGGGTAACTCCTTCTATGATTTACCAAGAATGTATGGAGTTCAAGCGCTTAACTCCATACATTTCTTGGTAAATCATAGAAGGAGTTACCCTAGGGTCTTGAAATTGGCATGGACGCTTCTATCTCTAGATCTAAGAATTCCCAAAAAATTTCGAAATCGAACCACCCCAACCCCTCAAACAAAAACGGGTTTTTCTAAAATCCACAATTTTGAACCATGGGACCCACATTCGGAATTTACTTAATTGTGTGCCCCAGAGTTGGAAAAGTTCAACTTCGTAACTCTGTCACGCCTACTTTTTGTGCTACGCCCACTCAAAGACCTCTGTCACTAATTCGTGACGTATGAACCTAGTTCAGATAACATGCATAGCTAAGACTCAAACAACTAGCATAGCGAATACACAAACTTTTGACAAGCTTTTTCACGTTCGCGTCTTAAGTCTGCTCTTACGTCACGAATATCTGATAAAGGACTTTAAGAGGGCGTAGCACAAAAAGTAGGCGTGGCAGCGTTACGAACTTGAACTTTTCCAACTCTGGCGCACAAAAGTAATCTAAATTCCGAATGTGGGTCCCATGGGTTCAAAATTGTGGATTTTAGAAAAACCCGTTTTCTGTTTGAGGGGGTTGGGGTGGTTCGATTTCGAAAATTTTTTGGGAATCTCTTAGATCTAGAGATAGAAGCGTCCATGCCAAATTTCAAGACCCTAGGGTAACTCCTTCTATGATTTACCAAGAAATGTATGGAGTTCAAGCGCTTAACCTCCATACATTTCTTGGTAAATCATAGAAGGAGTTACCCTAGGGTCTTGAAACTTGGCATGGACGCTTCTATCTCTAGATCTAAGAGATTCCCAAAAAATTTTCGAAATCGAACCACCCCAACCCCCTCAAACAGAAAACGGGTTTTTCTAAAATCCACAATTTTGAACCCATGGGACCCACATTCGGAATTTAGCTTAATTGTGTGCCCCAGAGTTGGAAAAGTTCAACTTCGTAACTCTGTCACGCCTACTTTTTGTGCTACGCCCACTCAAAGACCTCTGTCACTAATTCGTGACGTATGAACCTAGTTCAGATAACATGCATAGCTAAGACTCAAACAACTAACATAGCGAATACACAAACTTTTGACAAGCTTTTTCACGTTCGCGTCTTAAGTCTGCTCTTACGTCACGAATATCTGATAAAGGACTTTAAGAGGGCGTAGCACAAAAAGTAGGCGTGGCAGCGTTACGAACTTGAACTTTTCCAACTCTGGCGCACAAAAGTAATCTAAATTCCGAATGTGGGTCCCATGGGTTCAAAATTGTGGATTTTAGAAAAACCCGTTTTCTGTTTGAGGGGGTTGGGGTGGTTCGATTTCGAAAATTTTTTGGGAATCTCTTAGATCTAGAGATAGAAGCGTCCATGCCAAATTTCAAGACCCTAGGGTAACTCCTTCTATGATTTACCAAGAAATGTATGGAGTTCAAGCGCTTAACCTCCATACATTTCTTGGTAAATCATAGAAGGAGTTACCCTAGGGTCTTGAAACTTGGCATGGACGCTTCTATCTCTAGATCTAAGAGATTCCCAAAAAATTTTCGAAATCGAACCACCCCAACCCCCTCAAACAGAAAACGGGTTTTTCTAAAATCCACAATTTTGAACCCATGGGACCCACATTCGGAATTTAGCTTAATTGTGTGCCCCAGAGTTGGAAAAGTTCAACTTCGTAACTCTGTCACGCCTACTTTTTGTGCTACGCCCACTCAAAGACCTCTGTCACTAATTCGTGACGTATGAACCTAGTTCAGATAACATGCATAGCTAAGACTCAAACAACTAGCATAGCGAATACACAATTTTTTGACAAGCTTTTTCACGTTCGCGTCTTAAGTCTGCTCTTACGTCACGAATATCTGATAAAGGACTTTGAGTGGGCGTAACACAAAAACTAGGCGTGCCAGCGTTACGAAGTTAAACTTTTCCAACTTTGGGGCACAACAGTGAGATATGTTCCTAACTTGAGCACCGTGGGTTCAAAAATGTGGACACAAAAAAGCTATCCTTGAAATTATACTGTTGAGTTCAAATTTTCAAGTAAAACTCTTAAATTTCACACATTTTTATTTATATTTTAAGAGCAATATCAAGGAATTAACAGAGTCACTTCATATTTAAAAGTGCGCCAATTTAATTTTTTTTTTTTATATGTATATATATATGCAATGTTATCTCTTTCTAAATAGTAAAATGCAAACGAATCTCATATAGAGAAGTTTCCTTAACTAAATTACAAGCCACACAGTTTACGTAAAAATCACAAATGAGCTAAAAATGTCGAGACTTAAAAGAAAATTGCTAGAAAAACAATAAAACAAATCTTTAACAGGTAAAAAAAAATATAAAGATTCTCATAACAAATAAAATAAATTCAGTTGAAACTTAAAGACGAAAATCGAGTGGTTTTTTTCTTTCTTTGTTAATAAATAGTTAAGTTGTATTAATTAATATCGTCGTGTTTTTTGTTTTTGTTTTTTGTGTACACAACATTCTAAACCATAATTTTGTGAAGCCTTTTTAGTGCTGTTTTTAAACTCATTTTAGTGCTCCAATTTGTTTTTTTTTTTTTTTTTGTTTTTATGGTTTCTTTTCATTTTTAAGCTACAATTTCAAAAAAATATGCTTTGTACGCGTTTGACGCCCTTTTTGTTTAACTTTTGTAGACGCTACTAAAGCACTAAACTCCATAAGCTCCGTAAGGCTCGCTGCTGCTGCTGATGATGATGACGTTAGGTTCATTTTATTTTCTTTGTTTTTTTTTTTTTAGTCCATCAAGGTACAAAAACTGGTACACTTGTTGCCTTTAGGGTCTGTTGTCTAAGAAACAAATTGTGTTTCGAGAGGTCTTCTGTTTTCATAACTGATGCAGTGCAATTAAACGTAGAACTCTACGAACTATCTCCGCAAGTCAACAACATCGATTCTCGTATGCGGATCCAGTTGGATGTGCTGGGCATCCTGGAACGTAAAGGAGTAGAGAAATTAATATACTTTTATTATGAAGTATTTTATTTTTGTAATTTGAGATTATTAATAAAATCAGTTCTCAATTTATGAAACGATAAAAAAAATGCTAAGGAGTTTGAGCAATTAGGATCATAGGATCGATACAAAATTAAAAAAAAAAAACTGGTTTAAACTCCCTCAAAGAATATCGTTTGATTGTTAAAACCATCAAAAAATTTAAACTAGGTCGTTGACTAAGAACCCTAAACTAATTAGTTGAAAATGTTTCGTTCAATAAAGCGAGGAAAATCATTTGAGTATGTCCAATTAATAGGCGACTCTTTGAATTGAAAATATTGCCCAGTATATTTCAATGAATCTCAAAACTAGCCATCGAAAGATTTTTATGCTTGCGCTTGAAGTGAATCGCAGCCTTGATAAATGGCCTTATCAAAGTAGTGATAAGTAGAAAATTGCCTGCCACTTAGCTAGACGATAATGATTAGCATGCGTTCATGTTTGAGATGTTGAGATAAGAAAATGACCTTCCACAAGCCTTTCGAAAGCAAAGCAATATTTTACGAAAAACATTAATTATGTTGCTAATCCATAAAAACATAAGATGCACATAAAAACTGCCTTTGTTGATTTAGGTTTACAATTTTTTCCTTGAAGAACTAATTCTCCCAAAGGTTGTTAGTCTTCTGTTTTAACTTCTAGGCAGTTTCAAATCTAGGCAGCCTATTAGAACTTCATGACATAAAAAATATAACATCCTTTTAAAATCCTATTTTTATCCGGGGTAAGACGAAAAATAAAGTATGAAATGTGTGCTACGGTTTTAAAGGAAATTTACGGGAAATTCGGAAAAAAAATAATTAGAAAGGCATGTGTTAATAGACCTTACTCATACCAAAATGGATCCCAAAGTTGATGCCAAAATTGATGCCAAAAATATCCTTAAAAAATATAAAATTTTATACGCTCAAGATGGCCTGACAATTGGGTGTTGAGCTTTCTAAAAATAGTTATTCTGAAATGCAACGATCTCTCCAGTTTCCTCAGAAATGAAAAACTTCATTTCTGAAGAAGCGTTTTTTTATATGAAGTTTTTCATTTCTGTCTCCTTAGGCGTAAAATCGTTTTTCATGGTTACATTTTAGACAACCCCCCCGTCACACGAAAATTTTGTTCTCTATTGACCCTCCACCAACGTTAAAAAGAAAGGGACTTTAGTGAGACCCTGTATAAATCGTAAATTAACTAGATACAGGATATTCTGACCTTCTGTGCATTGAGATAGAGAAAACCCACTGCAAGAGTACATACCGTATAAAGAGGTGGATCATTTGGATGGGGATGGAAACCTGTTTGTCTACACTGAGCTATATAGTCAAGTCCATAGTGCGGTGTGAGTATAAAGAAACCGGTACTGCAAAAAAGAAATATTACATTCAATTAAACTAACTTCATTTCGTTGAAATTCTCACTTACGTTTGGTATTTAGGCGCACAAACAATAGCAACAGCCTCTGGCATCATAATTTGATAGGAGCAATGTGTATGAAGATCAACCGACGATAGAAACGCAGTTTGACTTGGGTGAGTCTGCGACGAAAGGAATTGAATTGAAATTGAAAGGATTTAGTACGAATACGATTCAACTTACATGTATCCATCCGAGTGTGATGAGATTCCTTTGATCCTGTACATCGAATATCTCCTCTTCATTCATCGTATGACAGCTGTCGGCTGTGCCTTGCTGTTTGGGCACAATAATGTGCGTAACGTACAAGCGATTTTGAGCCAAATGCCCCGCTATGACGCCACATGTCTCAACATTCTTTGCGGTATTACTTTGTGCCAACTGCAGAAATACATCCATCGTATTCTGCGGTATGACAACCGTACGAAATGCGCCAGCCAGTAGAGAATCGGAGCGTTCGTAGTGAGGTTTCTGACTGCGATCAAAATTAGGTGGTTTGCTGTAAACGAAAAATAAATTCAAATAAAATAAAAAACAATCGAATATATTCAATTTAAAAATATCAAAAGTTCAAATATCTAACAGAAAACAACCTTATTGCTTTATTGTCATCAAAATCGCCAGGCAGAAGTAGTCCAGAATTCGGTAAATTTCGATTTGCACCGGTGGGAAAATCATTCGGATAGACCACCTGATCCAGTAAGGTCATATCAGGCGCAGTGGGCTGTGTTTCCTCATCGATTTGCACATGTAAATTAGCTGGTATAATGCTATTACTGCCGTTTGTAGTTTTCGTCGAACTTGTCTTGTTCCGTTGCCGTTGACGTTCGCGTTCCAATTCACGCGCCCTCTCCGCTTCTTCGTACGCCAGCAACTGTTCGTATTCACGCTGATAACGACCGAGCAACTTGGCGCGCAGCTTCTCAGTTGTTGGCATTATTTCCTCTTTAATCGTTTTATTGATGGATTTCATCTCGGATTTTATGCTGCCATAATGTGGATGGGCTCGTATCTTCTCAATGAAAAGCGTCATGTATTTCATGTAAAGTATGAACGCGTTTTCGTGATTGCCCTCATCAAGATAAACATTAGCCATGCGTAACATCTCAGTTCCAGAACGGTAGTATCTGTTGAGAAAATATAGACACATCTCTATAAATAAATCTATGTATACATACATATTTCACGTTTGAAGAACTTTCTTTTCCTGGAAATGTTAAACTTTCAGGGTTATTACTCGAAAACTACGAAGGTCGCAGCAACAGCCTACGCTAAAACAACAACAACAACAACAACTACAACGTTACAAATGCTACCTGCGCAATGCGAAGCTTAATCCCAGAATATCCTTCAAAAGTAAAACGATTTTCAAGGATAACTGCGCACACTGCGAATTCTCCTTTATCGAAAATGTCACTTATTTGCATACTTACAGGCTATATTTGTGCATTTAAAGCTATCTTATTGGATTTTACCTCGTTACGGGCTGATTTACATCAACTTCAATCATATTCCCGTAATTGGACAAACGACGGAGCCTTGCTGTTGGCTCAGCGTTGTTGACGACGGCTTTTGACATTTCGATTGAAAGAACGTTTGCGACTTTTATTCTTAATTTTTTGGTCTCCTTTTGTTATTTATTTACTTCCAACGACAGAAAAACAAATTCCAATTTTTCACTTCAATGTTACTCATTGATAGACAAGCTCAGCTGTTGCTAGTGCTGCCAGATTGATACAATTGTTCGTTTCACTTTGAAGAGCTCCTAATGCTATGTTCAGACGACATTTGTGTTTTGCCACAAATTTAAGCCCAAAATCCAACATTGCGAGAGCCCGATGCAAGAGCGCGAGACGAGACGCACACAAATTTCAAAACATTCAATCATATGGTTCAAGCTCCAATGTATCGCACTGCGAGACCTCGTAGCGAGAAAAATTTGAAAAATTGAATATATCTCGTTGCGAGGCATTTTTGACAGGTTAATGATGTAGCTATTTTTTGAGCACTCGCTATTGGGTACTCGTTTAAACTATTAAAACAAAAACTGCTCACTGTTCCGTGAAAAAGAGCTTATTAAATATTTTGCGAGCTTCGGTTCATTTTGAAAATTGTTTGGAGATTTTAGAAAATTTTGAATTAAAATTTAAACTCAAGTGATAACTTATAGTTTTTATGAGTACTAGGTACTCGTTAGATTGGTATACTTAGTTCAAATATTGCATTACTAGAAGCGAAATTATGATATCTTCTGCGTGAAGCAAAACTCTCATTGGAGATTGAAATGCGTCACGCAAAACATTTTCGTGACGTCGCGCACTCTCGCATCGCGCTCTCGCAATGTTTGATTTTGGGCTTTAAAATTGGCCAAGTGTGTTGTGTTACATACGTTCTTATGGTGCGCCGCATGCTACTCAATTTTTAGTTGGTAGTGTTCTATAAACACATGGTACCGAGAAATTAACAAATTATTATGTAGCTAATTAATAATAAATTAATTGAATTGAAAGTATCCAATTTTAAATTGTATAGTCGGCGCGCAAGAGCACTTTTCGAACCAAAAATTGGACTACTAAAAATTGAGTAGTCGGCGCCTAGCCTAAGGGCCAAGATACAATAGTCCGAGAATAATGCGTGCATGCGAGAGAGAGTAGGAGAGAGTGAGAGCTGTAGGGAGATAGAGGGGGAGCGAGACAGAGAGTGTTACACGCAAGACTAAAGGTACTTTTAAACGATATGTTTTGTACATGTGTACTGTCAAATCGATCCGCCCATTTTCCCATATGTAAACATATGAAATTAGAACGTGTTCTATTTCTTTGTGTTAACATATGTCACGTCACTTGGAGAGAACCTATGCAAAGCATGGCTTGCTTTTAGACGCCATATTTAATTTCCAAAAAGAAAAATTTGACAGTACACATGGAAAAAACATTTCGTCTAAACCACATATAACCATATATGTCACTCTCATAGATATTGCGTGGGACGTTTCGCGCCAGTTAGAAGGAGATGTTACTCGGTAGGCAAAAAAAGAGCGACAGAGAAATACTTTTGGTGAGTACCTAAGTGAAAAATGCTAATTTTGGTGGGTACCCAAGACCATGGTAGGTACCCCGGACCGTGTTGAAAAGAGCCGAAATGGAAACGGCTCCTGAGTGACATGTATAGTTATATATGGTCTAAAAGTACCTTAAGCGACGCTCAGAGTACGCCCATTTTGTGTTTGTTTTTTTAATTAGTAGTTAAAATTGAATGCCTACGAGGAATAAAAAGCAAATAAATAAAAAAGAACGGTTTCAAATTGAAACGGAATTTTTGAAAAAGTTTGCGCGCAAAGTTCTGAAACAGCATTGGCGAAGACCTGTTTTTCATTCACATTTTTGAGCTTTTCGAATTTTACCATTCTTTAACATTTTTTCGCCTGCGACAGGAATCGAACTCGAGCCCTTCAGATTGCCAAGCGAATACGCTTTTACTACGCCACGGACCTATCTGACTAGCGCTTAGCAAATATATTAGGTTATTGTGTGAGCCAAATTGAACTGTAGACGCCTAGTTGACAATGCCACTAGTTTGGTTCTACTGTTCGTGTATCTACTCGTGTACTAGTTCTTTTCCCTATTCTCGAGAACTACTCGCTAGGGCCAGAACTTACCTCACTTTTCCTACAGGGTTGTGCGAGTTTATTCAAAATGAAAGCGTTGCCACTCATACATTTCCAGCTTTGTTAATTTAAGTTTACTAAAAAAATTTAAGAAATTTTACTATAAATGTATGCGGAATATACGAACTGAGACAACATCAATTCTCATGTCGTTTTGACCCCTTTGTAGCTCTAATAATTTTTTCAATTTAGAGGCATGAATTGAATAAACAACATCAATTTGAAGGGCTTTGGACAGTGATGCCAACTTAGCGCTTTTCGCGCTAGATCTAGCGCTTTTGGAAGGCCCGCGGCGCGAAAACGTCTTTTTAGCGCGAACCTATTTTCGCGCGAAATCTAACGCTTTTTCGTTGCGTTCATTTAAAATTTCAAAGTAGCTTTTCCTTCAATTTTTAACATCAAAATGAGCATTTTTCACTTAGGTACTCACCAAAAGTATTTTTCTCTCGCTCTTTTTTTGCCTGCCGAGTAACATCTCTTTCTATCTGGCACGAAACGTCCCGCGCAATATCCATGAGAGTGACATATATGGTTATATGTGACGCTAAGAAAATTGGTACACCATAGGTGACCTTAGAACATCGCAAACAGCGATGGTTTTTGAAGACTATCGATAGTTTTGATTCATGGACATTTACCTTAGCATTGGAAAGGTGGTGCTGGTGGTGACAGAGGGCTGTCTTCTTTTGAAAATGGACAGATTCCTAAAAACGCCTTTATTTAGATAAGACCGAGAACTGCTCGAAAAATCAAAATTATCGATAATCGAAAATATCGATGATGATGGTGAGGTTGGTGATGATGGTGATATTAATAATGATGATGGTGATGATAATGGTGATGAGATGGTGATGATGATGATCATGGTGAGGGTGAGGTTAGTGATGATGATGGTGGTGATGGTGATGATGATTGTGATGATGATGATCATGGTGATGATTATGGTGATGATGATGATCATGGTGATGGTGATGTTGGTGATGATGATGGTGATGATGGTGATGATGATGGTGATGATGATGGTGATGATGATTATGATGGTGATGATGTAGTTGATGATGATAATGATGGTGAGGTTTGTGATGATGGTGGGGTTTGTGATGATGATGGTGATAATGGTGTAATGATGATGATGATGATTGTGATGCTGATGGTGAGGTTGGTGATGGTGATGATGATGGTGAGGTTGGTGATAGTGAGGTTGGTTATGATGATGGTGCTGATGGTGTTGATGGTGTTAATGTTGTTGATGTTGTTGATGTTATTGATGGTGGTGATATTGTTGATGGTGATGATGACGGTGATGATGATGGTGATGGTGATGATGATGATGATAATGGTGATGATGACGGTGATGATGCTGATGGTAATGGTGATGGTGATGATGGTGATGAAGATGGTGATGATGTTGATGATGATGGTGAGGTTGGTGATGACGATGATTATGGTGATGATGGTGGTGAGGTTGGTGATGATGATGGTAAGGTTGGTGAGGTTATTGATGATGGTGATGGCGATGATGTTGTTGATGATGATGGTGTTGATGATGTTGGTGATTATGATGATAGTAAATTATGGTGATGATGATGATGATGGTGATGATGATGATTATGGTGATGATGGTGTTGATGGGTGTTGGTGATGATGATGGATGATGGTGACGATGTTGATGATGGTGTTGATGGTGATGATGGTATTGATGGTGGTGATGATGGTGTTGATGGTGATGATGATGGTGATGATGTTGATGATGGTGATGATGTTGATGATGGTGATGATGTTGTTGATGGTGTTGATGATGGTGGTGATGGTGGTGTTGATGATGGTGTTCAAATTTGAAAATGTACCTTCCGATTGTTCTCCAGCTCTACTGAGATGACTGATAATTTCTTCAATTCATTGCTTTATATACGTTTCCGAATTCATGAATTCAGTGAGAATTGTAGGAATTTTTTGAAAAAAAGTACCATTTCTCGGGGTAGTTTTGCATTTGGAGGGAAATACTGATTGGAAATTTGTTTTTAGGACGAATATCATCAAAGGGAACTATGAGCGTATTTGGAGGGTGCTTTTGGGGGTTCAAGCCCCCCTCGAAATGTTCGGAATTACAAAGGGGATTGAGAAAATGATCTTGGTGGATAGTTTTGTTATGCCGAAATAATTTTCTGTGTCGGTGCGTTTTGGTGCGTTTCCATGTCCCCACGAACCCCACCATGGCTTGTTTTAAATCAGCCCTCGGACTTAACGAGACAGAGATCTAAGCAGTGATGCCAAAATAGCGCTTTTCGCGCTAGATCTAGCGCTTTTGGAAGGTTCGCGGCGCGAAAACTTATTTTTAGCGCCAAGCTATTTTTGCGCGAAATCTAACGCTTTTTCGTTGCGTTCATTAAAGTTTTCAAAGTAGTTTTTCCTTTAATTTTTAACATTGTAATAACGTAAGCCAAGTATTGCTTCCTAACACAACGGCTGTAAGATGAACCAATGATGAATCTGGCAGCTTTAATTTTGTGATTGCGTTTAGACTAGAGAAACATTGTGCGTGACTATTTTGTGATATATAATGGCATATGGGAAAGAAAGAGATGGTTGTTCGGTGCCTTATTCGTATCGTTTCTAATCTAAACGCAGACTTGTAAGAAGCATATTTAATCATTTGTTATATAATAAATATTCAAAGAGAAAAATAACATCAAAATATACAATTGTCTTTTTAGAAAAACAACACGTTCCCTTCGAAAAACGCTTTCTTTTGGTTGATTTAACGCTTTTGGAAATTCGAAATTGGGAATCATTGTTTTCCGGTGCTTTTTAGCGCGTTTTCAAAATTAATCAGCCCATTTTCCATCTGAGGAGTTGGCAGCACTGGCTTTGGAATTATTTCAAGCACCTTCAAAATAAAAGTTTCCCAACAAATTTTAAATTAGTAGAAAACAAATGCGTCACAAAGCTACTTAAAAATTTCAATTGCCTTTTGTGAAGTGCATTGCCCACAGTACACGTTATCTTCCCTTGGTTTCATTATATTTTGCCACGCACAGAATTCCAATCGATTCTTTTGTTTTTATGGTCATTAACTAATCTTCCAGATAATCGTATATTTTGGAAATATCGTTATCATTTTCGCTGATAGTGGTAATAAGGATATAATACATTCCTACTTTCGATTCAAGATTAACGGCGAATCGATTTGAAAAGGCCAATCGAATTAGTGAACGGCTGCAGGCGAAAGTGTTAAGATTTCAATTGTTCTTGAGTAAAATTTTCTGAATTTTTGCTCAGAACAAAAGTCAAGGGTCAAGGAAACACAGAGACCCTTAAAGTAAGTATTACAAAAGTAACTTTTACGATCACAATAATTGCTTTTCGAAATAATTTGGAATGTTTTTCAAAACTTAAATAATAATAAAAAAGTCTCATTGAGTTTTTGAAGTTTTATAGGTTCGGAAATAATGGGTATTAATGCTGGATCTAAGCGTGGATCCGTCGTATTAAAATATAAAGTGTTCATGAGGACCACTGTTGACCGTTTCGGGGAATCCCCACTAATTTAAGGAGAATTTTTTATATTTAAATGAAATTTGGGGGTGAAAAGGGAAATAGTTGTGGGACCAAGCTCTTGGTTTTAGAACATTTCAAAATTAAATCGAATGGTATGCATATTTGCCTTGTTTTGAGACATTTAGGATATAAATGAGGCCGCTGTGTAGTTGCCTGAAATGCCAATTTATGAAACGATAGGCCCTGGGTTCGACTTCCAGCTCAGGTTATGGGTGTTTGTGTCGTTTTTGTTTTTCTTTGTTTTCCTATTGTTAGGCTCATTTGGTGCCTGAGTGTGTCACCCTTGGTGGCAGCCGTGCTAACCTAACCTTACCTAACCTTACCTACCTAACCTTACCTTACTTTACCTGACCTTACCAAGCCTTACCTTACCTTACCTATCCTAACCTATCCTAACCTAACCTAACCTAACCTAACCTACCTACCTAACCTACCACTACCTTAACCTATACCTACCTAACCTACCTAACCTTACCTACCTACCTTACCTTACCTACTTACCTTACCTACTACCTATACCCTACCTATCCTACCTAACCTAACCTAACCTAACCTAACCTAACCTAACCTAACCTAACCTAACCTAGGATATAAATACAACTGACAAAAGTGTTAGCGACCTCAAAATGAGTTTGATATTGAATAAAATTCTTTATACTTAGTAGGTAAGTGTGAGGGGCAAGAAGGGAAGGTTTCGGAATAGGTTCTCTTAAGACAAAAATTTAGACATGGTGGAGTTCTTTAAAGAGAGGTTTGACTGTAGAGTTCTGCTGAACGCCACGAGCAAAGTTCCTTGCTATATTTTTTCAGTGTTTATCTTGCAATACGAACTAAATTCAAATGTTTTCTTATCATCAAAAAAAAAAAAAAATACTTCGAGATTTATGAACAAAGCACTTTGAAAATGCGTCATCGGCTGAAAGCCACCCTCAAACTATTCCAACATCAACACGTATTTACAAAGCAAAACGGCAAGATTCTTTTCAAACAATGAAACCAACCGAAATCCGACGCAATTCACCATAATGACGACTCAACAATCATGGTGCGTCATCATAAATATGCTCGTAGGCTGTAACTCGGAGTCGGGGGGGGCGGGCTTTAAAGTGATAATAATGCCGTAACTTATGCTCCGGTTCGCAAGTCGTTACTGAACGTTGGCGCGAATCGAACCGGGTGCCGTTGTGATTTGATTTCAAAAACCGAGCATCGCTTTGAAGGTTTCTTCGCTGGTGCATTCGAAACGGTTTCGATGTGGAGCGTCTTCACTTTGTCGAAATAGCGGGCCTGATTTTGAAAGCAAAAGCAACAAAAAAAAAAAAAACAAATAAAAATAAAAAATAAATAAAATACAATAAAGTAAAAGCAGAAAACTACGCCGAAGACTAAGAAAAAAGAAGAAATAAAACTAAAAAAAAAAAAATAATAAATAAAAAAAATCACGTTGATTGAATGAAGGAATGATTGGACAGAGTGTTTATCGAGTTGAGCGAAACTAGCAAAGAAAAAAACTGTTTTCAGTATGAGTTCAGCTCAAAGCGGGCACACATTGCAATTGCAGCAATGATTTTGGGTGCGATAAAATATCAAAAATATTGCTCAAAATTCGTGTGTGATTAAATCAAAATAATTAAATCTAATAAAAGAAATTTTTTTTGTTCTCTAATGTAGCGTGCTAAAATGAATGAGTGTAACTTCGATAATTACAAATAAAAATATAAAAAATAAATACAAATAATTAAAAATAAAAAATAATAAATTCCATGTAGAGCGAAGAGATGACACCCATCAAAAACCTTCGTGTGACAAATTTGATGCATGAATGCTATAGAAGAACAACGGAAAATTAAAATAATTATTTGCCTTTATGTAAGTGAGTGCAACCGAAGCTTTGAACTTCAACCGTGATCAGAATTTTGAAGATCCTTTGAGGCTTTCAAGTGCTGTGATAAATAAAATCACCGAAGAACTTGCATAACCACCTCCCAAAAAAAAAAATTATAGCTCAAGAAAAAATCAAATAAAATCAAAATAAAATCAAAACCACATCCCCGGCTTATACAATATTCGCAGATTTATTATTCAGCATCATTTCGGTGTGGTCTTTCATCAGCGTTCAGCGTTTATTGCCAAAGAAAAATTTTTAAAATAAATTCAACGAATCCAAGCCATTGAATCTTTTATAATTTGCTCAATTGAACGTCACTTTTTGCGGAATGTGTTGGACCGACGGGACGGACGGACGAGCCGATACATTTTGAGCCCACTATCTAAACGAGATTTGTTTGATATTTTGTTGAATTTGCTCTCCCTCGTCGTTTTGCTCTTTTGTGTAAGTGGAAAGAAAACAAACCAACAGAGCTTTAAAAAAAAAAAAATTTTTTTTTTTTCGCAAAAGACAAGCCGCTTTAAAAAATGTGCTTCTTTATTTTATTTAAAAAAATTTTTTTGATTTTTTAATTATTAATTTTTTTTAGTGAACTTTGCCCATTTGCTCCCTTTTAAATAAATACCTTTTACTAACGACCTGTCTTTAGGTTTGTACACGTTCACCTTGATTTGTTGTTTGCTATGGTCCACTTTAGTAAACTCTCGGAAGCTGAATTTATTTTTTTTTTACCCGGCGAAGTTGCAAAATCTGAAAACGTATGTTCAGCTGTGCTTGTCTTATTTTGTTGTTGTTGTTTTTTTTTTTGTTATGTTTAAAAAAAATAGTAGCTCCAACCACGACATGCTTTGTGGACCTAGTGTCGTTCGTTTGGCAGCAAACTTTAGGTAGGCTTATGGGAAAGACGATTTTTATACCCGACACACTGTGTGTCGAGGGTATATTGCGTTTGTGTGGTTGTGTGTAACACCCAGACCCAGTCGAGATAGACCATACAAAATATATATAGGAATGATCAGCGTCACCAGGAGATTTGATTTAGACATGTCCGTCTGTCTGTCTGTTTGTCTGTCTGTCCGTCTGTCTGTTTGTATACAGTTTTCTTATCGAAGGAGTTGAGCTATCTTGACGAAATTTGGTATGCATGCTCACGGAGACATGAGTAAGAACAAGTTTGAGAATGGACCCGATCGGACCATTTTTAGGGGTACCTCCAGTACTAGGGTCTGTTATGAAAATCACAAAAACTGCTCTAAAATCGAAGTTTTTCAACATATTTTGATGAAATTTGATATTTGAACATGTTTCAAGGCAAGTAATACGATTTCCAAAAATTTAAAAAGTGGGCGTGGCAGAAGGGAATTTTTCGAAAATTGTCTCCTGCACCCGAAATTCAAATGGGACTTGAACGAATTTTGGCAATTATGCTTTCTTTGTAGCCATAAGCATCTTCTCCTAAAATTTTCTTGATCGGTCCATTAACATATTAAGGGTACCTCCAGTACTAGGGTCTGTCACAAAAATCTCAAAACTGCCCCAAAATCTGACTTTTTCCAAATATTTCAATGAAACTTAGAACTTGAGCATACATTTAAGCCTCTGATTAGAATTCAAAAGAATTGGAAAAGTGGGCGTGGTAAAATGGCGGTTTTCATAAAGAAATTTAACAAAAGTCGGTATATGGGGCCCCTTATGGCCTTAAACACCTTCTGATATTAAAATTTTTTTTAACATGTGTGTCTGTGTCGAGTATTCGTTTGTCAGGCTCGCCTGACTATAAGACCCTTACTTGTTTTTTTTTTTTTTTTTGGATTATTAAAGTTTTTTGAAAGCGTGGCCATGGGCGTGTCCAGAGAATGAGTGCTTTGGTAGTGCTTATAATTGCCATAGTGGTATATTGAACAATTATAAGACATGAACAAAAAAAATTTTTGGGGGACTACAGGAAGTTTAGAGAGTTGAGGACCAAAAACCCAAAATGTCCGAAAAACGTATGAAGTCCGATTTTTTTATGAAAATTTATATCTTATATAGAATAAGGGAAAAATTTAATGGTTTGTTCTCAAAATGGGCTGGGTAGCAGTGTCAAGAGCCTATGTTATTTAGAATAACATCAACAATAACAACAACAATGTGAGTAAAAGTTTTAATGACTTGTTTTTTAATTGCTTAAAAAATCTGTTTAGAAAATTCTGAAAGTTGTTTTGGAATGCGATTGATAAAAAAAAACATACAATGCTTTTGTTGCGATTCATTCAATTGTACGCCTTTCAGCAAAGAAATAATCAGCCTGAAAATTATCTAAAATAATCAACAGTCTTTGAAAAAAAAAAAAATAAACAAAAAATAAAATAAAATACAAAAAAAAATAAAAAAAAGTAAACCCAACAATGATTTGTCAAATTTCTCTTCGATATTTTAGTTCTTGGCGATTCACTCGATCGAAAGAATTCGAGAAAAACGATCCGCATTCGAAGTCAGCATAGAACTCAAATTCAGAATATTCACAAAGAAACAATTGGGTACACTGATTGAACCATGGTCGCGTTGAGGATTGCAGTTAGGGAGGGGAAATATTATAAACAATTTCTAGCCGAAGGCCGCTGCAGCCACCCAGCCGGAACTGTGTACAGGAAGTGCCCGATCACTGCCATAGCACCAAGTATGATGTGCACAACACTATGCTGATATACAAAACCTATGCACTTTTGTTAAAAAACTGTCCTAGGCTGGTGCGGTGGTGTGATAAATAGGTTCGAAGTGGATAGCGGCTGTATATGGGCATACTTCGTGTGTTTTCGTTGCTAAAGCACATTGCTGTATACAACGTGTACTTCGTGCTGTTCGGCTTCGGTTGCTTTCTTCGGTTCTGCATACTTGCTATGCACCAAGTGTATCGTGTAGTAGGCAGTCAATTATTTCATTTTTGCCTATTAACTTATCTGTACACTGAGTGCCTAGTAACTACAAGGCCCGGCTGGCAGTGCTATAATAACCTAAGTTAGACTAGTTTCGCTGTAAACTTATCTAATATTAATATAAATAAATAAATATAAACAATTTCCCAGCGGGAAATGTCCTCCTGAGATTTATACAGGATTGGACAGTGGAATTCACCGGTGACATGTCATTGTGGATTAAAAAAATGTCACCTGGTGACATGTCATGCTAGGGGGTGGGATGGCGAAAAAAGCATTCCAGAGCAGCACATTATCTTTATATCTCTCTAAAAGTCAATTTATAGAAACCAGTTTGAAACACTCTTCTTTGTCTTCTCTTTGAATATTTCGCAAATCCTTAAAAAAATCTATTTTTAACAATTTTTGTTCGCCTCAGCCAGGGATCGAATTCGCGATCTTCGTATTCTGAGTCAAGTACTCATCCTCTACGCCACTTCACCCTAACGCTCAACTGACGCTAAATCCTTAATTAAATTTCAGTAGCCAATGAGATTACAAGCACTCCTCTACGATGACATTTCCCCCAAGGTGTCCAGCATGATACTGCCACGTGTGTATATGTCATCGATGATAACACTCATGACGCTGTCATGCAGTAGATAATTTCCCGCTGGGTTGTTCTATGCGTGTTTAATGGCTTTTGCGTTGGATCATGCCAGTGCAAGTCCGCTTTTATCATCTGAAAAGTGATTTAGAAGTCTTGTTTCATTTCTGGGCACTTTTCAAAAACGCTTTTGCGGTTTATGTTGAGCAGGCAACATTAAGAGGGGCGACAGCTGTCCCTCCCTGCCCTCAATGGATAGAACAGCAGTGTTAGAATTCATGTACGATTACGTTGGTCCTAAAAAAAAAGGAGTTTCCCGCCTTTGGCAAACTGACTACAAGTATTAAAAATCAACCGAAAAACTCAGAAATTAAAATTTAAGTATAAAATTCCAAGCTCCAATTGTAATTCATTTCGTTTGCCAAAATGTTGCCTTGCAAGACGCATCAATATGCACCAAACACAAACCAAGCTGCTCAACATGGAGTTCAACTTTTCGGTCTTTAAAGGCCGACTTTTTAATTTAAGTATCTGAAATTATGAGTTTCAATGTCAGTTCAGCTTGTTACATTTTTTTATTATGCGAAGCATGAAATCAGTTGCGAGTTCAATTCAATAATTTCGTGGCTTATCGTGCAAAAGCTCTTCACTTAGTCCAGACAATGGAATATAGTCGAAGCTAATGAATTTAAGTGAAGCAGAAACGTGCTGTAGGATTTTATGTAAAGTAGAGTAAGAACGATAAATTGGAATTGAATATTCTCCAACGGAGCGTTGATTTTTTCCTAAAACACGAATGGAATATATAATATAGGGTATTCAGATCGGACTCAATGGATTTGAAAGGATTGTTTTTGATGAACATTTTTTTTTGCATTTGTTTCTTTCGAAATAAAGTTCAAAAATCTCTCCAAAAAAGGAAAAAAAATTAAAAAAAAAACAGCGTGAGATGACTTTAAATTACTGAGACCAATGTGAATACCCTTAACCATTCTACATTTTCCTTTCAATTTCCCAGGTAATTCCCCTTCCACCGATGTTCAATTAATCTATTCAAATATGGCGAAATCAATTTTCATAAAAATGTTGGCATTATTTTGTCTAAATTTGGCATTCTGGACAAGTTGCTGCGTGACTGCTTATCACATTGGTGTTGGACGTGCAGATGTAACTGGTCCGCCAGTCGAAATTCATTTCGTAAGCTCCTCGAATAACGGGTTCTCGATGAGCGTTTTCATTTCGTTTGCAATTTTTTTTTTTTTTTTTTTCTTTTGCAGATGGGCTATGCAAATATCAAGCAAGTTGGACGCGGTCTTCATCTGCGTCAATTCGCTAGAGCTTTTGTGTGTGAAGATGACAACGGACAGAGAGTAGCATTCGTGTCCGTGGACGCTGGAATGATGGGCTATGGTGTAAAACGCGAGGTCAGTAAGATAAAACTGCCCCCACAGAAAAAAAGTTTCACTATGATTTCGGGGACGCTGAATCCGAATTGGAGGTCCATATATACATATAGCTAGATCGGTTCCAGATTCGGTGATGCCCTTAAAAAGGCATCCTTGAGCGGGGTCTTAGAGCATAAATTAGAGATTATATCGAAATATAGACCCGATAAGTAGCGAGGGGGAGGGGTGTCGGGATGAGATGAAGGCAGCCGCCCCGGATATTTTTATTGAGGTGTGGCATTTCCTGCATTGTTCCTCCTTCCTTCGCCGGGCACCGAAATGTCTCGCTACGCCACTGGACCCGATGGCGCAAATATGGGGCTCGAATTGGGATTCAGCGCTGTGAGACCCCTGGAATTTTGTTTGGCTATTTTCTTGAGAATAAATTTATCCTTTTAATAATAAAAAATTCCCTTTCCTTTAGGTCATAAAACGCCTGCAAGCGCGCTATGGCAATATTTATACAAATGAAAATGTGATCATTAGTGGCACTCATACCCACGCCGGTGTGGGTGGTTTCTTAATGGATCTCTTGTATGATATCTCTTGTCTAGGATTTGTTCCACAAACCTTTGAAGCACTGGCTCAGGGTACATATTTGGTAAAGCGGACTTTTGAATTAACAAAAAAACAAAAATTTATTCATTGATATATGCTTTCTAATTAGAGCATTAAGCGTGCTACTGACAATATGGTTGAAGGTCGCATGTATCTCTCCAGGACGACTGTGCTGAATGTAAATATAAATCGTTCGCCAACATCTTATCTGCGTAACCCCGAGGATGAGCGTGCTCAATACGATCATGATGTTGATAAAGAATTGACCCAACTTCGGTTCGTCGATATGGAGAATAATCTTTTGGGTGTATTCAATTGGTATGCGGTGCATGCCGTATCGATGAATAATACGAATAAATTGGTATCGAGCGATAATGTGGGCTATGCGTCATTATTGCTAGAGAAGGAATTTAATCCGAATAAAGTACCGGGAAAGGTAAAAAAATTTTTTTTAGGGCAAATGAAGGTACATAAATCAGAAAATGTTTTCTTCTTTTTAGGGAAAATTCGTTGGCGCCTTTTGCTCTTCGAATTTGGGAGATGTTTCACCAAATATCATGGGTCCGAAGTGTTCGATATCGGGGAAAGCCTGTGACATGTTCACCTCGGCATGTCCCTCCGGTGCTGGTGAATGTTTTGCCTCAGGTCCTGGCAATGATATGTTCGAAAGTACAAAGATAATCGGAACGAGACTCTTTGAAGGTGCCATGGTAAGCTGAAAATTCAATTAATACACCACCAGATGAATGTTTAATTATTCTCTTCTCGTTTAGTCGCTGCTAAGCGATAATAGCGAAGAGCCCAGAGGTCGTGAGGTCACTGGCGATGTAACCTATATTCATCAATTTATTGATATGCCCAATTACAATGGAACAGCGTATAATCCACTCACACGAAAGCTGGATAAAATTCGTGGCTGTCAGCCGGCAATGGGCTATAGTTTTGCTGCTGGTACCACTGATGGTCCGGGAGCTTTCGATTTTGCGCAGGGCACGCTATCGGACAATGCAATGTGGAATGCAGTACGGGATTTCATTGTTCCACCAACGCAGGAGGATATTCAGTGCCATCATCCGAAACCGATTTTACTAGCTACTGGCAGAGTAAGATCGATTCTAACTAGGTGAAAACGAAGACGAACATGTTTAAAAATCTTTACTTTTGAAGGCGACATTCCCCTACGAATGGCAACCGAAAATTGTTAGCGCTCAATTGGTGAAGATTGGTGACCTTGTAATCGTTGGTGTACCCGGTGAACTTACAACGATGGCTGGCAGGCGATTGAGGAATAAAATAAGTGCCGTTGCTGTTGCAGCTGGTGGAAAGGATACTGATGTTATAATCGCTGGACTTTCGAATATCTATTCGAGCTACATAACGACGCCAGAGGAGTACCAGGTGAGATAATAATATCCTTGGACTTTCTATTATTAAGATGGAATTGTAATGACTTCTGTTTAGGCTCAACGATATGAAGCAGCCTCGACAATTTTCGGTCCAAATACACATACGATATACATGGACGTTTTCGAGCGTTTGACCAAAGCAATGATTCGTGGTGAAAAAGTCGAAGCTGGTCCTGCACCGCCATACATGAACGATCGTATGCTCTCGTTGAATACCGGCGTTATATTCGATGGCCATCCGATAGGCAAGGATTTTGGTCATGTTAAAGTTCAACCGCGTAAGGAATATAAGATCAATGAAACCGTTGTTGCAACCTTCATTGCTGGCAATCCGCGTAATAATATATTCCATGAGAAGACGTACTTTGTGGTCGAGCGGAAGATCAACGAAGAGCGTTGGAAAGTCGCCTATACGGATGCGCATTGGGATACGAAGTGAGTCAACAATGGCAAACATAAGAAACTCTCTAAACTATACTCCTGTACTCTGTAGGTTCATTTGGGAACGCACGCATACCATTCTGGGCTTCAGTGATGCGCATATTCATTGGTTTATCGATCCGACTACGCTGCCGGGTCAATATCGCATTAGACACTTCGGTTGTTATAAGTATATTCTCGGTGGCATGTTCCCATACGAAGGCGTTACAAATACCTTTAAAGTAACCGAAGACTAAGCCATAGCAAATCAACTAAAAAAATAAAACAAAAGAAAATTGCCAAAAATTTTTCCTAGTACCTACAGAAGAAAAAAACAAGTAAGAAAGCTAAAGTCGGTCAAGCCCGACTTTGAAATACCCAGCGTCCCGACATTATCAGCGCACTATGTTTTGCTTCTCTATTTGTGGGCGTGGCAGTGGGAGGGCAACATAAATTATTTCCCTACACCTTTCACTCGCCTTGGTGAACCTATGTTGCGAATTCGAAGCTTCTACGCCTTTTACTTCGGAAGTTACGAACAATCTTCATCTGTGGGCGTGGCAGTGGGCGGGCCGCATAAAATTTTTTCCTACACCTTTCATTCGCCTTGGTGAACCTATGCTGCGAATTTGAAGCTTCTACGCCTTTTACTTCGGAAGTTACGAAAAATCTTTATTTGTGGGCGTGGCAGTGGGCGGGCCACAAAAAAATTTTTTCTACACCTTTCATTCGCCTTGGTGAACCTATGCTGCGAATTTGAAGCTTCTACGCCTTTTACTTAGGAAGTTACGAAAAATCTTCATTTGTGGGCGTGGCAGTGGGCGCGTCATAAAAAAAATTTTCCTACACCTTTCATTCGCCTTGGTGAACCTATGTTGCGAATTTGAAGCTTCTACGCCTTTTACTTCGGAAGTTATGAAAATTCTCTATTTGTGGGCGTGGCAGTGGGCGGCCTACATAAATTTTTGTTCCTACACCTTTCATTTGCCTTGGTAAACCTATGCTGCGAATTTGAAGCTTCTACGCCTTTTACTTCACAAGTTACGATAAGCCCTTATTTTTGGGCTTATTTGTGGGCGTGGCTCGAGGAGGGCGGTGTCCATTTTTTGCCAGGATATGTCCCTTTTCGTAGTTTACCAGCACACCAAATATCAATGGAATGTGTTGAGTGGTTCGCAAGTTACAAGCATTTTATTGAAAACACAATAAAGTCATTTGAGGGCGTGGCAGTGGGCGGATGTCTCCCATTTTTACTTAGGATCATACTCGGATCCCGATATACCTGTGTGCCAAATTTCGACTTGATTGGTCCAGCCGTTTCGGAGGAGATCCGACCACGGACGGACGGACAGACGGACAGACGGACGGACGGACAGACGGACAGACGGACAGACGGACAGACGGACAGACGGACAGACGGACATGTCTAAATCGATTCAGTTTTTGATCCTGATCATTTCTATATATATTTTTCTATATCTCCGGAGCTTAATTCTCCCTGTTACAAGATTTGCACAAAACTAATATACCCCGCTTACGCTGGGTATAATTAGGACAACTAGTCAAAAATTGTCTACGTGCCACTTTAACTGCAACTTGCAAGAAAAAAAATGTAAATTTCTGTTGACGATAAAATAAAGTAATTTATTTTTAAGACAATTATCATTTTGATTTAGTTCAGAGACCATATTGAAGGTTTTGTATTCAGGCGAGCCTTGCATAATCTGGGTGATGATGGTGTTTATGTTGTTGATGGTGATAATGATGATGGTGATGGTTATGGTGATGATAATGGTGTTGATAATGATGTTGGTGATGATGATGATGATGTTGATGTTGATGGTGATGATTATGGTGAGGTTGGTAATGTTGATGGTGAGGTTGGTGGTGTTGGTGATGTTGATTGTGAGGTTGGTGATTATGGTGTTGATGGTGTTTATGTTGTTGATGGGGATGATGTTGGTGATGATGTTGATGATGGTGATGATGATGGTGTTGATGGTGATGTTGGTGATGATGATGATGGTGTTGATGGTGATAATGATAGTGAAGATGATGGTGATGATTATAGTGAGGTTGGTGATGATCGTGATGTTGATTGTGAGTTTGGTGAATATGGTGTTGATATTGTTTATGTTGTTGATGGTGATGATGATGATGAAGGTGATGATGACAGTAATGATGACGGTGATGATGACGGCCATGGTGATGATGATTATGAGTTACGCACGTTGTTGCTTCATCGCGTCTAGAAAATTTTTCAGAAATGCTGCGAGTCTTAAGTGTCCCATTTTACAAACCAAATGAGAATTATAGGCGTCATGCTAACAATTTATTCTATGCACTGATGCCAGAACGAGGGATTTTTTCCGCTTTGATGGTATTTTTCGATTTTACCTTTAATTACCACGTGATACTAAATGAGGAAGGATACTTATGCACAGTACTTTGTTGAATTATTATAGGACCACCATTAATTTTTTTATATTTAAAACTTTAAAATGGTGGAAATTTAAATGTTAATCAGCTCAAACATGATTAATTGAAATCACTAGCATTTTGCCAATGAAATTAGTTTATAATTCAAAATATATCTTCCTATAGTACTATCGATACTATCCATATTTCGGACTATTGACTATCGAATATTAATATCGGTGGTTGCAACTATCGATAGTTGTCCAGCTCTATCCTAAGGTAGGGTAATGTAACCGGCTGTGGGCCACCCTTGATATCTTTTGACGTATGCCAAATATGGCGGATCAGAGTATGAGGTTATGTGTACATTGACAGTGGGTAGTATTGGTGCGACCACTAAAAATGTACAAAAAAATGTACGATAAAGTAATATTTGAAGAAGTTGTGAGTGGGATAAAGTGAAGTGAAGTATGCAAGGAGGTATTTAAGTGTTATGGAGTTTTATGCAGTATTTGAGGTTAATTTTACGATTTTATATCGGGTTTGCTCAAAGTTTATCGCCACTAGAATTTTTCCAGTCACTTAAAAAATGGATGCAATTACCGGTTGGTGGCCGCCTTTTGTAACCCGTTGTAGGCCACAACGTTTCTTGCAAAAAAGTCGTGTTTTTGACTTTCCTGACAAGAATTTGTTATTTAATACTGTATATACTTATATAATACTGTCTATGTTCCCATACAGGTCTGACTATCTTTGAGGCTTTCTTCATGAGGAAGAATATTTGGACCTTCTGCCACCAAAACTGACGAGAGCTAATTCCACCAAATGCAACGGTGGCAGCTCGATCGGTTTGTGCATTTGAAATGCGTCGCTATGACGAGAGGTTATTTTAGATGCAAAAATTGCGAACCTGAAAAGGACGATAAATAATTGTTCTCGATGCTTTTTTCCCACTAGAGGGTGCATTGATAAATACATTTTGAAATTTCATATTTCTTTGGTGAATGTTCTTCATAATTTCGCATTTGAAGGTGATTTTCCGGGGTAGCCCACAACCGGTTACAAAATTTGTTTTCGCCGAAAAACAAGATTCTACGATATTTGCGAAAAATCATTTATTTTCGGTAAATTAAAAAAAGATTATTTTTTAGTTAGCTAATGCCTTTAGCTTTCCATTGGTATCTTAAAGTCGAAAAATTTTTTACTTCAATTCACGTTATAGACAAGAAACGAAACCCGACCCACAGCCGGTTACATTCCCCTACTTTTAGGCGATATGTTTTTTCCATGTGTACTATCAAAATTGGAAATTGAACATGGCGCCTGAAAGCATCCATTGCTTTGCGTAGTTTCTCTCCAAGTGACGTGACATACATACATATGGTCAAAAACGAAAAAAAGTACACCGTGACAAGAAATTTTGTTTCAAAATATTGCCATTTTTGTAATGTTTTCTAAAAAAAAAAATGGACTTTTAATAGTCTGGAAGCAATAAGAAATTGGAAAAAATTGTAAAAAATTTTGACATGTGAGCAAGTTTTGCAAACAATAGCAGAAAAATGGAAGGAAATAAAGGCTGCGGCAAAAAGGTCAATAAAATTATAGTTTGCGTGTTATTTTTGTTTTTATTGCATGTTTCATGAAAATGATTCGTTACTTTAACTGATCCAAGGAATGGCTTTTGAATAGTGCCGCAGATTTAATGTAACGTGGCAGACCGAAAAACATAATTTTTCTTTTATTGACATACGTCGCTAAAATTAAAAAAAAAATAACTGATTACAACTAGTCTAGTTTTGGTCTAGTTCCGAACTGGTCCAAAAAGGACCAGTTTTTTGAATAGTTTTTAGTGCTACAATTCTTAGAATTTTTCACTTATTTTACATATAAATTTTCATCGAAATCGGACGCCATGTATTTTTCGGATTTTTTGGGTTTTGGTCCACAACTGTCTTAACTTCTTCTAGTCCCCCAAAATTTTTTTGGGTTAATGTCTTATAATTGTTCAATATACCACATGGGAAAATATAAGCACTATCAAACCACTCTTTCTCTGAACACGCCACTGGGCGTCTGGTTTATTTATTTGAGGGTAGTCCCCAGATAAGTCCATAGAGTAAAATTTTTTCAAATTTGTTTTGACCGTCCTAAATCGACTTTTGTTTATAACGAATTTATTTAATTGCCCCTTGAAAATCATTATATTACTTGGATAGCTTTTCTGTGAAAGAAAAAGGGGTGACCATATAACATTTTTGTACGCGAAAAAGTACTAAAATAAGATACCTTTTATCTGAATTTTAACAAGCTGTCAGAAATAATGCAAATATTCGATTTGGGAACTTTCCGAAGCCCCATTAAATATTTTAAGTTGAGCCTAGGAAGGGCTCAAAATGTGCCAAAGAAACAAGTTTAATCGGTACCCAGGACGACTTAACCCTTAACCTGTACATCTAACAAATATATATATCTATGTAAGTAACATAGCAACACACATTTTCTTTTTTCTAATTTATTTTCTTTCACTTTGTCAAATTGATCAAAGTGACATTGGGAATGAAAAATGAAAGAAAATAAATTGATAAGCTTAGAAATATTTTTATAAAAATTATTATTAAGTTTTCTTTAAACAAAAAAACTTGTAAATAAAAACCTTATTATTGTTCAATAAAAACGAATTTATTAATAACAAAAAAGGTTTTGTTACTGGCGCAGTCGGTCCTTCAGGATAAAAGAACATTATCCTTTAAACGAGCCTACATTCAAACAAGGACAAAGATATCTTTTGAATCGGATTCAAGAGTTGTGATTCCAGGAGTCTAACAAAAGGATTTCTGCGTATTGCGACTTATAAGAGGAATTAAAATCCTGCAACAACTTCAAACGTTTACTCCGAAATTCTTCCAAATAAAGCTGGTGCAAAGTGGATCGTTTCGAATATTTATGAACAGTGATCAACTGGACGTTATTTGTCAGAAATTGAAAATCCTGGAAATAAACACCGATACCATGCTGGCCAAGGAGAAAAGAGAAATGTTTTTGCAAACTATCAAACTGATTTTACCATTCAATGGCAATAGAAACTATCTGGCTTTATTTATCGACAACATAGACACCATAGTTCCTGATTTCACTTCACTCGCTAACGAGGAAAAACCATTTTATTTTCAATGTATAACAAGTACTCTTCGCGACGCAGCCCTAGACGTTATAAGGAAAGAACAACCGAAAGATTGGCCAACACTCAAAGGACTGTTAATTGATGAATTTGCTGACCATACACCAATTACAACTCTTATTCTGTCAATCAACAACATAAAATTTAAAGGTAACGTAAAAACACTCTGCGAAGAAATTAACACCGAAATTTGCAAAATTAAGGATAACATAAAATTAAGCAAAGCCGATTTATCTACACAGTCATTTTTAAGTAACGAATTACAACAAATTAGTATTAGAACACTTAAAAGAGAATTACCTTACCATCTTACTGCTTTGATTAATGCTAACCTAGCAACGGATATTAACTCCGCAATAAAAATTTTGAAAGAAAATGACGTATATGACGCAAAACCATTAAAGAGGAACAACTATAGAAAGAATCAAATGACATTTCAAAATAATTTACGACCATCTTATACACCACAAAACATTTTACCTAATTCAGGATCTACCCAAAATTACAATTACCCACAACATTCATTACCTCAACCACCACTAAACTTTCAAAGGCATAATTCAAATCAATCTCGGATAAGACGTTTCGGACCCCCAGAACCAATGGACCAAGATACTGAAAATTTTCACTTAGTTGCCTCGGAACCTTACCTGAAATTGAATTAAAGATTGCCAACCAACCAGTAAAATTTCTAGTAGATACAGGGTCATCAGTGAGTCTTATTAGACCCAACATACTAAAAAAAGAAAGTTCCCATACAAGACCAATTAAATTATCAACAATAACAGGAGAGATTATATTACAAGATGTAATAGAAATTTTTAGCTACAATTCAAAACGCACACTCAAGTTTTACGTTCATGACTTTTCAAAAACACATGATGGGTTACTAGGATGCGATATACTCAAGCTACTTGGCGCTAAAATAGATATAAAAGATGAAAATATAATTTTAAATGGTATTAAATACAAATTTTTGAATAATTTAAAAAATCACCCAATACAAAAAAAATTAAATTTAGTAAGTAGTATTGAGGAAACCAAATTTAGACTAGATCATTTAAATAAAGAAGAATCATCTCAAATTAAGAAATTATTATCTAAATACAGAAATATATTCTATAAAGAAGGGGATACCTTAACATTTACAAATAGTATAAAACACCAGATAAAAACTATTCATGAGGATCCTATATATGTCAAATCATACAGATACCCCGAAGTCCATAAAGCCGAAGTTAACAAACAAATTAAATCAATGTTAGATCAAGGTATAATTTGCCATAGTACATCACCATACTCTGCTCCTATATGGGTCGTTCCCAAGAAATTGGATTCCTCAGGAACCCAAAAATGGCGAATTGTTGTAGACTATCGTAAGTTAAACGATATTACTATAAACGACAAATTACCTATTCCAATTATAGATGAAATTCTTGATAAGCTTGGTCGGTGTATATACTTCAGTACCATCGATCTAGCGCAAGGCTTCCATCAAATAGAAACAGACCCAAAAGATAGAATAAAGACAGCTTTTTCCACACAAAATGGACATTATGAGTTTTTGAGGATGCCATTTGGTCTCAAAAACGCCCCATCCACTTTCCAACGGTTGATGAATACGATCTTGGATGGACTTGTTGGAAAAGACTGCCTTGTATATTTAGACGATATAATCGTTTTTAGTACTTCTTTGCAGGAACATATTGAATCCCTTGAAAGAGTATTTAACAGACTTAGCAAAGCTAATCTTAAAATTCAAATAAGTAAAAGCGAATTCCTAAAAAAAGAAACTGAATTTCTAGGACACATCATTACTCCAAAAGGAATAAAACCTAACCCTAATAAAGTTGAAGCTATCTTAAAATATCCAATTCCTAAAACAGAAAAAGAGATAAAACAGTTCCTTGGTTTAGCCGGATTTTATAGGAAATTCATAAAAAACTTTTCAAAAATAACAAAACCACTAACATATTGTCTTAAAAAAGGCAATAAAATTGATATATCTAATGACGAATATAAAAACGCAGTAGACACCATAAAGCTTTTAATAACCAAAGATCCTATATTAGCCTATCCAGACTATGAAAAACTATTTACTTTAACAACAGATGCTTCTAATGTAGCACTTGGGGCAGTCCTAAGCCAACAAGGACGTCCCATCTGCTTTGCCAGTCGCACACTTAACGAACATGAATTACATTACTCTACAACAGAAAAAGAACTACTCGCTTTAGTTTGGGCTACAAAATATTTTAGACCTTATTTATATGGTAGGAAATTCATTATCAATAGCGATCATCGACCACTTCAATGGCTTCATAATTTAAAAGAACCCAACTCCAAATTACAGAGATGGAAACTACGATTAAATGAATTTGATTTCGATATAAAATATATTCCAGGCAAAGAAAATCATGTAGCTGACGCTTTATCACGAAACTGCGTTCAAAAATGCAACTTGGGTGAGGCAATTTCAAATGTTGCTACTATTCACTCAGCAGATGAAGACAACGAAAATTTTATTCCAATCTCTGAGAGACCTCTCAATATTTATAAAAATCAGTTGAAATTAATTAAGAGTACCCAAGACAGCGTCCATACTGAAAAAATTTTTAAAAACAACATAACTACAATATATTATACAGAACTTACAAAAGAAAAGATAAAAGAAATAATTAAATCATATCTCCTAAACCATCAAGTAACGATCTTCATGCCAAATAATAAAGATTTTTTAGAATTTCAGAATATTTACAAAACGTTAGTTAACAATAGACGAAATAAAATACTACGAGCTACTATCGAACTTCAAAATATCTTTAATTACCCTGATTTTAAAACAAAAGTGATCGAAACCCATCTAGAAGGATTGCACCAAGGCATAGAAAAAGTAGCGAGCTGTTTAAAAAAAAAATATTACTATCCTAATTATTTAAAAGAAATCACCAAGATCATTAACGAATGTGAATTGTGTAATCGTTGCAAATATGATCACATTACGCACAAAATCCCTTTCAAAATCACCCCTCCCGTTTATGAAAGAAGAGAAAAATTTGTCATTGATTTTTGGGAATGGGAAAAATCTTATTTTTTGACATGTATTGATATTTATTCTAAATTCGCTACTGTAGAAAAAGTAAATGCATTAAATTGGTTAGAAACAAAAAAAGCATTACTCAAAATTTTTAATACAATGGGCCCACCAAAAATCTTAAAGATAGATCAAGATCAAGGTATTAACAACGTTAACATAAAAGATTGGTGTACCCAATTAGACATAAAAATCGAAGTTACAACAGGAAAAACTGGAATATCAGATATAGAGCGTTTACACAAAACTCTCAATGAAAAATTACGAATAATAAACACATCAGGCAACAAAGAACTTCAATATTTTCAAATTGAGCAAACATTGTTCACTTATAACCACAATATAGTACATTCCACAACAGGCGAAACTCCATACAATACTTTTTTTAATCAATTACCACCGAAATTTAATCCACAATTGATTAAAGAAAATCGAATACGTAATTCAAATAAAGCACGAAACGAAAATCAGATTGATACAAATTACGTAAATGCAGAAAACGTCAGAAAACGTCTCAATAAAAATCAAAATCCCTTTAAAGAAGTAAAATTGGTCAAAGCAGAAGATGATAAGGAACACTTTGTAGTAAAGTTTAAAACCAGAAATGTACGAAAATATAAGAATCATTTTAAAAGGAAAAAGAAAAATAATTATTCTATCAATGAATTGTAAATATCTATTGTAACACTGCACACTTTAAAGTAAGAATGTCCTAAACTCACCAGATACGCAATGAGGACATTGCACTATTTTGGGGTGGGAGGAGTAACATAGCAACACACATTTTCTTTTTTCTAATTTATTTTCTTTCACTTTGTCAAATTGATCAAAGTGACATTGGGAATGAAAAATGAAAGAAAATAAATTGATAAGCTTAGAAATATTTTTATAAAAATTATTATTAAGTTTTCTTTAAACAAAAAAACTTGTAAATAAAAACCTTATTATTGTTCAATAAAAACGAATTTATTAATAACAAAAAAGGTTTTGTTACTTGTATGCATGTGTATAAATTATTTACACTCATGCCATGTACTTATTAGATGTTTAGATATAGTGCGGTTACTCTTGTTAGATCATGAATTCGGGTCCCAATGCGGTCCTAAACATACCTTTTCCTTTCGTTTTTCACTTTCGCATTGATTTCAGTTAGAAATGTACTATTCCTTTTTCCTTTATTTAAAAAAAATCTTTAAATATATTGCCAAACGAACCGCTCTTTCTTTTAACTTCCTTTAGATTTTCCGTTATCTTATTGCATGCCATTTTCAAATTTGCCATTCAGTGTTCAAGGGATAATGCTTTAAAACTAGTGGTTAGCCTTTTTAACAACTCTTTTATTTTCCAACAGTTTCCATTACTCCCCATCGTAGTCATTCACCACAAAACTATTTTTCGAGAAACGCCGCATTGTTAAGAAGAAAAAAAAAAGAGAAAAATGGAAAAACAAAACATTTAAAGCGCATGTGCAATGTTACAGTGGTCGATTCAATGCAATTACACGATAAAAAAAAAATCATTCCAATACGGTATAAACATGGCCTACAGTGCATGTAATGGAACGTTGACAGCCATATGAACATGTGGCCAACGCCAGCAGCTTTCCAAGCGCAAACTCTCATTTCGCCAGAGCAGTTTTTCGTGAGTTTTCAACGTTGGCAGGTGCGGCGGTTGGTTGCTTGCTTCGATTCGGAAAAATAACA
>CM035807.1:14398984-14548984 GCA_020466095.1 Chlorops oryzae | reverse complement strand
CGCATTGATAATACCTACCTTTTTCGAAAAGAAGAATAATATATTGTACAGCAATTAAGTCAATTCACAGCCTTAACTTTCATTGTATATTTAATTTTTCAATGAATTCTCGCTTCACCATTATTACCTACTTATAACATCCTGTCCATGCTGCTGGAATATCCTAGAAACCACCATAATTCCTTTTTGACTTTCACCTGAACACTCTTCAAAGATGCTAATCTCAACTTAGGTAGAGTAGCTCCCCTTAAAAACTAAAGAAAAAAATAATATAAAAAAAACCTGAAGAAATCATGAATGAAATGAAGCAATGATCCACCTGTGATACCGTACCGAAGAAGCAATCATGCGTAATTCCAAAGAAGCCATTGGTAAAAGTAATCTAAATTATTCTGATGATTTCTATCTGCTTTCTTTTTGGTGGTGGACCAAACGGAAAATGGGAAAACTTATCATGAAAATCACGTACGCATGAGAGAGAGAGAGAAATCAACAATTTTCCAATTAAACGCTTAAGGCAGTTCATAATGCTGACGATTTCTTACATAGTAGATTCAGTCCAGTCCAGTTCAGTTCATTCCAGTCTGTTATTTTATGTCCGAATGGCGATGATGATAGAAACATGGCAATGAAATTGTTTTATGACTTCCTCTTGGCAACGTTTTCAGCTGGATCGAAACAAAGCAAAAGACAAAACAAAAGTCCAAATTCGATTGTTTCGATAAATTTTTAGTCATTTCCATTAAAAAAAAGTTTTTTTTTTTTTTTTTCAACGAATACGAGACAAAACTCTTTACAACTAATAAACTTTATGGTTTATTGCCTAAATTGAGCCGAAAATGCTTTCAGCATACGACGCGCATGCGCGCACATTTAAATTTGCATTTATTCTTTTATTTTCCGATATATTTATATAAAAATATATTTTTATATATCTATATATTTCGGTTGTATTTTTCGCTTTGTTTTGAAACACAAAGAATCGAAACTATGAATATGAAGTCAATCACTGTCAAAGAAGAAATAGCAATCAAATGAAGATTTATGCAAATCAAATCGACGATTATTGGACATTTGGAAACACGTTCCAGCATGACCAAATTATTGGACACAAAAAAGAATATCATCGCATTATTATTATTTTTATGACTAAATATGTTAAAATAAAGAGAAGAAAAAAAAAAAAAGAAACGAACAAAATAAGAAGAAAATCATGTCGCAGAGCAGTAGTTTGAGCCCATTTTCGGTGGAAATCTTAATTCATTCAAAGTGTTTTAAATGAATGGATTTGTCGAGCTGACACAGTGCGTTGACGCTGACGCGACGCGGACGCAGACGCCAACGCGTTGTTTACGTTTAATTGTTATTGCTGTTTTGACAGTAGGTGGGGCATAAGAATTAAGTCAAATGAGTCTTAAAATTCAATGGGGAAAATAGAGGCTATAAAACAAGAGATTCCAGCATTTGATAAGATTGTCTTGTCATTCGTTGTCGTCGAGGTTTCGGTTGATTGGAGCTTGAGCTTTTATTTATCTATTTTTTTTTTTTTTTTGTTAACTGACTTTTGACGGAGATCAAGCTGATAATGAAATTTTTTGTGAAATTTTTGAGCTTTAATAGAAAGTGGCTTTCTCTTCTGATGAGCTTAAATATATAAATATTTTTTTTTTTTTTTGCTTTTAAAGCTCAAATTGGCGAAGCTTAAACATCGATCTGATAGAGCTTTTCTCCAGCCGTTTGAGAATAATTCTCATTCAATTCTTCGCCATAAAAACTTAACGCCAAACTCAATAAATTATCGGGCAACTTTTTTAATTTCTCATTTCAAATAGGTACTTATTTTAAAAGCAAAATGCAAAGTTCTCCTCCACCCACAAATTAACGCTTCCCCCATTCACACCCGCTCCTTCTTTTTTTCATCTTACTGCCAGCGCTTCGATTATTCTTAATTTTATTTATTTTTTTTTCCCCCATTTCAAGTCGTTTAAAGTCATACCGAATAATTACTTAATTGCACTTGATGCCGTGAGTTCATGCAGGTACCTACTTCCTCGTTTATTACTTGGAATGTAATTGATTTCAATTACAAAATAATTACATGCCTAAACTATTTAATAAAGCGTACATACCGCAAATCGTGTAAGTAGCGATGACTTCGGATATTGTTTTATTTATTAAATGTCTAAGCGAAATTTAATGATATCTTTTGCTTAGAAGGGAAGCGATTTTGTTCAATGGCACGATTACGCAAATGCTATAATTTAGGGACATGGCTTTTTATTATCGTAGGGTCGGTTCAGAAAGTTCTCTTATTTTTCATCAAGGTCAGTATTGGTTATTTTTTGGAGTGAATGGCTTCATTGAATTACATGATAATAGAAGGGGAAGTTTCTTATCGATGGTCAACGACACATTGAGAACTAAGTAGCAAAGCGTTTTTCCAAAAAGCATCCTTAAAGTCTCTTAGAAATGGGTTATTCCCCAAAAAAAAACTGCTCTTCTTCTTTAAGAATATCCGAAATTATTCATTTCTGTGCCGAAAATGGCACATCCTTTGTTATCATGTGTGTGACAGGACCTTAAATATGTTTTTTGGGGGCCATGTTTCGTAAGATTTGAGACGGTTCATAAATTTCACTATTCCCAAGGGACTAAAGTGGGACTTTCGATAGATAATTTACTATATCCAGAGAATTATTATTCGATTTGATTGTTTTAAGAACAAGATCTTATATTACAATAATGATGATAAATTAAGAGAATGTTTAAACGGTAGTTTTTATTTTTTCTTCTGATTTCGGATAGATTAGGTTAGGTTAGGTTAGTTCAGCCCTGAGGGTGGCTGCCACACTCAGGCCTCACATGGGCCGGTTATGATAGTTACCACAAATAATGGGAAAACGAAGAAAACCACAAGTAGAAAAACCATCCGTGGCCTCATCTGGGAGTTAAAGCCAGAGCCACTAGCTTCGTAAGTTGGGATCTCAACCAACTATGGCACAGAGGCCACCCGATTTTTGGACAAAATTTTTCAACTTTTAACAAGCAAAACGTTATCAAGAAGCGCTCAGAAGCAACTATCATATGGCAAGAAGTTGTCCAGTAACGTTTTTACTTCACTGTTAATCAAATATATTACAAAAAAATCACACCGGCTTAGGAGATATGGATCAGAATGTTGAAAATTAACGAAAATATTGTAAAACTTTTGATTTTTGCTATTTTTAGCTAGAAGATTAAGTTTTTCGGGTCAATTATTACAATAAATATTTTTTCCAAGTCTAAAGCTAAAACTTTTTTATAGACAGGAAAATAAATAATTTACGAGATATATTCATAAGTGCGCAACTTAATTCTCGTCCGATCTAATATTGACCTGTAGCCAATCTGAAAAAACCGAATATAGAGATTTGGTACATTTGCCAAGTACTTTTAGTAAATGCAACCAAATACAGTCAAACTTCCATAACACGAACTTCTACAACTCGAATTTTCTATAACTCGAACTGAATCGGGTGGCAATAGCGAATATTTTATATACAATTTCGTTTCCCTAACTCGAAGTCTCTATAACTCGAACTATTTCTTTGGATAATGGTGGTTCGAGCTTTGGAAGTTTGACTGTATTTTTATTTTGCATTCCCTGAGGGGCTGTTTCTTCCACTCTCCGCTTTAAGATTTATAAAAAAACTGACCAGAAACCGGTTTTAATGCCTTTTGCAGATTAAACTAATTGTTTAGTCGGGAGAAATTGCACTATTCTCCACTGCGCCTCTGTGGCCTAGTTTTTATTATTATTATTTTTTTATTAATGGGTTTCGCCCTCTGGCGGATCGGAGGTACTGCGACCCTTATTCAGATCTATTGTGCCATTATTCAGATCTGTGGCCTAGTTACCACTACATTTAAGGAGAACAAATTTTTACCAGAATCTTGAATTTTCACCCCCTTTTGGACCTTATTCATTTAGTTCATTTTTAACTTGACCTATGTTCCGAACGGACCGTTAAACTTTACCTAAATTTAATCCAAGTCTTTATAATTCTTCTCTCCTCTGAAGTGTCTGTCGAATGTTGACTAGTGTTGAAACAAAATGAGTAAATACTACTTGATTTCGAATACTACTACTCGATACTGAGTATATTTTGTACTCAATACTTACCATCAAGTATTTTCGCGGTATCGATACTTTAATGTCAGTATTTATTCATAATATTTTTCCTTGGTATTAGTTCTGGAAGGGTCCTAGGTCCTAGGAAAGGGAAAGGCATTTTTATAAATTATCTAAAGGTTAAACCAGCGCCAAATTATTGGCAGCACTGACAAGAAACCGTTATTCAAAAAGAAATGGCCAAGTATAAGGTCTGGATCCATTTTACGCGCTTGGATTCGACAAGTGCAAACTGCCGTATTTGTTTTAAAACACTGAAGTATTGTGTTACCTGTTTTATGACCAGGGCTCGGATATATTAGGTGTAGTAAAAAGAAATCCATTATTTTTGCATTAAATTGAGGGCTTTATTTAAGATAGTTAGAATGACCCGATTTAGGTCAAATATGCGCCGTTTTGTTCGATAACTTGTTGCCATTTTAAAGGTAATTTCATTATGCCTCTCTCATAGAAGCCCTCGTTCCTATTAGCAAAAAATTGAGACAGTCGAATTTCAGAAGCCTGTCTTGAAGCGAATGTTTCACCAGCAAAATTGTTCGCCATGGACAGGAACAGATGGTTATCACTTGGTGCCAGGTCCGGACTATAAGGTGGATGCAGAAGAACCTCCCAACCAAACTCCCGGAGCTTCTGGCGAGTCACTATCGATGTGTGTGGCCTGGCGTTGTCCTGATGGAACACAATTCCTCTCCTATTGGCCAAAGCTGGCCGCTTATGGGCGATTGCTTCCTTCAGACGGTCCAATTGTTGACAGTAGAGTTCCGAGTTAAGAGTTTTGCCGTATGGGAGCAGCTCATAGTAGATAATTCCCTGCCAATCCCACCAAACACACAGCAAAACCTTCCTGGCCGTCAATCCTGGCTTGGCCACCGTTTCCGCCGGTTCACCGTGTTTCGACCACGACCGTTTTCGCTTGACGTTGTCGTAAGTGATCCACTTTTCATCACCAGTCACCAACCGCTTCAGAAATGGGTCGATTTTGTTGCGGTTCAGCAGCGATTCGCAGATGGAAATTCGGTCTATGAGGTTTTTTTTGCGTTAACTCGTGTGGCACCCATACATCGAGCTTCTTTGTCTATCCAGCCTTATTCAAATGGTTCCAAACGGTTTTTTGTGCAATCTTTAGCTCTTTTGCAATCGAAACAGTGCTAACATGACGGTCGGACTCGATAATTTCCATGATTTTATCGACATTTTCGACAATTGGCCTTCCAGTGCGTGGTGCATCCTTGACATCGCAGTTACCGGAACGGAATCGACGAAACAAAAATTGCGCATGATTGGCTGTTACAGTATCAGGTCCATAAACGCTATTCACATTTTCAGCCGCCTGGCTTGCGTTTTCTCCCTTATCGAAGAAAAACTGTAAAATGTAGCGAATTTTCTCTTTGCTGATGTCCATCTTTGACAAGCTCTCAAACAAAACTGAAACAATCAATCAAAAAAGTGTCAAAAAAGCTTTTTTAGTAGGAACTGTCATCTTTCTAATGCCCCCTAGCGGAACACGATCGGAGTTATACAACGCGAGATGCAGATAAATAACGCCATCTATTGGAAAAATAATGGATTTCTTTTTACTACACCTAATATATGCAATTATAAATTTAAAGCATACTTTATGGGAGAAAAACTTTTCTTACCAACATTTTGCGAATAATTCTAATGAAGTTAAACTTCAAAGGCTTTTCTACCTTCATAAAAATTCTTATTGAAGTTAAAAATTTATTTGAATCTTAACTTTATGTGAGTTGAACAAAATTTTTACTCCATAAAGTATGCTTTAAATTTATAAATGCATATATATCCGAGCCCTGGCTATGACGTGTAAATACAAAGAATCATAAAAATGTTCTTAAACTTTGATCAAGTACTATCTAGTATCGATACTTTTGGTTCGATATTTTAGTGGTATCGATACTTTATCTCGATACATTAAATGAGTACTGGTATCGATACTTTCAGGGTATCGTTTCAACACTAATGTTGACTCGCTTTTCTTTCACAAAATCAAAAGCATGAATCCAACAACTTTTTGAACGTACCCATTAGATCCCATAAAACTGCATCTGTCTTTCTTCCCTTGCACTTTTAATCGCACATTCCCACCCACGTCATGTAAAAGTAATGCGCCCTCAAATCACAAAACTCAGGCAACAATTGCAATTAAAATGCCATAACGCAAACCAGCAATTTTCTTTCAATTAAATTTTCTATAATATATTTCAATGCTTGAAAATTCAATTTAACAATGTACTTAAAGTTTTTGTACTTTTGTTATTGTTCTGTTTTGTTTTCATTTTAAATTTAATTTTTATATTTATTTTTTTTTCGCATTTTGATCTGCATCGTGGAGCGTCCGCTCAGCGCCCTAATGAATGCGAATAAAATGCAAAAATTTCGCGATCGCTGGTCGTCATCATCTCGTCGTCGTCGTCGTGATATGAAAATGCTTCATAAATATCTGTAATTCAATTTGATTCATAAATTTTATTGCTTTTTTGTTTTTCTAATTTGTACTTTTGATTTTATTGCATTTGCCTTCGATAAACAACAACAGCGCTTGAATTTCCCCCACCCGTCCGTAATCAATAATCGTAAAGCGGCCAAGTCGCATATTCGTACAGTCGTAACCGATAGAAAATCGCTTCCATTAAGTAATTGCGTCTCTAATGAAGTTAATAACAAGCAATCGGATTCAATGTAATTAAACAATGCCAATAAATTATTAAAATGAATAAAACTGGATTGGATTTTTTCCACATTTTTTTTTTTCTATCTTCGCTTTTAATGGACCCAACTATTAGTACCCTGTGTTAATAATAAACATTTAAAACAGTAAGTGAGGTTAATGCCTTGCTTAAGCTGTGATCTCTATTGACTTTAATCGCATTCTCGTGCTCGAGCCCACATTTCGGATTAATTTCAGTTAATTTAAAGATTTATAATTAATATTAAGAACATGCGCTTATAAATCGTATTGACTGAGCTTTCACACCTTCAGTCCACCATGGAACAGTGTCGTAGATAGCTTCTTTTTGTAAAGGGAAATCAGTATTACACACTACTACCCTTCAAGGGTGTATTTGAGGGGGCTTAGTGCCGGTTTATCCTCACCAGCAGTCTGGGCGAGATTTCTTCGGCACGCCTAATTTACAATTCAAACACATACGGTAGTAAGTTCCAAAATGCCCTAGGCGCTTTCCCAACCATGACCCAACCATGCCCCACCCAAACGCCGCCACTGCATGGCCTCCTTAAGATGGAATAACCTTCAATATCGAGTCATAACTCGAAATCTACTTTAATTTCGAAATAAAAAATATTATTCCCCCTTCATTATTGTCTGTATTGCTGTCCCTTGCTGCTCGTGGCAACAATGCCAGATTCAGGGGTTTACCCCTTTTTAAGAAGGGTTCTTGAGTCTTTGCATGCATCCAGACCGAGAGAGACATGCAAAGACCTAAGATACGAACGTCAAAACAGTGAATAATGCGTTTCAAAAAATATTTGTTTTAAATTAATTTTATGAAAAGAAACCACTAACCGATCTTAATGGTTATAGTCTCAAAGAACTCGTCTAAGATTAAGGTTTGCGGCATTTGAATTGAAAATTTATTTTTTTCTACTAGGCTCATTATTTGGCCAGTTAGGGGATGGAACCCAAAATTCAGTTTTAAAAAAAGGTAATAATTATAACATATTATTAAAACATACCAAAAACTTATGCAATATCCTTCATATTAGGCTCGTTTAAAAGGTAATTTTGTAAATTTTTCGAATATGCATACTGAACGTGCTCGTTCTTGTTCCTACGGCATCTATATTATAGATTGAAGTTCGTGAGGCATTTTTCTTTAATTTAAGCCTAATTTTGTATGGGGACCCTCCTAAGGAGGGGAGATAGAGGGTAGGTATGTTTCAAGAAAATGTAGTGACAGCCATTTTGTATGAAAATGTGATAAAATTAAGGTAATTTTGTATGGGTGCCCCCCTAAGGAGAGGAGATAGGGGGTCAGTATGTTGAAAAAAAATGTTAGGGAGACAAAGTTAATGGGGGTCGGTCAAACATTTGACTTCTCTAGGGGCACTCTGGGGCTAGTTAGGACAGTGGGGGGAAAATTCATTAAAAAAATTACTTTTGTATGGGAGCCGCCTTAAGGAGTGGAGATAGGGGGAAGGTTTGTTTGGAGAAATTGTTGGGGATAAAAAATAATGGGAGTTGGTCTTACATTTGACCCCTCTAGGAGCGACTCTGCTTACAGTAACTTCAAAAATTTGGAGAAAAATCAAAAATTAAATTTTTCAAATGACTTGGTGCGTGACATTTTTTATACCAAATAACCTTAAAATTAGTATTTTATGAAGTCTTTAATAAAAGTTCATCGTACTATGATACAGCAAAAGAGTTTCAACAAAAGTCATCACCCTAATGGCTATATCTGGACCCGATGGAGACCCCAAATTCAGATTAAGAGACGTTGGAAGTATAAAGTGGCATGGTTAGACCCTGCGGTCACAAGTTTTTTTTCTTCGATTTTTCCAGGAGTAAGATACCCTTATCCCTGTTCCTGTTCTGGCTTGGAGTTCGGGTTTATAATGGGGTTATGATCTTTCGCGGATATTTGGGGCTAAAATACTTCAAATTTATACATATATGTATGTAAAGTTTTAGGGGAATTTAGGCCAATTTTAGAGGTTATATTGAAACTTGGGTCCGATGGCGCTATGTGGACCTCAAATTCGAATGCAGAGACTCCGCTGGCACCACTAGGTCTGACTCGTTTCCGTTTCTGCGGGGCTGTGTAATCAAAAGGTCTATATAATTGACAGAAATATTGTCAGAAGGCGGTGTATAAAAGATGCGAGAATTTACATTCCTCGACAACTCGAAATAAAAGGGACAGATGACTTCTAGCTGGACATAAAAGGTCTCTACTCTAGAAGTAGATACTGGTCGGAGTGACTATAGTCCGAATTACATCTCCATATGAAGAGGAACAGTTGAATTCGTTGGCTAGGAAATCAAAATTGAATGTCTTGTGACTCCTCGGAGATTTGTTGAAGAATTTGAGGAGACCTGGAAGAGTGATCTTTCGAACAAAGTCGTTGAGGAGCTAAGCTACAGAAATAAGAGGAATAATTTGAAAGCTAAACGGATCGAAAATGTCCGTGTTTCAAGATTAATCTCATGTTATGAAATTTCAATGAATGTATTTATACCTTAAAAAATATTGTATTCCTCTTTATAATATTCATTCCGACTGCAATCATGGGACCCCTGACTGTTTGAAAAATATCTTTTAAATCATAAAATATCTCTCTATAAGGCCTAAACAACCTCATTACAAAGGTATTTAAAGTTTTCACATTGTCACATTTCTATATTTAAACGATGATTTATAAGCGGACCCCTTATAAGGAGATTCCTCGTAAAAACTATTTCTTCAATTTCACATCTCTATTATTTTATTGAGATTCCATTTTAGGAAGTTGAAACAAAATAAATCTGCAAAACTCATGTCTTTTTTTCCAACTTTAAATTAGCTAAGTTAGTAAGAGTTTAGTATTCTATAAATTAGCACACCCACTCGATTGGAATTAATACCCAATATTCATCACGGCCGTACCATCATATATTAGAAAAAAATTTCGATGCCTTTTTATTAAAAAAAAATTTTTTTTTTTGTGTCATATCGCCCAAATCAGTGAAATATCAAAAACTTTCAATTAATTACTTAATTCCAACGCCAACGCAAAAGATTCCCCAAAAAAAATGGGAAAAATACGCACACCTCAATCCCCATCTTAAAGGCCCAATTCGACCTGTCTACTCGTCTGCACACACCTTCTGTGCGTATCGATATCAACAGAAAAATCTCATCAGCACCCAAAAAAAAAAAAAAAAAAAAAAAAGAGAACAACAAAAGAACAATAGCACAACAACAGAATAAGCAACAGCATTATCAAAATCGGAACCGTTGCGCATGCGCAGCTCTAAAGACAAGAGACAACGACGAACGACAACTACAGTGAATGGCGGCGCGATAATCATGCCAACGGAGCTGAAGAGGAGCCCGAGAATCATATAAATATAACATAACAGATTAGTTAGCATATCCCATATCAGGGTAATTATTGTTAAATGAGATAACGATCTTGTAGTCCGGTGACATTTATTTATTTTCCTTAATTTTGCTGTATTAATCTTCTTGGAAAACAGCGCGCATTAAACGAGGTGCGAGTGTGAGTCTCAAGTCTGAAGTCTCAGGTCTGAATTCTGTTGCGGGCGTACTGTGTGGACGAGCTCAGCTGTATAGAGAGCTGTGAATGTTAATCGAAGAGAGCTTTTTTTCCTTTTTTTGTTTTTTGGTCTTGGAGAAGATGGAGAGGAGAAGAATAAGCTCTGATGATGCATCGAAAGAGAGTCTCAACACTTCTTATCGTCGGAGCAATTTTCGCTTTGCAAAATACCTCAGAGATCGGTGCGTCCCGGCTGTTTGTCTGTCCGCCTGATCAACATTTGCCGATCACTTGATCATTTGTGTCTTCCACATTCGATTGATTAAGGTAGTGATTTTTTTTTTTTTGTCTGTTTTGCCTCTTCGTGTCGTGTTTTTATATGTTCGTTTTTATCTGAAACCCCTCTTTTTTTTAGTGCGCTCATTTTTGTCGCTTGCCGCAGCCGCCGTCGCCGCCGCCTCTGTTCATTTGAGTATCATGATCGCCTCACTAAACGACATCGATCGTTGTTTCTTGTCTGAGCTTATTCGCTGTCAGTATTATTGATGACAAGGCTTATTAGTTCTTAGCAGTTTTAAGAGTATTTCTGGTGTTTTTTTTTCGTGTTTTTCTTTGCATTTTTTTTCTTCTCCCTTTTTCTTCTCCCTTTTTTATATTTTTTTTTTTTTTATTATTTATTTGATTTGGAATAAATGAAGTTGTTCAACGATCGCTCGGTTATTTGAGAAATGCAGATCGGTTCTGGAATATTTATATCATCATTGAATGAGTTCCTCTTGGGATGTTTGTTAAATATTTTGTAGATATTGGAACATGGCTCGAGTAACCGTGGATCAATTCAGAATCGATTTTGGAGCTCATCGAAAAATCTAATTAGGCGAAAATTTCCCACAGATAACGAAGCAATCGGAAACGTGCGGTTAATTTTCAATGATTTTATTGAACCGAAAAAGTCAAACAATGAAATCAAAAATTTGAATTTCATGCGCTCTCGATTTGTCTTATCTAAATGGCATCGCGCGACGTGGCTGCGTATTTTTGTTTTTTTGTTCTTGTTGCTGTTTTCTGTATCGATGGGATCGATCGGGGCTCCCATGCCGTTAACGCTGACTATCCAAGTAAATTGCATTCACAATTAGATCGTCCCGTGGTGTTGAGGGCGCCAGCTTCAAGTCATGGCTTTCCAGTAACCATTTAAACGGCGCGTCAAGTCTGAGTACCTTTTAAACTAATTTAATGTCTGACTTATGGTGCTGCTAACTGAATGGCTGAAAGACTGAGTAACTCTGACTGACAGACAGAAAAAGTGATCTAGCCCACGTGGTGTTGACATTTCTTGAGCAGTCAAAACTCATGGTTTGATACAATTTGGTAAGTCAATGTTTTCGGAGAAGAAGTTATTAATAATAAAATAAAGAAAAAAAGAAATAGTGTCAAATGGGTCGGTATCCCCACTTGATTTTCTCCTATTGTTGTTATTGTTCTCTTTGGACTATTTTGAGCCCAACGAAACCGTTTGAGCCTGTGTGTAGCACAGCGGGACATCTGCGCATAATCAAAGATTTCGATCTCCAAAACGTCTTAACTTGTTGATTTTCCACTCCGGTCACAGTCACAATCACAGTTACAATCCACAATCACTGCCTCATCGTCATCGATATTGTCATTGAAGTCGTTTTGGGCTATTTCGGATTGTTTCCCTTTATCGAATTTTTATTACTTTTATGATGATTTTATTTGGTTGATGTGGAAGTCTTTTTTTTTCTTTCTTGTCTGATTACTTGAGGAGCTCGAAAACGAACTGTGAGCTCGTCATGCGGAAACACCTACTCACCAAGTCCGTACAGACGTCGCGACGGTCATAAAGACGTTTCCAAGTGAATTTATCAAATTGAAATCCATTTAGAATTAATTATGATTCAACGGATTGGTGTCTATCTTAGCCCAGGTTTTGGTCGAATTATCATAAGCAATATTTTTTTTTTAAATATTTTTTTAATATTTTCTTAACCTGTAGTTTGGGTTAGGTTAGTGTGGCTGCCATCAAGAGTGAAACACTAAGGCACCAAACGGGCCCCATGTGATACCACGAATATTAGGAAAACAAAGAAATCAGAAACAGAAAAAATTACCTTAGCTGGGAGCCGAACCCAGAGCCTCTCGCTTCGTAAATTGGTATCTCAGCCAACTATGGCACAATGGCCGACTTCTTAACTTATAAGTATGTATATATTTTCATAAGAAAACAAGCTCAATGGGACTTATCAGGGATCTTATCGGGGGTAAATAAGTAAAAAAAGAGTTGGGAGTTAACTTCCTCCAATGAAGTCACTCTTATACATCGTCGAACAATGATCCATTTTCCCCGTCTTCAACTCAGACCCGGATTTAGGAGAGTGGCAAGCTGTGAAAAAACACACAGCAATGATGTTAGGATCGACAATTTCACATTGATGGGAGAAAAAAGAACCCATTAGTGCCAATATAGTGGCGGAAAAAACTAGACCAGACCTTGCTAGATCCTGCTTCAAATCGATCAAATTTAATGGTGCTCTGTCGATTTCCCTTAAATTTATCAAGGGCATATTTGACAGTGGGCCGATGCGGACATAGCCCTCCCTTCTTTTAAGACGCAGTTGGACTTGAAAATCGAGCCATAAGTCTAAATATACTTTTATTTTGCAATTAACGAAATGGGCCTGCCTTTCATTATAGCCCATGAAGTTGATGGCTCATTCTGGCGCATAGTTTTTTGAATAAAGACCTCTAATGTTGCTTGAATCTTGAGGAATTTCAAATCCACTTTGACCCCTTCTTCTACTTCTTCTTCAGTGCCATTTCAATACCCCCATTGATCGTACCAGCTGACGCTCTAAATAAATCTTATGAATAGAGCATCAGTTTCCCGTCCAGTCTTAATTCCACATTGGCTTTCATAGATTCTTCGGCTAAACAACTGTTCCAGAATTTAGAATTTATACCTCTGAATGAGTATGAAATGATTTTCAACATTCGGGTCTGTTTACCTTCAACAAATTAACCGAAAAATAGCAGAAAAAATAATTCGCTTCATTTAGTCTAATTTTTGAGAAACCAAAAACACCTTCCATTTACACTTTGCTTTATATTTTTTTTTCTTTCTTCAAATTATTCCACTAATTATATCCTAACAACCCCAAAAAAGTAATCAAGAAAAAAAAAACTTATTTCAAAAAAGAAACTCTTCAAATAAAAATATAAGAGTAAAAATTTTTTGATCCAGAAGTGGAAAATCCAAACAAATTAATCCACTTCAACATACGCCACAAGTAAACATCCAAAGAACTAAGGCAATAAAGTCAAGAAAGGTAAATAAAAATGAGTGAAGGAAAAACGCCACAACGAAATGAAGAAATGAAACATGATTTCTCAGTCGTAATTCTTAGAAATTAACACAATTTAATCGAAGAAAGAAAAAAAGAAAGAAGCAAGAAACATGAAAACAACCATGAAAGATGGTAAGCCAGGCTTCGTTTTTTCAACGTAAACCCAACGTCCACACGCTTCATTGTACGTACGATTTTCTCTGACACATGGTAATACACAAATTTAACATGGGCCAAGATGCGAAGGTAATTCCATGGTAGCAGTTTGGAAAAATGAAAACGGGGGACGTCGGGGAAGAGGCTCAGAGGTTAGCTGAGATCGGGTAAAGTGACGGTTTTCCCCAGGCTGAACTACCATTCAATGAGAGCCTCAAATAACTTGACGCTGTGTTCAATGTTGAGACTTGATTAGATGATGATATGGGGGAGTGGGTAGGACAGACTGTCCCCTGGCAATCAGGCAATTTTCCCATTTTGTAAACCCGGAAAAGAGGAAACGGCAAAGGTAAAGGAAGGAAGAGGAGGTAAAAGGGGTTCAGATCTCTTAGAACTTTCTGGTTTGCTTGAGGTAACCAATAAGTTCCGTGAGTGGTAGAGAATTAATATTTTCCAAGCACAGTACATCATGAAATCACGTTCTTATCCAGGCTCTTGAGAAAGCTGGGCAGTAGCAGAGTAAGTACATCGCGCTGTCGTCATCCTCAAGGCAGGAATTACACAACACCTATATTCCCATATGGGGACCACATCTTATGTGTCCCGTTATTAAGCCAGAAGATTCCGCAGATCAGTCCTCTTCAGATGAAGGAGGAAGTCTACGATTTTCTCGTTTGACACTTGGCTGTTCTGCAGTTCAAGACGCTGGACCATCTTTCCTTGTGGGCATTCGACCACTTAGAAACTTGGTTATTTTTCGGTTGCACCTTTAACTCAAAGAGGACTAGAAGTATACCTACAGATGTTCTCCCCCAACCAACAAAAAAAAATCCCTTTAGGAAAATTGAGGGTTGTCGGAGAAATTTTCTAGACAGCAAGTCGAAGCTTGAATGCTGAAGAATATCAAACTGAAATTTTTGAGTCAGACCCCCCTTTGTGGTACCCATCACTGTCCCAACATGATATTTACATATATTTTCGTTTACACATTTTTTCTTTCCAGCATACGTTAAACGAGTACTCCAAGCCCTATAAATTTATTAAGTAATCAAATTTGGTTAAATTAGCCTCATATTTTACAATTCGAATGGTGAGAGCAACTCAACATGACTCTCAAGAAAATTTGTTATGCTTGATTTTGGGTTATTCTTTCTTCTTATTATGATTTTTATTTATTATTATTTATTATACTTGTAGTTGTATGTTTGTTTGGTGTTTAGTCTTTGTTTTGCTTCTTTCATTCGTTCGTACTTTAGATTTTTCTTTGTTTTGTTTTGAATTGGTTTCGTTTTAATTGAGTTTTGTTTATTTTCCTGCTTGTCATCTAGAGTAGGAGCCATAGCGAATTGTTACATTGTTAGGCTTCAAAAAATACCCAACATCAACTGACACTTCGCCTACAGTGCCTGCTCTTTTGCTGATACGAATTCAATAGACCGAATAATATGTTTATAAGTTCAAATGCGTATAACTTTATTGTTCTAAATTGAATGGGAAATGAAAGTAATTATTGAAAGAATTGTTTTCAACGACGATTTAAAAAAATTTTGAACGTATTTTGGGGGTACGTTGGCTCAGGCACGGTATTGAATTAGATTGACGCTTTTGTTCGGCTCTTAATTTTCCAGAAGTTTATCCAAGTGGTTTGAACAGAGAACTGATTCCGAACACAGGGTCCCTCTTGATACCCTCTTAATCGTTGTCTCTAGGTTTTATTCCGATATGTATGTAAGTCATTCAAGTGTTTATTATTATTGTTAAGGCTATAGGAGCACCACGACTTTAAAGCTCTGTAGTGCAGTCCATGTTTCCTTAGAGTAGGTTGAGACTCCTTATTAATCTCAGTATTTCCAATGCACCAAAGTGACTAATAATTAGAAGTAAATATTCGGTTATTAATACTCTGATTTTTTACTGTGAAATCTACCGATAAAGCTTTTGTAAATTTACCTTAAAAGAATCAAAAGCCTCTTTGAAACAGCTTTAAATATTAGATTCCCACGGGTTTCATGCAACAGATTTTGGGTACACAATAAAGCGAGTAAAATAAGATATAAAGCAAGAAGAATTCGCTCAGGCCCCATAAGTATAAAATCCGAGGCTGTCCGCCAACAGCCGTCGAACTTTTAGATAATGAGTTTACGAAGTTCTTGCAGAAGGTCTCGGCTATAACGAGTGAGCGAGCTGTTGGGACAACCCGGGAGTGACCAAAACTTTAATTGCCACAGATATTATTCAAAAGATACACCTTTATGCGTATGGACCTCTTTAGTACAAAAATGAAATCCGTTCCCAACATTTTTCGAAAGCTATCTAGCAAATGTGAAAAACTAGGGTGAACATATGGTTAATTGTAGGTCATCCTAGGGTACATATTTTTTTAAAGAAAAACACTACCAATATATAGCGTTACCGGATGTCATTCGTGGATGTCAAGCTTAACAATCGCTCCAATTGGGGGCATAAGTCGGAGCATTCGTGGGTTATTTCGGGTTGAATGTGATGGATCAATCGAGAGGTTGTGGTAGAAAATTAACACCCTCTTCGTCGCTTGAGCATTCATCGTCCATTTCCATGTCGATCAATTCGCCGTCCTCTTCGTTGCAGCTGGCATTTTGTGGGTTCCGATCTGATGATCCGCCGCCGCCTTTTTCGTCCTCTTGTTGCATTCGTTTGTGTTTTTTGCGTCGGTTTTGGAACCAGACTTTCACTTAAAACAAAATTATATAAATTAGACTCTAGGGTAAATGAAGACTATACTATCGTTAGAAAAATGAGAAGAAGTTGGTTTGAAACTCGGTCATATTTGGTCAAACTTTTGGTAACTCTAGCGAGCATTTTAAGGGCAAAGAAGAGATAGAGAGTCCGGTTTAGGTTTTCATTTCATTGTAGAATTTTCTCCCCTATTTCCATTATCATTTCCTTCACATGATCAAAAAGGTTGAAAAAAAAATAACACCCGTTATCTCATCGCAAAGCTCGACATTATTAAACGATTTGGAAACAAGAGTCGGTGTGGAAGCAGGAAATAATTCATTCGAACGAACGCTTCAACTAATGGCAAGCGATAATTCTCTTTCGAAAAACAAATTTACAAGTTCTTAGCACTTGTTTTCAGTTAATTAAAGTCATTAATATTGTTTAGAAAGATTGGCGACGTGCAAATGTACAAACATACACAAGGGCGTAATTTCGTCTATGATGAAGGGGGCCGAGCGAATTTAATAATTTTTTAATTCAAAATTACAGTAGATTTCTAGTTATGGCTCGATTTTGTAGTTAATTGCGCCTTAAAAAGGGGACATGGCCCCATCTACCCCTGTCACTTACGCCCTTGAACATACATACATAGGTACATATGGCAATAACACTCGTTTATGGACTGCGCGGTGATAGAATACCGAAAGCCGACGTCATCGATCTTACTCAGATCGAATCGTTTTGCTCGGATATAGCGGCAAGTGAAATAACGTTCCACATTTGACTCGAGTCGAGTCGAGTCGAGTCGAGCCGAGCCGAATCACACCGAGGCGACCTGAGTTGAGTCGAGTCGTTGAGTTTCGCGTTGTGCAATTGAATAAAATAAATTAAATATTCCGCAATATTAGCGCAGCATTTAGCGCAAAATTATATCTCGCTGGCATTTCCATATGCCAATTGATTTGATTCTTGAAGCGATTTATGATTTCGCTCGATAACGGCGAACGGTAGTCCCGATTCGTTAGAATTTATTTCAATAATTAATGCAATAAAATCAAATGGGAATTTTTGTTATAAATTTTCATGATTTTTTTTTTTATTATTTTTCGTTTTCTATGCTTAATTTTAAATAAAATTTCTTAATTAAAATTAATATAAATTCTAAGAAATGTTTTTTTTTTAAAGATTTTGTACAAAAATTTTAGTTAAATTTTGGGCCTTTCTTTTGACTCAACTTTCTCTTTTGGCACATCTCCATATATATATATATAAGCTTCTCTTTCTCTCAAGTGCGCTCTCGAATACTCTCTGCTTTCGTTAGCTTATAATTAGGCATTTTTATCTACGAATTATTTACAATTCTGTCATTCATTTCATTGCATGTACTTAAGTTTAATTAGCATATATCACAATAAACACAGTAGCTCTCTCACTTGACCCCATGCCGATACAATCGAATTTCCTGAATCTCATAAATAAATAGCATCCCTCATCCCTTAACGTACAAAATAAGGAACTCACAATTAGCCAAAAGCGAGGAATATTATTTATAAAGTTCTCCCAAGCCTCAATTGCTCACGCAACACACTGTTTTCCTCCTCAACTCAATGACTCGCATCGAGATCGTGCTCTTCGTCGCTGGGGCATTCATCGTCCATTTCCATGTCGATCAATTCGTCGTCCTCTTCGTCGCAGCTGGCATTTTGTGAGTTCCGATCTGATGATCCGCCGCCGCCGCCTTTTTCGTCCTCTTGTTGCATTCGTTTGTGTTTTGTGCGTCGATTTTGGAACCAGACTTTCACTTGCGTCTCCGAGAGGTTCAGGGATTGCGCCAATGCCTTACGCTCTGCGCCAACAACATATTGATTGCTCTCGAATGCGTGCTCCAATTTGAGGAGTTGAGATGGCGAGAAAGCAGTCCGAATGCGCTTCGGTTTGCGGAAAGGTTGCAGCAGGAAGTCTAAAATGAAAGAGAAAGAAAGAGAGGAGAAGAAAAATTAAGTTAGATTGAATTTGAATACCGAATTTAGGGAAAGGTATTTCGGGGTGGTCATAGGGTTGTTTTGGCGCTAAAAACAAATTGCTGTTCTGTTGATTTTACCCCAAAGAAGGATTCTCACTAAAGTTCCCAAAGACCTTTCGAAGTCTTGTGTCTAATATGGTTACTGTTGGAGCAATTTGGGCAACCTTTTTCTTTGTCATTCCTTTATGAAAGAAAACGAATGTTTAGAGCTTGATCGAAATAGCTTCGATAACAGAAATAATCCTATGAATTGGCCTCACTCTGTCTAATTTGAGGTTCTTCGATCTTAAAATTTGTGGTGAATTTTTTAAGGATCTAGTTTTTGAATTGCCTTAAATTTGACGACCAATAAAACCGCTTCAATCATACAAAAAAGGAGAATTTCTAGAGGAGAATGTCTGAAATGAATCTCCTAACGCAGCAAAGAGTCGAACACTTAATTTATGAGAATTCAAAGTTACTTACTTCCAGGAAAGCGATGTGGAAATATGCGTCCATGTCGACTGAGAAGCCACGGATAGAGCGGGTAACTATCGCGCGGCATTCCTGGAGGACCGGCCATAAAACCGGCATGCGGTGGCAGTCCTGCTGCTGCAGCGGCAGCAGCTGCTGGGCCAAGAACATGGCCGGCCTGTAAGGCTGCAGCCATTTGGAATTGAGCGGCCGCAATTAGATGAGGATTATGCTGAGGAGGTAACTCCGGTGGTGCGTTTATATAAGGCGGCAAGGCCTTAATATCCGGCATGCCTTGTTGTGGTGGTCCTGGCGGCGGTGGCCCATTGGGGCCGACGGGAAACGGACGTACTAGACCAGCTGGAGGCATACCAGGAATTGTGGGACCCGATAGTGATTTTTGATACTGATGTTGTGGCGGCGGGTGTGCTAGTGATGGCGGAAGACCCGAAGTTGCTTGTGGACTTCCAGGCAAGAGTAACGCAGGCGGTGATGACGGCTGTGAGGATTGCGGTGAAACAGACTTTGGTGGCGTATGTGGTGGCTGATGACGTTGCGGTGGATTCTGTGCATGGTCTAGACCGACGGGAATCGGGGATCGCTCACGCTTCAGGTGGGGCAATGTTTCGTCTGGCGTTAGTCGAGTTTGGGCATTCGGCGGACTGAAAGGTCCATTCGGAATGCTTCCGCTTAGCTGTGCTGCTGCAGCGGCATTGTTGTGCAGTCTTTGAAGTATATCCTGTATCGCATCCTGGCGCATCGGTGGCGCTAAGCTCTCCATGCGCTGTTGTTGTTGCATGATCAAATGTTGATGCAGAGCGTGCTGTTGGGCCATTGTCAGATGGGGCGGCATGTGTGCGGGATGTGTGTGTGCATTTGGTGCCAATAGCGATAAATGTGGCGGCAATGGTGAAAAATGCTGTTGCGCTGGTGAACTTGGTAAATGAGCCGCCGACGCCGCCGCCGCCGAAGCATTGGACGGTGGCGTTTGTGGTGGCGATGATGGACCATTTTGTGTGGTTTTACCGTTCAAATTGGTTTGTTCACTGTGTTGCTCATTTTTCACAATCGTTGTTTGCGTTGTTGTGTTTGTTGTTATGTTGTGATTTGTTGCAGCGTCATTGCCAACAATTGAATCGATGCTGAAGCCGATCTTCTGCTTTGGCGTTGGCAACATGACGGCTGAAGTCGGTACCGGTGGAATCATTTTAGTCATAAATAGACGCAATTTTTTATTTATTCCTTTTTCTTTTTCTTTTTTCCAAACAATTGGCTATGGTTTTGTCTTCAACTGTTTTCACTGATAAATAATCTCTTCAATTCTTTGAAAGCTTACCTTTGAACACTTTCTTAGTTAATTGAAAAATTGCTTATATTTTTCTCATTTCATTTTCTTGCACATGTTTTTATAATTATTCACGAAAATACGCGTTCAAATTGGCGTGAAATTTTATTATTTTTTTTTCCTTCGATATATACTGAACGAGTTTTCGGTATTTCTTGCGCTTTTAACGTGCTCACTGATCGGCAGACACTCACGAAATGATTCAAATGAGAGCACACAGCGAACGACATCAAGTCTTTGCGTTAAAACCAGCTGTGAGCTATAGCGCTATGGTGTGTATGTGTGTGTGTTATTTTCAAGCATAGCTCTTACGCATACAATTGCAACGAACACTATTTTTTTTTATCTCTTCTCGATACAAACGAACGAGCCATGCCTTCTCATACTAACACTCGTGCGTTAATGCTTTTCAAACCGTCTTCGATTTTATCGCAAGGCGCTCTCTTTTCCATGCACGCATGCGAGCCATTCTCCCTTGTGGAATTTATCTTGCTAACCTTTCGACATTTGCATGAGTGAAATAGCACATGCTCCTTTTCATTTTGCCATCATTATTGTGGTTGCCGTTCTCGCCTCGACGGTTTTTAACTACTCCTCATCATAGATGGTAATACAACTGTGCTTCGCTATGGGCGTTAACCTTTTTCAAATATCTAACAGAGCATGCATATAGGAGTTGTTGTTGGTTTTGTTTATGCTTTTATTATTGCATATGGCTTCCGCTGCTTTGCTTATTGCTCTCTTACCACTACTGTGGCAGCATCGTTTACGATTTTACTGTATTTTCTCTATGTAATTTGGGCTAAACTGTCGTTCATAGTGCTGCTTGTATTTTTTTTTAAATCTTTTTTCTTCTTCTTTTATTTTCTCATATAATTATGTTTTTCTTTTTAGCAGAAAAACGGTTGGGGTTTAATTGAGTTGTTTTTCGTTCGTTCTCTTTTGCTCTCATTGAATGGATTGCGTTCCGTTCGTTTAAATTCTTCTTGGCTCTATAGAAATAATTTCAAATTGAAGCAAAATGATTGCTAATTTCGTTTGAATCCTTAAACAATTCTATTTGTTTTAATTTGTCTGATTTTATTTGAAGAAATAATGCTCTTTTAGATTCTTAATATATGTACTTAATTTATTTAATGCATAGATACACAATAGAATTGATTGCTCTCAAAATGTAATATATCATTTCCTAAGAAATATGTACTTATTTAACATTGAATTTGAAATTTGAAATTGAAAAATTTTCCATTCGTCGCGTGAACTTCAAAATTGAAATGAGTTCAAGGAGACACTTTCAGTGCCATTAAAAGTTTTATTTATTTTAATTAAAAAAAAAAAAATATTTTTCAGAATTAATCTAACTAATTATGCTTTAATGTGACACATTTCCGTTGTTATTCGAGCCAAATGGAATCATCTAAGTGTCGTTTTTCTTATCAAGCTTATCGCAAAGCCTTCAAACAATTAGGTAATTATAGTTGAAATTTGTCACCAAAAAAAGAATAAAAAAATTGAAAGTCTGACGTTAATAAGCGTAATCACGCCGAATGAAATTGACAAAATATTTGCTCATTAAGTTTTAGAAATTGTTTTTCTGGAACACAAATTCATGAAAACAACTTTTGGAAATTCATTATTATTAATTTTTTTTTTGTTTTAATGTTTATGAGCGATAATTTAATGAATATTAAAAAAATCAAACAATTTAATATACAAATATGTACATTAGGAGCCTAACTTTGAGTAGTTCTGATAGATTATTTATACATAGTTGAATCCTTCGGTACGACTTATCTATTAAAAGTATTAGAGAATTTGAATGCCGACTTGCTAACCACTGGTTTGATTTTTTAATTTGACGGCCGCTCTCCAGTTCTGTCAGAAATGAAACAGAAATGAAAAACTTCATATAAAAAAATATTTCACAAAATTTCTGATTCATTTCTGAATCGTTTTTATATGAAATTTTTCATTTCTGGCACAGCTGGAGCTGGAGCCCCTTATTCTGGCTTCAAATAAGTTTTGAAAATTAGAAAAGTTGCGATACTCAGCACTGAGAGGGAGCTATGTTTTTCCGAGAGGCTTTAATATTTACACATGTCTATCGCAGAGTTCAATTTTAAGAGTATAGTGTTTTCCGGTTAGTGGTACACCCAGAGAAAAAACCACATAAAATCAATAAAAACCACATTGATTCAATTTTAAACGTTAACGAAAGTCTAGTAACGTAGACAAATTTTGATTCAATATGGAACACCATTGAATTAAGGTGGCGCAATATCGACGATTTTAATATAGAAACCATATTAAAATGATATTTTTAGGCATTGAATTAATATTAGATTCTACTTAATTGGGATATGAATTCTTGTAAAAAACCAGGTCGATGGGTTCGATCCCTGCTCCAGTGAGCGTCGTTTTTTTTTTTTTTTTTTTAGAAGGTATTCTAACATTTACATTATTTAAAAAACTGAGAAATTAAAGATTTTACCAAAATTTTTATGCTTAAAAATTTTTTTTTTTTATTCTATAGGAATTTCTTGAAAGAGCTTGTTTTTGCGTGACGGTTTGGAAGGCCCGACGAAAGCAACTTGTTTTTATTGGTTCGCTTGGTACTTTCTGCTCCCCGTATTTCTTCCTTTAATTTTACTTGTCTGTTTTTATTATCCATTTTCCCACAAATTCTTTGATTTGCGGCAGGGTTTGAACTCGGACCTTCCAGATTACAAGTTTGGCACACTTCAACTGCGCCATCGCGGAGTATGATTTCAGCTTGCTAGATTGATTATATCAATGTAAGTGGGAAACAACTGCTCAATAAGGTGATCTTATCGATTTTATGGGGTCATATTTTTCTGTGTGAAGAGTTTCCATATTAATTTAATAACGTTTCTTATTGATTCAATAGGCAGCAACGCCAAATTCAATGCAATTCACGAATTAATATGAAAACAAACTCAAATCAGTATGGTTCAACTTCAAATCAATGTAACTTTAACATGGTAGGTAGGTTGAAGTGGCTGCCACTTAGGCCGTTAATCGGCCCATTGTAATACCAAGGAGGTTTTCTTGTGTTTGTGTGAGTGTATGTCTCTTTATGTAGTGTGCCCCTAACATGCGATTTTTGAAAAACCAGTGCTAGGCTTGGAACATTACACTCCTTTTCGCCTGTGCCGGGAATCAAACCTCGGACCCTGGGATCAAGAGCATAGCACGCATCCCCTACGCTATCCCAGAGCCACTAATTTTAACATACTCCACGAAATATATGGAAACTACATCAAATCAAAGTTGAACATTGTTATTTTAATATGTTTCGGTATTATTTTTCTTCTATATTGAAACATATTGAATTAATATGGCTCGGATTTGATATTAAGTTGCAGTTTTTCCCTCAGTGTATGCCCGTGCTTTGAGGGCAGGTCATGACTCGTGAGATTCAATAGAAAAGACCCTTTAATAGCTTTGAATAGCTGCATATTGAAATAATGCTTTGTTTTTGATGAAAATGATATGCAACGGAGCAGTTCTAGCGGAGATTAAAGAGCTAAAAAATCCTTTTTGATTTCTAATTTCTTCGAAAAATTCTTATAAAGAATCCATTTGAGTTGCTTGAAATGGTTGTATTCATGTTAAAAAGGAAATCAAAACATCCCTCAAAATAGTGGTATTCAAGCAACAGTGCAAATCGCAGTGTGCAATATTTGCACTGCTTTTTTTGTACGCAATTTGACAAGTGCAAATATTGCACACTGCGTTTGCACTGTTGCTTGAATACCACTAATGTTCAAAATCTTTTTAAATTTATTTTTTTTTCCTTCCATGCTATATTAATCATTAGATTTGATCATGTACTTTTTCCTGAAACAGTGAGCCCTTGATTATGAAAATGGTGTAAGTCAAAAATTTTTAAAATCTCGATTTATTTCTCAGGTTCTACTGCATTTGAAGTTGTTTTGATTCAAAAATCAAATCTTGAAAGTCTATTATAATCAATAACGTGTCACAAATATTCTTCTTGATATCATAGCTTCAGCGCTCCACCTTCCACCATGGAATAATTCTCGATTCTCGGACACAATATATCCATATTAACTCTTACTTCTTTGGTAGTTGAATTTAATTTATTTGAAATAAAAAGAAGGCGTTCTAAATAAGCCAATTGTGATCAACAATTTACCGAAAAAAAAAAAACGTTTCCCCTAAAAATTCTGTGTGAACACCTGAAAAATTTCCAATAAATTTTCTCCTTAATAAACTCCTAAAGCACGCAACATCCTGATCCAAGAAAATCAAAAGGACACTAGGTACTTTGTACTTTGGCTAACGAAAATTTGTTGCCTATCATTCCAATTAAATCGGTACTACCTAGCGCCCTTTGTGAATGCCTCTCGTTGTCTAATCGCAAACTCATCATCATTTAAACTGATTTGGGAGAACAAAAGGGAAAAATTTCGCCACGAATTTTATTTTTTTTTTTTTTTCTAAAAAGGCTACAAAAAAAATTTCCTCTTCATTTTTCATTGTTTCCAATTTATTTTCGTTTTTATAGCGAAACGAGCAATCAATCGACAATCGGACGGACAGATGGACATATTATTCCCTCGGTTATAAATTGTAGTTGTATGTTGTACATGGCACAGTGCGGTAAACATACATTTCCATTTCCACGATACCCTCTCTCGAACATTGTTGCATCACGCTGTGCAGCGCCACAGTTCAACAGAAGTCGTCGCAGTCTCGTGCAAAGCAGCAGCAGCAGCAGAGACACATCGTGATTTTGACACCTTTCTTAGGGGGCTGCACTTTTGTCTTCGTTCGGGCTCACCTTTACTATTCCATTATTTGATTCGTCTTGTTTTTGTTTTTCTCCTGTTTTCTATTTGTTTTTTTGTTGTTGTTTTTTTTTGCGTTTCAATCGATGTTTTCACTTTTTTTCGTAGCGATTTTTTATGGTTTCTATTTAGTGCGAATGCGTGTAATCATTCCGACAGACAGGGCGATGGAATCGAAAAGGTAATGGAAAATGAAAATGGAAAATGGTAATGGGAAAACAAAACACATCACTTGAGGCACGAAAACAATTTGCACCCTACGGCTTGTGCCTTTTGTGTTTTCATTTTCATTTGAAGTGTTTTAGCAATGGGACATCTTTATATTCTCCGTACGCACAATCAGAGGCAAAACAATCGGCAATGATTTTCTGCTGTCATTTTCGAATCGCATTGTTGACTTAATTTTTGTGCTCATCTCAGTTTTTTAAAGAATTTATTGGCAATTTTGCTGGTTTTTTTTTTTTTTTTTTTGAAATTTTATTTCTCATTTTTCTGAAGAATACTGCTGTGACTGTGGTCTAAGCAAATATGTAATATGCACTTGTGGATGGGAGAGCATCGAACGGGCGTGTGAATTTTTAAATGAATTTCTGGAAATTTTGCAAATAAATTCAAGTGTCATTCAGAATAGGTCATCGGGTCAGTCTGGGTGAAATACTTTTGATAGGACTTGACTATGAGATGAAATGGCCAAAGAGAAAGAAATCTTTGTCAGCATCTAAAAGACTTTTTTTGAATCGATCAGAGGTAAGTCTTCAACTGAGAAGAGCCTTTTAGAAGCGAAGGAGAGAATTTTTTAATATTTAGGGGAATAAATGCAATACCAACAGAGTAAATGGGCCGAGTATGCAATTCGGGAAACATTTTTCTAAAGTAAAAACTTATTATTCAATTCTTCAACGGTCCGTCTGATTTACATTGTTGGTCAGCCGAGTTGAAATACTTCATCTGAGGACTGCAAGCGGTACCAATTTATCCTTTTATTATTACGATATAAGGTAAGTGCACCACGTAAGGCCCAACCTAACACCTTTTCTAATACAGTGCACAAAGTATTGATGATACAAACCCGATTGCTTTTGTGTTGTTTTATTTGGTCAATTTTCTATAGAAAAACAAAAAATTCTACCAAAAAACACTATCGGAAACGGTCCTAAAATGCGATTTAAAAAAAAACGCCTTTTTGGGCCTTACAAGGAACAAGTGTACCTTAAAAGGCCCAGTTACTCCTTGTTTGAGATTATGAACCCAAACCTGCATTAATTATTTTTGTAAGCCTTATAGGTTAATTTATATTGGAAAAGCTAGTAAAAAAAATTAAATTAACAGAAAAAATTCGTTTATTTAAATAAAAAAACTAATTAAATGTTATAGTTTTTAAATTTAAGAATTAAAGATTAAACGCCTATTTAAGGATAAAAAAGGTATTTGCATTTCGTCCTATTTTTTTGACCTCAATCACTCAAAATAGGTTTCAATTCGGTTTTCTTAAATTTTTTTTTATGGCCTCAAAGCTTTAAGAAAAAAAATTTCAATTGAATTTTTAAAGCATACCCTGTAAACCTTCACAATAAACAAACTTTTTATTTAAAGATGCAAAACAATTTACTAGAGATTATTATTTTTTTAAGCGTCGCAAACCAATATTAAAAAGGATTTTTACGTCTCTGTTTTTTAGGCTAAAATACGTGGAATTTTTAATTTTTTATTTCTACTAAATAAACTTGGAACATGTTTCAACATGTTCAAGTACAAGAATATTTTGATAGTTAGATGTTGGTAAAAATGAAAGTGGGCCTTACGAGGAGCCGGGCCTTACGTGGTGCACTTACCTTATACAAAATAAAGCGGTTGAAATAAAAGTGAAAATTCCGAATCATTTTATTACTTAAAAGTTTTTAACGCAACAGACTCGAAAAAAAAAATATACCAATTTATCAATAATGCACTCAGGGCGCCAATTAATGGTCCTACTTCCAAAATTCATGAACTGAGACCAAGTTCTCCTCACCTTTTTTTTCACTTAAACCAAACTCTTGGGAATTATTTAGGTAATCATTACAATTCAGGAAAATTCTCGGAGACAAGCGGATTTAGGAGGCCGTTTACTCCTCGGGAATTCAAAGACAGCAGTAAGTAAGTCAGTAAGAGAACAGAACGGACAATGCAGCAGTGCTGTCGAAATGCTACTATAGTAGTTTTTTTTTTGCTACTTTTTGTCTTGCCGTACTACCTTACTACTCTTTTCATTAACGTACTACTATTTAGATAGAAATAAATTTTGTTATAGCTTCTTCGAAAACTTCTTATATTCGCATACGTTTATCTGTTTTTAGCATTCACGAAAAACAAGCAATAATTTTGTTATGATTTTTGGTGTCAAGCCATATGTCTAATGCCATTTTTGGGCTATATGTATAAATTCAATAATCGAATGTTCGAAAGTTGAATAAAAAAAAAAAAAATTCAAAAAAAGATTGAAGAAGCGAAAAAGTGGAAAATTGTTCTTACTAAATTTCGTTCATTCATGTTGTAGCCTTCTTGATTTACGAGTTTTCGAAGGAACCCCAACTAGTCTTTCTTTTTCTTCTATTGCTTAAAAACTCCTTTTTTTCGAAGTACTCCGTTTATTTTATAAAAGCTACCATTTTAAAAGTATTTTGCTACTTTTTAAGATACAAAAACGACAGTAGGTACAGCAATGCAGCCTGAGATCTGTTAGACATTGCCATGATTTTTAAATGCTTTAATTAAATTTTCGAAAAATTTGTTACTGTTGAAATTCATAAATCTGTGCGCTATGGTATCTTGACCTTTCGTATAGAACACGATTGTTTTGCCTCTATTTTACCGGGGAAATATTCGCGATCACCACAAATGTTTCAAAAAAACTTCAGTCTGGAGCCTAATTACTTCGAATTAGAGAAAGTTATAAAAGACCGTAGGTAATCGGGTCACTACTTGATGAATTATGATTTTCATTGCCCAAACCTATTAAAGGACTGTAAAGGACGCTGCTTGGAAGGCACACATAACGTACACAGAAAAACTGGCGACGAAAAATTTCAATTAATGGCGTTTGTTAAACTCGATTCATCGGTTTTTTTATTGTCGCAATTAAAAATTTCAAACAAATCACGAAATTCGGGAAAAGTTCGTAATATTAAATATTGAACAAAAATTTTGGTTGATTAGTTTGTTGTATTAAATACCAAAAGTATTAGCACTTAAAAAAACATTTGCTTGAAATTTTTGTTATATTAAACACCGAAGGGTATTAAGGCTTGTCAAAACTGATTTTTGAATTTTTTGTTATATGTTATTGACAAAACTTTTGTTTGAAATTTTTGAAAAGTGCATATAAATATTTTTCTAAAATTCTCATTAGCTTTATACGGACTTACATATAAGAAAAGACAAAATAATCAAGAATGAGCTCAGATATGTTCATGATGTTATAATGCATAATTATCGTCCGTAAACTGACTTTACAGACTCAAATTTTTATTATGGATTATGTAGATGAGGCAGTTTTTCCTTTTTTGATTATTTAAAATAATTGGTTGATTTTTATTAATACCTTTGGTTGTTGATATTACAAATCGTTGTTTGAAAATGTTTATTGAGTGTTAATACTTCGAGCAATTGTCCCAATTAAACGATTTGTTAATATAACAAAAAGTGTGATAGGCTGAGTTTTAACAACGAATTTGTTATATTGATTAAAAAATTGGTTGCATTTACGCACAAAAGTCTTTCTGTGTAGCTAACAAAATCTCATCCATCTATATAAGAAGCAATATACCATAAGCATGCCCTATAAAGGGCATAAGCCCCGAGCTGGTTTTCACCGACCCTTTTCGAGTCAAAAAAAAAGTTCAACATCTTAAATTTTTTTCTTCATGAATTATGGATGCCTTCAGTAAGTATCGGTCCACCATTCCCCTCGAAATAATTTTAAGTATTGCCAATTCCCCTCTAGAAACCGTCGTTGATCTTTTTATGAACTTCAATTTAATGGACCGTGGCAATATTTTCGCTTTCATTGATCTCTGGTCAAATTCAGTTAACAAGTCCATAATTTTCTTTTGAAATTATGGCGAATTTTGCATTAAAATTTTTCGCATAAAATTCCGTATCGTTCGTTTTTCTCAAATATATTACACCATTTCGATGCTAATTTCCCTTCGATAGCTCCACCCCGTGCGCAGACATTTCCCCCCCGTTGAAATGTTTTCCATTCCGGGTCAGAACATTTTCGGCACACGATAATCGCGCATAAATTTGATTCGAAGGAAAAACATTTCCATACGAAATGCGAAATTTATTCGGCGTCGTGAACAATTTGTAGGCAAATTATTGCAAGGAATCTAAATCACAGCAGCACGAGGCGGACCCCCGTTTTCGGTGGGCCGGTGTAATTTTTGTGCAAAACGTGACCAACACTGATTGCGATAAATCAAAACAAAATAAAAAATAAAAAATAATTTTTTTTTCTTCTGTTTTTTGGCAACAAAATCAACAAAAACTGAATGCAAATTAAAAATATTTGTGATTTTCATTTCGCGGTCGGAATAAATTTATCGAATTCGTTTACGAAGGCACAATATTGGCAGAGTTATTGGAGGGAGCTGACGAAATATTGGGAATGGGGCATGGGGATAAATCATGAATATCTAATAAAAAACAAGATTGAAAAAAATGGCTGAAAATGGCTGAGGCCTTTCAAAAAATAAAAGGGCATACATCAGGTGAACATTCCTGAAGCGATGAAGTGAAAGATATCGTCGAAGGCATTGTCCTAGTCGACATGGAACGAAGAATGAAAGAATACATTTAAAAAAGAAAATAAGAAAATAATTATATTCTATGATTTGAGGTCAAACTTCTTTTTCCAAAGAGACCAACCGGGGCCCGATCCAGCTTCTTTTGCCGCTCTAAGCAAAATAATATTTGCCCTCCCTGTGATGGCACTATTGGGGTAGTGCTTTCGCATATCTCCACAGTGTCACCCCCTTAATCGTTGCCTGAGATCAACAATAATCAAATTTCTACAAAAGAACTTATCAATTCAAAGATGAGTGTCCTTAACGGATGATTCTGATGTTTATTACCGTTTCCTACTTAACAGTTTGAAGAGAAGATTAAAATGAGAACTACAGATATCTGTGTACGCACCACGCACCAAAAAAAAACCTTTCCCAAAGCATTTAAGAGGTCCTTTTCAGCCTATATTTTAATCTTAAATTTGTAAAGCTTTAGATAAATACTTCTAGTTCAAACCCCAGTAAACCTTAGTCCAAAATAATTTTGCTTTCAGATAAAGTTACACAATGCTCCTGATGCCCTCTTTAACCAATGTAAATTATATGATTTAAAATAATCCTTAAAGTGCGAAGTAATTTCTGATTCTCGATCCATTTTTCTGCAATAAAATTCCAAGTCCTTTTGATTCATATTATTGTTCACTTTGAATGGCGCACTAAAAGTTTTTATCCTTAGCTTTTCCATTAAATTCCATGCACGTTTTGTTTTGCCAAACTATAAAATCGTATTAAAACCCAATTGTCTCTCCCTTACTCCGAAAGGAATAGTGTAAACTAGAAACCATAAAATACTTTCAAGTGTTATCCTTGACATTTTAACAAGACGATCATAAAATTAAAGAAAACCGCAAGGAAATCGCATGACGAAGTGATGACATGGAACAAAATTTTCGCCACAAATTCTAAATCAAAAATGAAAGGACAACAAAGGATATAAAATCCAATACGATGTCAAGTGATGAATATAAAAATATTTCTCGATTTTTATGGAGTTTTTTTTTTTTTTTTGCTTTTATGGTAGGCACTTATAATTGGACTCTTTGAAGCACTTCATCAAAATGTATCGGAAGGATATGACGATTCTTCGTGGAAACTACTTTTTTACACGAAATTGTTTGCGAGCGTCTCTACTACTTACTCGCTAAAGCTCTATACTGAAAATCTAATTAATTTATTTTTATTGAATAAAAGCACTTTGCTCCTTTATTTTTTCCAAAGAGATTTAAAAAAAAAAAAAGGAGCAACTGAAAAATATTGTTTGTCTGCCACGCTTCACTGCCCAAGCATACTGTGACAATTTATATATCCTTCCATTGTTATGGCGAAATATTACCGCACTACCCTTTGCCATTGCCATTGCCTTCCGCCACCCGGCAGCCTTGTCGGCGCCTTCGATGCGAACATTTTCATTTCTCATAATTCTTACATAAATTTTCCTCTTTAACTACAAATTGGCAACCCTAATAAATGCGAAATTAGCTGCCAACCGACATCAGGATATTGCTGTTATTATTCCACGTTCCATATACACGTACATACATAGCTACACACCAATGGCGGGGTTGAATTTTGGCAGCATTGCCAGCATTCGGCTGCCGCCATTTTTGCTATAATTCTGCTTATGATGCTCCGGAGATTTCGAAATTTTTGGATTTTCCCTTTTCTTCTCTTAATTTTTTTTTTTTTTTTTTTTGATTTTTATCGGCGTGCAGTCATAAAATAAACGAATTATTATTGCATCGCTTGATTGCTTCATTATTTACTTTATAATCAAGTGGGACGAGCGGCTAACAAGGCCGAGCAACGATCGGGGTGTGACGGCAAAGAGGACGAAGTAATAGAGTCATGCAGGGAGCTAAATGCAAACGTTTGTTTCTATGTAGTCTATGAATGGGTTTGCTATTTTGTCAGGAATGGGGTTAAAATTGTTAAATTGATATCATTTATTCTACAGTGGGATGAATTCAGACATCAATTGGGTAAAAAAAAATTTCAACTGATTTTGAGTCATTGTAAGCCGACAAACTCTGTGATTTCTTATCGAAGGAGTTGAGCTATCTTGACGTTGGTTGGTACCTATGCGTGTTCCATGGGGACATTGGTAAGAACAAGTTCGAAAATAGATCTGCATCGGACCCTTTTTAAATGGTACCTCCAGTATTAGGGGCTGTTATGAAGATTACAAAAACTGCTCTTAAAAAATTTTTTTCAAAATATTTTAATGAAATTTAACAAGCGAGCATATTTTAAGGCACTAAATATAATTTCCAAAAATTAAAATAGTGGGCGTGGCAAAAATGCGTTTTTCGAAAATTGTCTACTGTACCTGAAATTTAAATGGGCCTTGAACGATCGATGAAATGTATGCTTCTTCTAAAGTTATGATCATTATCTTCAAAATATTCTTAATCGGTCCATTTTTAAAGGTACCTTCAGTGCTAGGGTCTGTCACGAAAGTCCCAAAAACTGACCTGAAATCAAAATTTTTCGGGATATTATTTCAATGAAAATTAGAAATTGACGAAAAATTTAAGCTTCCGATTAATATTTTCGTAATTGAAAAAGTAAACGTGCCAAAAAGGAGTTTTTATAAAGTAATTGAACAGAATCTCGGTTTCATAGGGTCTTCAAAATCTCATTATGCTTTGTACCTATTAATCGGCGTGTGTAAGGGCCTGTTTTAAACAATATTCAACGACCAAACACAACAGAAAAAATGGCTACAAAAATTCCAATTTTAAATTGTTAAACTCGAATGTTTTAATTGTACAATTAAAATTTCCAAAAAAATTTGGGTTTTTGATTTAAAACAAAGGTTTGAGATTTGTCCAATACGTATTCATTAACAAAATTTTTATTTTTTGTTGTATCAATTAATAAAATATTCACATCAAAATTTTCATAAAGGTTTGTTTATAAGTAGCTAACAAATATTAATTTTGTTGTAAACGTATTATTCCACAAAATTTTAAAAACTATAACAACCAAAATATTATTAAAATTTGATTGCTTTTTTATATCAAAATAAATTTGGTTATAAATTTTTTCAAGTTAATTTTATGGGGTCGTACAAGAAGAGACAAAATATCCTGACATTTCAAACTGATTTATAATTTATAATTATGTCAAATACTTTAAGATCCTTTTATTATGGAATATGTAATAATTTTCCTTTTATTTATTTGAAAAAGTTGAAATACTTTGATTGTTGAATTACAAATTAAAGGAAAATGGTTTTTGCGAATACTTTTGTTGACAAAAATTGATTAAAATTTTTTGAACAATATTTTTTGATAAACAAATCGTTGATTGAAATTTGTTGTTTAATATTCAAATTAAAAAGATTTTTTAATAAACAAAATTGTAGGCAGTTTTAAAACGTTGAATTGATTAAAAATTGGTTGTATTTTCCACAAATTTTCTTGAACCCTTTATCCGTGTAGGGTTATGTATTTTGAGGCTCATCGACTATAAGACCCTTATTTGCTTAAAACTATATTATTATTTTTATGGGTAAATGACACTAGGGCTACTGGTATGCCAACTCATCAAAATTTTCAGCATTTTATCTATGGCAAAAAAGTTTAAAAAATGCGGTAAAAGAAGATCTATAAACACAGATTGTTATATTTTATTCTTCTCTATATGGTAATAAATTCGGCAGGTGACCAATTTGATCATAAGAAGGCCTCTCTGGCAGCGTTAATTTTCCAATGTAAATTAGTGACAATAGCTAGTAACTGAATATCAGGTACTTTCGCTAGTTGTTTGATTAGTCAAGGGTTAATTGGAGTTTAGTTTGAACATCTACAGGGTATATAATTTTTTTCCTATACTTTTCGAAAGTCTCTTCAAGTCTCAAATACTGATATTTGACTACTTTCGGCCCACTGTCAAGCTAATTAACTACCACAACTATCCAGAATCGTAGTCTCATCCGTGATTAAACTTGATTGCCCCTGATAGAAAGCGATGTACTAACGTATTTGAAAGCATAGCGAGACACACACGCACACACACGCGCTCGCAGCCGTTCAAAATGGTAGGAACTGTAATTTCATTCTTTATTATCCCATCCAAGTCATTATAAACTGTCATTGCTTTTGTATAAGTTCAAATCCAAGGATCGATGTCCTCGTCGTGCTTTTGCGAGCTCATCCCCCTGAAGCTCACTCACTCACTCAACCCAAATCGCTGTGTCCTCACAGTGTCTGTTCAGTTCATCGTAGCATAATCGGCGTCATTGTCATCGTTTCCTGCCGCTTGCCGAATATTCCCGCTGCCATTATTATACGCCATTTAAATAATTCTCTTTCAAGCAGCGTAGCGCAACGCGTTATAAAGACTCATTTCCGACGGTGATGCACGGCGGCTTGGCACTTAAATTTTTGATTGCTTTGACACACAAAAGCGGCGGAAAATGGAAATGGAAAAAAAAAAACCAGCAAGGAACGAGCGCGCGAGCAAGGAATAAGTAACAGTAAGAGCAAAGCGTAAAATGGAAAACCACCACCACAAAACGTCACTAACCCTTGGCAGAATTTTTAATTTGGCACATATTCAAAGCGGTCGTGTCCTGTCGTTCGCTTTGCTATTGTCGTCGGCTCTGCTCTCTTTTTTGTAATCAGCGCGCATCATCAAGGATGATTGCGACAAATAATGCCGCCACTTTGGGCTTGATGAGTCTCTGTGTGTCGTGGAACTTTCTGCCAGAGAACTCGTTTTGTGACAATGACAACGATTTATTATATTTGCGTTACAAAATGGCGTCTCGAATCCTCACGGGGTTGCTTATTGACGATGCTCTTCGACAACGGAGAACAAAAAACAAAAAAGCTGCGTGCTCGCGAGTATCGTTGGATAATTTTTGAATTTGCCATCCGCAGGATATAAAGTGGCATTTCGCTCATTTTGTGCATTATAGGGATTTGTGTGAAAATTAGAAAATTTAAATTTTCGTTAATGGAAACCGTGAAAAAAGGGGTGCCACAAAACATGGAAAGTGCTTTGATGGTAGACAGGGAAAATGATCTCATAATTGGATTGGGTGGTATGCATTCATCTTAAGGATTTGAACGTTTCGCTGTAAATGAGCTGAAGGGGGTATCTTGCGATTAAATTTACCAACATGATATATCGTCAGAAAATTAGCTCAAAGGATTGTACAGCTTCTAAGCGTGGAACTGATCAGCAATGTGGGGAAAAGAGGGGATTTTATTTATTAAAAAGTTCAAATTCACAGTTACGTGCTCTTCTTATTCTGGTTTGATATCAAAAAACCCTCCTTGGTTTGAGATTGGGTCAAGCTATGGACACATTATCAAGGACATGCCCATTTAAGAGCAGGACGAAGCGATTTATAGTTTTTTGATCAACTTTTGTTGAGAATTTGACATTCTCCGACACTATGATGGCACTAATGGGGTACTGTTTTCGCAGGATTATGTGCCACCGCTAAATCTGGGCGTGACTTGGTACCGTTTGTTCAAATAAAGTTATCGAATTCAATGGTGCTTCTTGAGCCCTTGAAGACGTTCCTCATCTTGCCTAGACCAAGATTGTGCCTCAGGTGTATTTCAAAAAAGAACTGGAGGTTCAAATTAGCAATTACCGGTGTTCATACGGTGTCCATAAGGATCCAAAAGTTTCCTAGGTGCTCTTCTTTTTGCTTATAAATTCACGTAACAACATTTTCTTTCCCTCAGTACCTCACAATTGTGGAGGGACCTGACTTTCAACAAAAAAATTTTTTTTCAAAATAAAATAATCCAAAATTTTTTTCACCATTTCATTTGTTTTTGCCCTCGAAAAAATCTCTCTGAAGAAGTTAAAAGTCGGCATTTGAATCCAGCTGATCCCTTCTAGTGAAGTCAGTTAGTGCGGGTGCGCGACTGCCAAAAAGTTAAGTCAATACGTCCAACAAGAGGATCAAAACGGATTGCATAAAGAGGGTAAAAAAAAAAAATATATATATATATATATATAAGTATATAAATCGAGAAAATAATGAAGTCAAGAAAGCAGAAGTAAGACGGGTAGCCGATAAGATGAGCCGAGAATGAGTTCCATTATAAAATAATGAAGAGTATCCTTCCGACATGGAATTTCCAATAAATGTCAAAACAATGAACGCCAACGAAGGAAGCCGGCCTTTTAAAGTCAGACGCACTCGAAATGTTTTCGGACGAACGGGATTAGAATTTTGTTTTCTCTTCTTTCGAAACTACTTACCGCTGGGACATACATACATATGTGAACATTTTTGGAAAATGTGAAAAATGTGGAAATTGTGAAAATGAGTTCAATTATGCCAAACAAAAGAGGAGCGAGCGAGAGTTGAGGATTTAAAATGGCTTAACTTTTTGAGAGTTTTGAGAGAACACCCGCATGGATTTGTTGATCGTCGTCAGTCGACTGACTGACTTTTGTAACTGGATTATCGGTTATTGGAATTTACACAGAGAGTTTGCCACTTGAATGTAACGCACTCAAACAGAAGCCGATTCAGATTGATTTTATTTTATTTTTTTTTTCTTTTCTTCTGATTTTTTTTTTGCAATCAGTGCACATCATTATCCTGCCATTATATAATTTTATGAACTCGAAAATGAACAATTTCGAGGTACTTGAGCTGTAAGAGGAAAATTGTGGAAGCACAAAAGAAGAACCAGGGCGAAACAGTAGCATCGAAACGGATCTATTTGACTTTGAAGTCAGCGACTTCGTTGCGGCGGCATCTTTTAGCAATTCGAGATGGTCAAGAGCGAATTTCTCACGCATATGCCTAATAATTTCTTTAAAATTAAGTTTTTCAAGAAAAATTTCGATATCATAGAAAAGGCGCATTTAAATCAATTTTCATGCTCTATTCAAAGGGAATTTTTTTCTCTCTCTCTCTACCTATAAAGTGGTCCAATAGGTCATTAACCAATTAATTTCATCGAAATGATCATTTATCATTCAATGTTTTTATTTTATTTTTTTTTTTTTTTGTATGGAAATGAGCTACTGTAAACTATCGAATACACTAATTGTTCGATATGACATTTATGGGTTAATTGCGCAGTTGAAAATCGAAAAGAGTTAGGCAAAAAAAATCATAAATTTTAAGAGAAAAAAAAACACCAATTAATGCCGCTTGTGTCTGCTGAAGAAAGACATCGTCGCGGCTTCGAGAGTCTTTGTCGCTTATCGCCTCGAAAATTCGATTCCGCAATTAAAATTCTTGGGCATAAAATTTTTGTGCACTGCAGTTCAAATCGTGTCAAATACTGAAACGATTGATTTCTTTAATTGGACTCGCATTTTACTTGCGGCTTTTAATCAAAAGCAGCGCTCATTGTCTCAAAAGATAAAAATAAAGTAAAAAAAAACAAGTAAGGGTGTTATAGTCAGGCGAGCCTGACAATAAAATACCCGACACAGACACATACGTTCAAATAATTTAAATCAAATTTAAATCAAGAGGTGTTTAAGTCCATAAGGGGAACCATATGCCGACTTTTGTTAAATTTCTTTATGAAAACCGCTCCATTGCCACGCCCACCTTTCAAATTTTTTATATATTCTAATCGGAATCTTAAATACACTCCGAATCTTAAGCTTTAATTGAAATATTTGGAAAAAGTCCGATTTTGAGGCAGTTTTGAAATTTTTGTGACAGACCCTAGTACTGGAGGTACCTTTAATAATGGATCGATCAAGATAATTTTTTGTAAGGATGTTTATGGCTACAAAGGAAGCATAAGTGCCAAATTTCGTTCAAGTCACATTTGAATTTCGGGTGTAGGGGACAATTTTCGAAAAACGCCTTTCTACCACGCCCACTTTTAAAAATTTTGGAAATCATATTACTTGCCTTTAGACATGTTCAAATATCAAATTTCATCAAAATATCTTGAAAAACATCGATTTTAAAGCAGTTTTTGTGATTTTCATAACAGACCCTAGTACTGGAGGTACCCCTAAAAATGGTCCGATCGGGTTCATTCTCGAAATTGTTCTTACTCATGTCCCCGTGAGCACGCATACCTAATTTCGTCAAGATAGCTCGACTCCCTCGATAAGAAAACTGTAAACAAACACACGGACAGACAGACAGACGGACAAACAGACGGACATGTCTAAATCGAATCTCCTGGTAACGCTGATCATTTCTATATATATTTTTTATGGTCTATCTCGATTCGTTCTGGGTGTTACACACAACCACACAAACGCAATATACCCTCGACACAGAGTGTGTCGGGTATAAAAAGAACAAAGAGCCGAGGAATTGCCACCGAAATAAATTTTGTCGGAGCTTAATGAAGTTGTCAAAAATTTGGGGAATGAAAATTTTTATACCTTTTCCGAAGGAAAGGGTATATTAAGTTTGGCACGGTGTATGTAACATACCAAAGGAGTCGCGGTAGATATAGACATATATATATATTCTTGATCAGGGTGACAAGAGGAATCGATCTAGCCATGTCTGTCTGTCTGTCTGTCTGTCTGTCTGTCTGTCTGTCTGTCTGTCTGTCTGTCGGTTACACTTTAGTTTTTCATAATTTACTCCTAAGCCATGAAAGATATCATATTGAAATTTGGCATGGACTTCAACCAGGTAAATGTCCGAAAAACTGCATACAAATTTTTTTCGTAGTCCCTTCTTGGGTCGTGGGAAGTGGTTCAGAAGTTTCAAAAATCACGATTTTTAACGTTTTTCCTGGATAACTTTTTTACTATACATCCCAGCTTATTGAAATTTGGTGTGTGTATAGCTACTATGTAGACTTAAGCTTTCGCTGAAAAAAAATCCCGACATCGCTATAACTATGGTCATCATCCTACACAATAGAAAAAAACACTCTTTCTCTTATTCTCATATCTGAATACAAAAATTATTTTTTTGCTTCTTCTGATTGTGTATTTTGCCGCCAAATAAAGTCGTCCATTATGGATAAATTTTGACCATGACCACATTTCGCGAAATTCGCAAAAATTGATTTTCACTATTTTGAATTGAGTATTTCGCAGCTAAACAAAATGTCCTCTAAGGGTTAAAATTTGATCAAGACCACCATCCGCGAAATTCGCGAAAATTTGATTTTCACTATTTTGAAGTGAGTATTTCGCAGTTAAACAAAATGTCCTCTAAGGGTTAAAATTTGATCAAGACCACCATCCGCGAAATTCGCAAAAATTTGATTTTCACTATTTTGAAGTGAGTATTTCGCAGTTAAACTAAATTTCCTCTAAGGGTTAAAATTTGATCAAGACCACCATCCGCCAAATTCGCGAAAATTTGATTTTCACTAGTTTGAATTGAGTATTTCGCAGTTAAACAAAATGTCCTCTAAGGGTTAAAATTTGATCAAGACCACCATCCGCGAAATTCGCAAAAATTTGATTTTCACTATTTTGAAGTGAGTATTTCGCAGCTAAACTAAATTTCCTCTAAGGGTTAAAATTTGATCAAGACCACCATCCGCGAAATTCGCGAAAATTTGATTTTCACTATTTTGAATTGAGTATTTCGCAGCTAGACATATTGTCCTCTAACGGTTAAAATTTGACCATGACCACCATTCGCGAAATTTTTTTGCTTAGTAATAATCTCGAGTTTTAGAACCTAAATCGAAGTACAGATAAGGTATAAATAGATATCCAAGCTAGAACAACGAAAACGGCAGGAATTTTCGTTAAGGTAATGTTTTAACATATTTTAGGCTGAGGAAAAGGTATGTGTGCAATCGGCTTTGCCGATGTAAACTTCTTTACTTGTTTTTTATTAAATATACTTATATATAAAAAAAATTTATTTTAAAAATATTTCACTATTTTTTAATTAATTAATTTTTTTTTTTTTTTTTTTGGTGAGATTAAAAAATTTTCGACTTGTTCGTTTGAAATTTCTTTGAGTTGGAGGATTTGAGAAGGGAAGCCATTGAAGAAATGTTGCTGAAGTTTAAATATTTTTGAATTGGAACTCAGCCACTTTGATAAAGCGGACCAGCGGGATTTAAGGTGCTCAAACTGACTGAAATCAAGACCAATAAGATAGGTACCTATTGACTAGGGCACGGAAAAGTGTCCTGCGACCACAAAAAATACGTTGCAAGCAATGAAGAAAATTACGGTAAAATCTCTAAGCTCAATAATAATATCCTAAAGGTCTTCGATAAATGCTTTAAAAAATTCATTAAAAACATTTTCTTTTGAGCGGGATTCTTTGTATTCATTTCAATTAAAATTCAAGGCAAGAAAATATCAATAGAAATGGCAAAAAATATAAATTTAAATAATTTTTTGGGCATTAGTTGAAGATTTTGAAAACACTTTTCAGATTTATTAATGTGGATACTTAAACTAAATTTTTTTTTTTTCGTTTCTAATGCATTTTATGTCGCTTTAAGGCATTTTTTCCAAGCCCTACTATTAAATTTTCTTTTGTTATTTGTAACTTTTCCTTCTGCGCACCTGGCCGAAGATACTTATTCCTATATTATGAAGGGAGAGGAGATGGTCTATGACCCAGTACTGAATAAGATAGTAAGCTCCAAATGTCCCTTATATCCTATAGGGAAATGGTCTGAATAATAATTTTATGAAATATTTTGTGTTGTAGGGATCATAGTCTTCAACTCGGTTTAACAACTTCGAAAGCTTATATTTTGAAACACACCCGGCTCTCATTTTACACGGTAGATCATTTCCTCGAAAATCCGTGCAAAAGAAAATCTCTTAAAAGCACAAGATCGAGCGCGAAAAGTGCTAAGTTGGCATCAATGGAAAAGAGCAATAGTAAAAATAAGGTATTCTCCGTAATGTGAACAATCCATGAAGTAGAGCTCCCATATAGATAAGTTTCTCAAAGACACTGACAAAATTTTGGTAAAAGATTGTTTTTAAGGGATTTGTGTAAAAAACAGAACAAACTCGTGTAAAAATTTTTTTCTTTTTGGTCAACCGCGATATTTCAAAATCATGTAAAAAAAAGACCGTGCAAAAATAGAGCCGGGTGAATATTCTTTTAGAAGGTATCCGTGCCAGTGTAACCCAATCAAATACCTTTGCTATATTTGAATATTTCAAAAATTTTCATATAAAACTAATAAGCCTGGTTTAAACTCTTCTGAGGACTAACATTTGAAAGTTTAAACCCTACAAAAGTTTAAACTTGGTTAAAAACTATGAGCCTTAGTATTAAGAACGACCCTGAAATGATCCTAATTACCTTTACGGTTCCCCGACTAGTAGTCATAAGTATTAATCTTTCAGAAATAATTTCTGCAAAGTTAGATCTGTTGGATTAAGTACGGGGCTTATTGATGCTTTGTAGATCTCCGTTGGACTCCGCTTCTTCGGATCCATATTTCAGCCGATTCACATGCTTAAAATATTGATACTTTCGAGGTAACCGAGACGGACGTCCTCATATCGAATTGTCTATCCTCCTACCGGAACATTAACTGGTCAAACTCCATAGATCCTTTTCCAATTCGTTTTGAACCCAAAGATTTTCTATAATTCATCATGAAATCACATCAAATTTGATCGACTTGAAAATGGCGATGATTTCTGAAGAGCATTCAAAATTTCTCCAATTTCTCTAAGCATCCGAAAAACAAAAAATCTCAAATTTAACTGAAGAAAAGACTAGTGGCATGTTGCAAATCAAGTTGAACAAACAGAAAAATAAATTGCTTTGCCCTCGAAACGAATTCGAGAGACGAAAATTCGCCAGCAGCATAAAGGCAAAAAAAACAAGTAAGGGTGTCTATTAGGAGCTAATAAAATACCCGACACAGACACATTCGAAATTCAAAAATTTGTTTAAATCAAGAGGTGTTTAAGTCCATAAGGGGCCCCATATGCCGACTTTTGTTAAATTTCTTTATGAAAACCGCCCCTTTGCCACGCCCACCTTTCAAAATTTTATAATTCTAATCGGATCTTACATACACTCCAAATCTCAGCTTTAATTGAAATATTTGGAAAAAGTCCGATTTTGGGGCAGTTTTGAGATTTTTGTGACAGACCCTAGTACTGGAGGTACCCTTAATAATGGACCGACAAGAAAATTTTTGGGAAATGTTTTGGCTACAAAGGAAGCATAAGTGCCAAATTTGTCAAGTCCCTTTGAATTTCGGGTGTAGGGGAAATTTTCGAAAAACGCCCTTCTGCCACGCCCACTTTTCCAATTTTTGGAAATCATATTACTGCCTTTAAAATGTTCAAATATCAAATTTCATCAAAATATCTTGAAAAACTCGATTTTAAAGCAGTTTTTGTGATTTTCATAACAGACCCTAGTACTGGAGGTACCCCTAAAAATGGTCCGATCGGGTCCATTCTCGAACTTGTTCTTACTCATGTCCCCGTGAGCACGCATACCAATTTCGTCAAGATAGCTCAACTCCTTCGATAAGATAACTGTATACAAACAGACGGACAGACCACGCACAGACGAGACATTGAGGACATGTCTAAATCGAATCTCCTGGTGACGCTGATCATTTCTATATATATTTTTATGGTCTATCTCGACTGGTTCTGGGTGTTACACACAACCACACAAACGCAATATACCCTCGACACAGAGTGTGTCGGGTATAAAAAGAACAAAGAGCTGAGGAATTGCCACCGAAATAAATTTTGTCGGAGCTTAATGAAGTTGTCAAAAATTTGGGGATTGAAAAATTTTTTTTATTAAATATACTTATATATAAAAAAAATTGAATTTAAAAATATTTCACTATTTTTTAATTAATTAATTTTTTTTTTTTTTTTTGTGAGATTAAAAAATTTTCGACTTGTTTGTTTGAAATTTCCTTGAGTTGGAGGATTTGAGAAGGGAAGCCATTGAAGAAATGTTGCTGAAGTTTAAATATTTTTGAATTGGAACTCAGCCACTTTGATAAAGCGGGCCAGGTGCTCAAACTGACTTAAATCAAGATCAATAAAGGTACCTAATAACTAGGGCGCGGAAAAGTGTCCTGCGACCACAAAAAATACGTTGCAAAGCAATGAAGAAAATTACGGTAAAATCTCTAAGCTCAATAATATCCTAAAGGTCTTTGATAAATGCCTTAAAAAATTCATTAAAAACATTTTCTTTTGAGCGGGATTCTTTGTATTCATTTCAATTAAAATTCAAGGCAAGAAAATATCAATAGAAATGGCAAAAAATATAAATTTAAATAATTTTTTGGGCATTAGTTGAAGATTTTGAAAACACTTTTCAGATTTATTAATGTGGATACTTAAACTAAATTTTTTTTTTTTCGTTTCTAATGCATTTTATGTCGCTTTAAGGCATTTTTTCCAAGCCCTTCTAATAAATTTTCTTATTATTAGTTATTTCTAACTTTTCCTTCTGCGCACCTGGCCGAAGATACTTATTCCTATATTATGAAGGGAGAGGAGATGGTCTATGACCCAGTACTGAATAAGATAGTAAGCTCCAAATGTCCCTTATATCCTATAGGGAAATGGTCTGAATAATAATTTTATGAAATATTTTGTGTTGTAGGGATCATAGTCTTCAACTCGGTTTAACAACTTCGAAAGCTTATATTTTGAAACACACCCGGCTCTCTTTTACACGGTAGATCATTTCCTCGAAAATCCGTGCAAAAGAAAATCTCTTAAAAGCACAAGATGAGCGCGAAAAGTGCTAAGTTGGCATCAATGGAAAATCAATAGTAAAAATAAGGTATTCTCCGTAAATGTGAACAAATCCATGTAAGTAGAGCTCCCATATAGATAAGTTTCTCAAAAACTGACAAAATTTTGGTAAAAGATTGTTTTTAAGGGATTTGTGTAAAAAACAAGAACAAACTCGTGTAAAAATTTTTTTCTTTTTGGTCAATCGCGATATTTCAAAATCATGTAAAAAAAAGACCGTGCAAAAATAGAGCCGGGTGAATATTCTTTTAGAAGGTATCCGTGCCAGTGTAACCCAATCAAATACCTTTGCTATATTTGAATATTTCAAAAATTTTCATATAAAACTAATAAGCCTGGTTTAAACTCTCCTGAGGACTAACATTTGAAAGTTTAAACCCTACAAAAGTTTAAACTTGGTTAAAAACTATGAGCCTTAGTATTAAGAACGACCCTGAAATGATCCTAATTACCTTTACGGTTCCCCGACTAGTAGTCATAAGTATTAATCTTTCAGAAATAATTTCTGCAAAGTTAGATCTGTTGGATTAAGTACGGGGCTTATTGATGCTTTGTAGATCTCCGTTGGACTCCGCTTCTCGGATCCATATTTCAGCCGATTCACATGCTTAAAATATTGATACTTTCGAGGTAACCGAGACGGACGTCCTCATAACGAATTGTCTATCCTCCTACCGGAACATTAACTGGTCAAACTCCATAGATCCTTTTCCAATTCGTTTTGAACCCAAAGATTTTCTATAATTCATCATGAAATCACATCAAATTTGATCGACTTGAAAATGGCGATGATTTCTGAAGAGCATTCAAAATTTCTCCAATTTCTCTAAGCATCCGAAAAACAAAAAATCTCAAATTTAACTGAAGAAAAGACTAGTGGCATGTTGCAAATCAAGTTGAACAAACAGAAAAATAAATTGCTTTGCCCTCGAAACGAATTCGAGAGACGAAAATTCGCCAGCAGCAAAGTCGATTTGCAATTTAAATAAAAATTTCATTCGCAATGGAAGAGACGAAAGTCAATGCGAAATGCGAGCATAAATCGAGGCGAAGCATTAGCAAATGATAGACAGCAGCAGCGACGGCAGCGGCGGAATCAGCGGCAGCAACACGATAGATAGACAGAATTCCGAGCGGACACACACACCGATATTGCGCCTGCAGTGATCGCATGCAATGTGGCGCCCATTGCATGGGGTGAGAGCAATGAATTTGCACGATCACACCGCATACCAGTTTGATGGCATGTCATGTTATTAGCAGCAATTTGAGCAAATAAGTAATCAGTGCAAAGCCAACCATTTGCAATTTGGGTCCAAGGCATTTACAATAATGGCGTCAGGATTTCGCTAGAGACCATCACGGCTGCCTTCCTCTCCAATTCCGTTCGATCCGCTCCGCCTCGATTGGATGTTTCACGTTCGGTTCACGTATTTGCATGCAATTACATTTACTGATTTACATTCCAGTGCAATTGCAACTGTTGGCCATTTCCACTTGGTCCCTGTGCAGCCATCCGTCCGGTCGTTCATCCGTCAGTCTCTCGGGTCTGTTTGGCTGTCTTGGTGCCCGCCTGCCTGCCTGCCTGCACCATGTTGCATGTTATGTTGCGTCTGCATCTGCTTTTGTTGCAGCTCAAAATGTCCATCGCACGATTTTTGCATTTTTTCACAATTTTCGTGCAATTTTCTTACTTGGTGCTTGGTGCTGGTTTATTTATCTATTTTTTTAACCTGTGTTTTTTTATATTTTTTTTTTTTGTCTCTTGTTTTATTTGTCTCTGTGTCTTGCGGTTCAACGTGTTTCATTTCGTTTCGTTTTAAATCGGTAGTTTTATTTACAAAAAATTACCCAAAAATTAGTTCAAGCATTTTGGGTCATTTCCTTCAAAGCTGCAGCCAGCCCAGCAAAGCCAGCCCAGCAAAGCCAGCCCAAACGTTTTTCTCTAATTTTCTAAATTGCTCTCTTTAGGTTTTGTTTATTTACATTGTTGTTGCATTTATCTTAAGTTATTTTATAGCGATCTTTTTGTTTTCCTCAAATTGCTTAATACCATAGTTGGCTGCCGAAATTATTTATAAAGCAGTCAAATGAAATTGTAGACCTTTTGACTTGGGTGTTATTTTTTTTTATTTTTTATTGAAATAATTTTTGGGCTTCATTTTCGTTGGTTTTGCCAAGAAACTACTTTCCGATCAAAGATCAAATGGGTTTGATCAAGGAGAAAAAAATTGTTTTGCGTATTTTGAAAGTTCTTAGAATCATAGTCATGGCACTATCATCGGTATTATTAGCATTGTCATCTGGTTCATTAAGATTATGTATTTTTATTGATTTAAAGGTGACCTTCGATATAAAGTTTCTTTGACTATTAGCTCGTCAGTTTAATTGATGAACCGCCTTGTCCTTTATCCTTTTAAATCCCGAATGTGTTGATAATTTATTGTGTTTGTTCAGTCATCAATAACTTCAAAAAATAGGCGAGATAGACCATACAAAATCTGAAGAGGACTGACCCGCGTCACTGGGAGATTTGACTGCCATTTTCTCTATATTTATACATTTTTCTTATCTAAAGTTCTGAGTTGTAATCGCAGAATTGGGTATGAGGAGTAGGATGGGCCCGACGAAGCAGTTACACTGGCCAGGGACAGGGAACATGGCTGTCTGCTGTGGGTCGAAAAATCACAAAGCTCTTCTTCCTGGAGTAGTCGATGAAGAAAGCAAGAGACATTGAAATCATTGTTGGAATTGTGGGCGGCCACTGCCTTCTGGACATGCACAAAAAGCGACTGCGATTTAACCTAAATGAGGTCTGCAGATTCTGTTTGAAAGAGGACGAAACCTCAGATCACGTCATAGGAAAATTCCCAACTCTCCACTATGAGAGAAAGAAAACTCTGCTGAAGGAAATCATAATGGGGGAAAAAACTGTTTCAACTAGACACAGGACAGATAAAAAATACTCAAAACCGGAATGAAGCAAGTCCTCGGAAGAAAATAACTTCGGGCATGGCACAATTCATCCTCCAGCTTCGAACCCTTATCATACATATAATTATAATAAATAATGAGGTGCAAGATCGTAATGAATAGGATCGAGGTAAATAAGGGACTTGATGAGGACATATCAAGGGGTAACTTCAATAGAGCCTTTGACAGATCAATATCCTAGAGTATTGCAGGCGCGGATCCACGGGGGGGGGGGAAAAGGGGAAATTTCCCCCCCCAAAGGAAAACGAATTCGAAAATTTGTTTATACAAATATAAGAAAGATATGAATTTTTTGTTGAATTTGAATTTGTTTCTATGAAAAATAAACTGTCTAAAATTGCTATATTAACAGGTTGGCTGATAAGTCCCCGGTCTAACAAAGAAAAACACATTTTTTTGTCAAAATTCGTTTTTATTATTCAACATAGTTCCCTTCAAGAGCGATACAACGATTATAACGACCTTCCAATTTGTTGATACCATTTTGGTAGTACTCCTTCGGTTTTCCCTCAAAATAGGCCTCAGTTTCGGCGATCACCTCTTCATTGCAGCCAAATTTTTTCCCTGCGAGCATCCTTTTGAGGTCTGAAAACAAAAAAAAGTCGCTGGGGGCCAGATCTGGAGAATACGGTGGGTGGGGAAGCAATTCGAAGCCTAATTCATGAATTTTTGCCATCGTTCTCAATGACTTGTGGCACGGTGCGTTGTCTTGGTGGAACAACACTTTTTTCTTCTTCATATGGGGCCGTTTTGCCGCGATTTCGACCTTCAAACGCTCCAATAACGACATATAATAGTCACTGTTGATGGTTTTTCCCTTCTGAAGATAATCGATAAAAATTATTCCATGCCCATCCCAAAAAACAGAGGCCATTACTTTGCCAGCGGACTTTTGAGTCTTTCCACGCTTCGGAGACGGTTCACCGATCGCTGTCCACTCAGCCGACTGTCGATTGGACTCAGGAGTGTAGTGATAGAGCCATGTTTCATCCATTGTCACATATCGACGCAAAAACTCGGGTGTATTGCGAGTTAACGGCTGCAAACACCGCTCGAAAAGAGCAATAGTAAAAATAAGGTATTCTCCGTAATGTGAACAATCCATGAAGTAGAGCTCCCATATAGATAAGTTTCTCAAAGACACTGAAAAAATTTTGGTAAAAGATTGTTTTTAAGGGATTTGTGTAAAAAAAGAACAAACTCGTGTAAAAATTTTTTTCTTTTTGGTCAACCGCGATATTTCAAAATCATGTAAAAAAAAGACCGTGCAAAAATAGAGCCGGGTGAATATTCTTTTAGAAGGTATCCGTGCCAGTGTAACCCAATCAAATACCTTTGCTATATTTGAATATTTCAAAAATTTTCATATAAAACTAATAAACCTGGTTTAAACTCTCCTGAGGACTAACATTTGAAAATTTAAACCCTACAAAAGTTTAAACTTGGTTAAAAACTATGAGCCTTAGTATTAAGAACGACCCTGAAATGATCCTAATTACCTTTACGGTTCCCCGACTAGTAGTCATAAGTATTAATCTTTCAGAAATAATTTCTGCAAAGTTAGATCTTTTGGATTAAGTAGGGGGCTTATTGATGTTTTGTAGATCTCCGTTTGGACTCCGCTTCTCCGGATCCAGATTTCAGCCGATTCACATGCTTAGAATATTGATACTTTTGAGGTAACCGAGACGGACGTCCTCATAACGAATTGTCTATCCTCCTACCGGAACATTAACTGATCAAACTCCATAAATCCTTTTCCAATTCGTTTTGAACCCAAAGATTTTCTATAATTCATCATGAAATCACATCAAATTTGATCGACTTGAAAATGGCGATGATTTCTGAAGAGCATTCAAAATTTCTCCAATTTCTCTAAGCATCCGAAAAACAAAAAATCTCAAATTTAACTGAAGAAAAGACTAGTGGCATGTTGCAAATCAAGTTGAACAAACAGAAAAATAAATTGCTTTGCCCTCGAAACGAATTCGAGAGACGAAAATTCGCCAGCAGCAAAGTCAATTTGCAATTTAAATAAAAATTTCATTCGCAATGGAAGAGACGAAAGTCAATGCGAAATGCGAGCATAAATCGAGGCGAAGCATTAGCAAATGATAGACAGCAGCAGCAGCAGCAGCGGCGGCGGCGGAATCAGCGGCAGCAACACGATAGATAGACAGAACGCCGAGCGGACACACACACCGATATTGCGCCTGCAGTGATCGCATGCAATGTGGCGCCCATTGCTGGGGTGAGAGCAATGAATTTGCACGATCACACCGCATACCAGTTTGATGGCATGTCATGTTATTAGCAGCAATTTGAGCAAATAAGTAATCAGTGCAAAGCCAACCATTTGCAATTTGGGTCCAAGGCATTTACAATAATGGCGTCAGGATTTCGCTAGAGACCATCACGGCTGCCTTCCTCTCCAATTCCGTTCGATCCGCTTCGCCTCGATTGGATGTTTCACGTTCGGTTCACGTATTTGCATGCAATTACATTTACTGATTTGCATTCCAGTGCAATTGCAACTGTTGGCCATTTCCACTTGGTCCCTGTGCAGCCATCCGTCCGGTCGTTCATCCGTCAGTCTCTCGGGTCTGTTTGGCTGTCTTGTTGCCTGCCTGCCTGCCTGCACCATGTTGCATGTTATGTTGCATCTGCATCTGCTTTTGTTGCAGCTCAAAATGTCCATCGCACGATTTTTGCATTTTTTCACAATTTTCGTGCAATTTTCTTCCTTGGTGCTTGGTGCTGGTTTATTTATCTATTTTTTTTTACCCTGTGTTTTTTTTTTTTTGTCTCTTGTTTTATTTGTCTCTGTGTCTTGCGGTTCAACGTGTTTCATTTCGTTTCGTTTTAAATCGGTAGTTTTATTTACAAAAAATTACACAAAAATTAGTTCAAGCATTTTGGGTCATTTCCTTCAAAGCTGCAGCCAGCCCAGCAAAGCCAGCCCAAACGTTTTTCTCTAATTTTCTAAATTGCTCTCTTTAGGTTTTGTTTATTTACATTGTTGTTGCATTTATCTTAAGTTATTTTATAGCGATCTTTTTGTTTTCTCAAATTGCTTAATACCATAGTTGGTTGCCGAAATTATTTATAAAGCAGTCAAATGAAATTGTAGACCTTTTGACTTGGGTGTTATTTTTTTTTTTTTTTTTTTTTTGAAATAATTTTTGGGCTTCATTTTCATTGGTTTTGCCAAGAAACTACTTTCCGATCAAAGATCAAATGGGTTTGATCAAGGAGAAAAAAATTGTTTTGCGTATTTTGAAAGTTCTTAGAATCATAGTCATGGCACTATCATCGGTATTATTAGCATTGTCATCTGGTTCATTAAGATTATGTATTTTTATGGATTTAAAGGTCACCTTCGATGTAAAGTTTCTTTGACTATTAGCTCGTCAGTTTAATTGATGAACCGCCTTGTCCTTTATCCTTTTAAATCCCGAATGTGTTGATAATTTATTGTGTTTGTTCAGTCATCAATAACTTCAAAAAATAGGCGAGCTGACCCGCGTCACTGGGAGATTTGACTGCCATTTTCTCTATATTTATACATTTTTCTTATCTAAAGTTCTGAGTTGTAATCGCAGAATTGGGTATGAGGAGTAGGATGGGCCCGACGAAGCAGTTACACTGGCCAGGGACAGGGAACATGGCTGTCTGCTGTGGGCCGAAAAATCACAAAGCTCTTCTTCCTGGAGTAGTCGATGAAGAAAGCAAGAGACATTGAAATCATTTTTGGATTTGTGGGCGGCCACTGCCTTCTGGACATGCACAAATAGCGACTGCGATTTAACCTGAATGAGGTGTGCAGATTCTGTTTGAAAGAGGACGAAACCTCAGATCACGTCATAGGAAAATTCCCAACTCTCCACTATGAGAGAAAGAAAACTCTGACAGGACAGAAAAAAAATACTCAAAACCGGAATGAAGCAAGTCCTCGGAAGAAAATAGCTTCGGGTGTGTCACAATTCTTCCTCCAGCTTCGAACCCTTATCATACATATAATTATAATAAATAATGAGGTGCAAGATCGTAATGAGTAAGATCGAGGTAAATAAGGGACTTGATGAGGACATATCAAGGGGTAACTTCAATAGAGCCTTTGACAGATCAATATCCTAGAGTATTGGGATGGTAATGGGAAATTTTGAAGAGCTTTGAAAGAATTTTTCCCTTTCTTTTTGTATTATGGATACCATTGTGGAAAGTTGAGGATTCTCTTCTTATTTTTCAATACCATATCTGATTGTGATAGTCTCTTCCTTCGTCTTGTGCCAGCGTCTTCCATCTCAATTGAGATTTGTTAAGATAGCTCAATATACTTAATGCTAAAAGTGGTCGCTGCCTCGTAAAAGTTCTTAAGGTACCAAAGCAAGTTTTATTGATACATACACTGTTTTTGTCTTTCGACAATGTACCTATTTTGGTGTATAATTTTCAGTAACCTGTGACCCCAGTTAGGATCTAAGAGGTACCTTCAAAATGTAAAATTATAATTCGAAATAATCTTCATGGTGCATTTTTGGTCTAAATACCTAAAAGAAGCGGACTCGAACCCCTTAACAAATACAATGCTCTTCGATTCAGTCAGTGGAGCTGTCTCGATTGATTAGCCCAAACTTTTTTCAATGGACTATTGCTTTTGAAACCTGTTGATACATTTTGATCGGGGTTTCTCTGTCACTGCGACCTCCCAACGTTCATTCGTTTCCTTTCTCCATACATCGCTGATTATAGACTTCGTGTTCATCACGCATTCAACATGCCACATTTTAATGAACCCTCCTGCCAAACGAGTCCATTTTTTTTTTCGCTCTAATTTTCGAATGCCTCAGAAAACAATGATTAAAGCAAACGGCGCTGATGCCTGCTCGATCGTTTCAATTTCACATTTGATTGATCTGATTGAAACCGATGCTCGCACATTCATACCTCCGTGTGTCCATGCGGCACGCAAAAGCGCACAACGACAGATTTCTGATAAAGACTGCGATCGATCGAGCGAGGGAAAACACAGAGGGAGGGAGATCCATTAAAAAAAAAAACTGCTGCTGCTGTGGAAATCAACTCTGCGTCCGTCTGTCTTTTTTTTTTTGAATTTTCACATTTTCAAAAGTTGGCGTTAATCTCGTAATTATTTGTTGCAGTCGATATTTGTTCTCCAATGAATTCAGTCAATTAGGCGAGCTGTCAAAAGTGCTCGACTGAAATGACGTAGCGCAATGAGGCGAAATTTTTTGTGGTCCATGCTTAACGATGATGACGCATTTCGATTTCGACGCTTGATGAGGGTTTTTCTTCCACGGCCTCAATGATATCATTGGTGGTTGCCAAATCTTTATGACTTATCACAGTTTATATCGTTAAAATAATAGTTTTGAGCGAATAAAATTTTTTGAAAGATAATTGCCACCGGAGTAGCGAAAATATTTGAGCGCAATCCGTAATGTGACTAACTCGAAAATACCTTCTGAGTCACTTGAGAGATTTTCAATGTTTTTTTTTTCTTGGGGATTTTATTTTGCGAAAGAAATTATTCCGTAAGATTTGTGAGATTGTCATCTGAAGCGACTCATTTTGTTTATGGTCAATGCGTGACCTTTTTCAGGTTACTCTACTCAGGTGCGTACGCAGAAATTTATTTCTGTAGGGATTTTCAATCATATTGCAAAACAACATACAACTTACAGGGACGTAGCTAGAGAAAGGCTGCTTTGGTAGTGCTTATATTGGCCACAGTGGTATAAAGAACAATTATAAGAGATTAGCCCAAAAAAAATTTGGGGGTTAGAGGAAGTTTATAGAGTTGTGGACTAAAAACTTATAAAATCCAAATATTTCATGACGTCCGATTTTGATGAAAATTTATATATAAAATAAGTGAAAAATTTTAAGAATTTTGGGATTAAAACTTTTTCAAAAAACTGATTACAACTAGTCTAGTTAGGGACTAGTTCCAAACTGGTCCAAAAAGGACTAGTTGTAATCAGTTTTTTTTAAAAATTTTAGCGCCAAAGTTCGTAGAATTTTTCACTTATTCTAAATATAAATTTTCATCAAAATCGAACGTCATGAAATTTTTGGACTTTATGGGTTTTTGGTCCACAACTCTCTAAACTTCCTCTGACCCCCAAATTTTTTTTGCGCTAATGTCTTATAAATGTTCATTATACCACTGTGGCCAATATAAGGCAGTCTTGCTCTAGCTACGTCCCTGTATACTTACAGTCGACTCTGAATAGAGTGGACAAATTTTTGCATGGCCTGTTCAGGTTAACGAGGCTGTTCACACTGTCGGAACTCAATTTTTGTATTTTCAATTTACTTTATTTGGTTCAAATATTGTTCAAAAAATGTACATACAAGGTTTCATAAGCCTCAGTTCATGTGCTCACACCACCGAGATGATCACTCTATCGGGGTTCACACTATCCAGAATTGACCTGTTTATCGTGACTTATTCTTTTGTAATTATTCTGAGTTCAGAGGAAGTTCGAACCCCCAAAAAGCGCCCTATCGATACGTCTCTGATTCTACGCTTGTCATAATCTCGCTATTTTGTGTGTGGCGGCCTCGATCATCTCCACTGGAGGACAGTTAGGTACTTTGTATTATGATGAGCATACCACAATCACAAATTCACGAAAAAATGCCTCAAATATTTCTAGCATCAATCAGCTCAGTACTTGGTACAGTGGGCATGATAGCTCGAACGCGAACGCTGTGGTGGGTCTTTTACTCTACCTTCTTTTTGTTTTTGACATTTTTTTATGGGTGTGAAATTTTTGAATGTTGACGTTCGGCAGCTAATTGCTTAAACTTGTAGAAAACAAAGTAATGTAAAAAAAAAAACAAAAAAAAATTGTCGAAGGCTCAACTTTAGTTCAAGTACGCGTTGAAATATCTTCGAATTGAATCATCCGACTTTTGCGATGACACATGACACATGTCATACGAATCGAGAGTACTCGAGAAACTCGAGCCACGAGCGCTCGTTGCCCGACATTGTAATTCGAGGCGACACTAATCAGTGAGTGCGTGAATTGCATGAGGCACTTTAGGACGGACCACCAACGCCGAAATTCTTTCAATATTTATTTCTAAATATAAATTTCGATTTATTTTTCTTGTTTTTTGTTTTTTGTTCTCGGCACTTCAAAAGCTTTGCTACTGTTTGTTTTATTTTTGATTTATTTTTTAAATTCAACAAATTTCAATGGAATCCATTTTCTTAATTTGATAAGCGCTGATTTTGCATAATTGGCGGCGGATTAATGATTTCCTTTTCATCTTGGTCAGTCGTACGTCTCATTTATGAGTTGAAATCTTTCTATCTGTCTCAATGTCTTTTATGCTTTTGCAGGCAAAAGACTTTTTATTAATTTTCTTACATATTTTTTCTGTTGAATTCGGATCCTCTTCACTTTCGAAGAAGCGATCGAAGTATGCTTGGACTGAATGGGATAGAAAAAGAAGCGAATTTTCAATGGTGCCAAGACCTTTTTTCGACCTTTATTCAAATACTTGAAGAATACAGCTTCCATGAAAATGGTTCAGAAAAGTCAACGCAACAGCGATCTTACACCCTGTTTTTAAAAGCTTTTCACCCATGATAAAAAACGACGTTTAAAAGTTCGATATAGACCTTTTCCTGGATTATGCTGTTTAACAAAATTATGCAATTCACAAAGTCTTCTAATATTCTTTCCAGACGTACAACGAAATCTCGGGATTTTAGAACAAAATTTAAATCGCCTGGATTTCAAATGTCAAATTTGTTCTAAAATTGTCTGAAATCTCGAGAGTTCGTTGTACGTCTGGAAAGAATATAAAATACCTTTTAAATTTATCCCCAGGTTTTCTTTTTGCCAGCTATAATGAGTGGTTAAGAGAACTTAAAAGGGATTTAGAAGACCGTCAGAATTGTCTAATTGTCAAAACTTTTCGTTACTTGCCAGTGTTCCAGAAGATACTTTTCGGAGAAGATATTAAAAAGATAGTGAATAAATAAAATTGTAGAAACCTCATACTTGACCCTAAGCCCTACGAAGCAAAATTAAAGTCAACTTAGGTTGAATAATGAAGGCATAAAAAAAGATCTAAAAGGCTCAAAAAAGGGCCAATAGTGGCCTTAAGATCAATATAAAGTAGGTCAATAGGTATCCCTAGTTGGTCAACCATAGAGTTGAGTTCAATATTACATACTTAAGAAAGGAGGTTCTAAGACATCCCCACAGCTGCACAAAAACCCAGGAAACTTGAGCGCCTCGAAGGCAAATTTAAGTTGTCAGTAAGACCTCGAATTTCGTGGACCCTCTTCCAACCTCTCCAAAATCTTTTCTGCACGGCCAAGCTTTCAGAAAGTAATCGGGGCAATCAGAAAGCGAATATTGATCTGCACATCATGAGCTCTCATTAAATCTTACTTCCTTTCAATTGATTCAAAAAGAGAATCTCTTCTAAAATGATTCCTTCATTAAAATCCTCCAATCGATCAATCCAATCGAAATTGTAAACAAATGAATGCTCGCACAGCAATTTATTATAGCATAATCCTCACCTACACCAATTTTTATTGTACCAGTGTCTCTAAGTCTATCGGTATATAATCTGAATTGGATATGGAGCTGACAGAGCGCGCAGCACACGCAATAATTCACACACATACCTACATACATATATATGTAGATATCTCCAAACAATATCGAATATCTCGAAATTAATAACTTAATTTTCCAAAGCCAAATACTCCATATTCACGGGTGCTGCGCCGCTGTGCCGTGCGCGGCGGAGCTGAGTCTGTCGGTTGTGATTCTGCGATTCTGTGATGCTGTGTGCAGCTTAATAACTGATTACAATTAAACGATAAGGAGAGCACTGGCAGCCCAACCCTGATTTCAAAACCCAAACCATACAGAAAGGAAAGGAATGGAATGGAAACGAAACGCACTGAAACGAGCCCAATCCATTGTGGCGACGTTTTTTCAGTTAATTAAGACATTTTAGCGTGGAATCTTAACAGCCGAATCGCTGACAAGAAAGCAGCAAGCTAATCGTTCATATCCGCTTGTAATTGTCGCTGACTGTACGGCTGCATGGAGTGGAGTGGAGTGGAGTGGAGTGGAGTGGCGTGGTGTCGAGTGAAGTCGAGAATGGAATGGAATTGGAGTGGTGTGGATGAATGGCTTTCGAGAGAGCTTGATGGGGGAATAACTGGTTAGGAGGTACAAAGGTAGTTATTTGTTGTACACAAAGGAATTATTATGCTTTATGTCGTTTTGTTTCTTACGAGCTGATTCACACCCACGTGTCATTGACGACACCAACACGACGGTAAATGGTCGGTCGTTGCATAAAAAGTAATAAAAATCTGCCTTTAACTTATTTCGACGACGATTAACTAAGCTTCCTTGGAGCTATAATCTCCAAATGTGATTTTTTATTGGTTTGAAATTAGCTCTTCCTCTCTTTTCCGCCATCATCCTTTTTGGAATTGAAATTCTAAGCGCTCGTGCGGAAGTCCTCACATGGGTTCTTTTTTCTTTGTTTTGGCTGCCGGATTGAAGACCCTTGTCAATTTAACCATTTCTGCCCATCATTCGCTCATTTTGGAGACTCATTGCTTACGATCGCCCGATCGCAATCGTTCGACAATTATGGGCGAGGCGTTCGGGCAATTATTTCTTGATTTACGCCATTTTTGTACTGTCATCAAATAATTACTTGCCGTATGAATTGAAATCGTTGTTCGCATAAATAATTATTGAGAAATTATTTTTGTGGCCGATAAGAGACTGAAACTGAATTGGTCTAGATAGGGGTTGAGAATACTTCGGCAAAGGGGTAAAGCTACGAACGGTTTTAGAAGAAGGGAGCAGAAAAATATTAGTTAAGATTTTTAGAAAAACATTTTTATTTTTTTTGGCTCACTTTCTTACTGAATTCTATTTGAAAAATAGCGGTATTATAGTGTTAAATCCCCTGACATTAGTTGCCGATCGTTAACCCTTTATCTCCATCGAACCCATATAGTTTCTGAAAGAAAAACAAATTTTGCCAAGATTTTAATATATCATGTAGTACCTAAAGGGTTAATAAACCATTCATAGAGGATCAAATTTTCCCCAACTATTGAATATGTCACGCAGTAAAGGGTTAATAAAACCATATACAGCGGAAAAAAATTTAAAATATTTTTATACTTATCGTGCAATAAAGGGTTAATTAATCGATTTACGACGAAAAAATATTTCCAATTATATCATATAGCATGCGGTAAAGGGTTAATAAAACGATTTACGACGAAAAAATATTTCCAATTATATAATATATCATGCGGTAAAGGGTTATTAAAACCATTTTTTACCACTTTTTTCAAGCAGTAAAGGGTTAATTAAACATTTAAGCTGAAAAAAAAATATTTTTTACTATCATGCAGTAAAGGGTTAATAAAACGATTTACGACGAAAAAATATGTTCCAATTATATCATATCACTGCGGTAAAGGCGTTCTATTTAAAACGATTTGCAAAACAATATTTCGCAATTATAAATTTCATCGTTAAAGTGTTTAATTAAACCATTTTATTACCATTATTTTCAAGCAGTAAAGGTTGTTAATATTAACGCCAATTTCACTTTCGAATTTAATGAATAAGATATCGACTCATGAAAAATACAGATTGATGAAGTTACTAACTGAAATAAAATCTGTCTCTATACAAGCTTAAAGGATTGGATAAAAAGTTAACTGCATGACAATTTTCATTGAGATTCAGTTTTTTCCCATATCAAAATTTTTTAATTAATGGTTTTCATAAATTATAACTTGAAATTTCTACTTAAAGGATGCAACACAGTGTTAGGCTGAAAATTTCATTTCAAGTTCGTTTTTTTCCCCACTTTTTATTCCATTTTTTATTTTCGTTTTGAACTTTAAACTTGGTTTTTTTTTTTTGCCAATTTTCACGTCACTTCAGTAATTTTGCTCAAGGGAGTCATTTCGACGTTTATGCCTACACATTCTCGCATTAACGCTTCTCCACTGGATTGGACAAAGCGGGAAAAGAAATAAAAAGTAAGAAAATGAAAATAAAAAAAATAACAATTTTTATGAGCTTCCAAGCGATTTGCGTTTATTTATACGAAAATATAACCAACAAGCATTCGATTTATGTGTTTGGAGGCAATACATCTTAGAGAGCGCCCAGCTCCAAACAAAAAACCCCAAACGATCCTTCGAGCCTTTTTGCCACTTCCAATTTAGATTTATGCGAATGGAGTGCGTACGGCGAGGCAACTGTCAATTGGGTTTTTTGTTGTTGTTGTTGTTTGAACAAGTGCAGTTGATGGGAAAAGACGAAGGAAAAAGAGAAGAAGATAAAAAGGAATTGGAAGTAAATAAAAATAAAAAATAAAAATAAAAAGTAAAAGAGGCCAAAATGATTAGAGGAGAAGTTGAGCGCTCTTTTGGATGGACTCTTGGAAGTGTGAACTTTTCTCTCGAGCTTTTGTAATTTTTCTTCTCATATTTCAGTTGCCCCAAACACCACAATTGGGTGAGCGAATATTTCGCAATTTCCCCTCGGGTTACTTAAATTGGAATTCCTTTTAGTTTTTTATATATTTATATTTTTTTTTTTTTTTGCTTAGGACTCGTTCCATTTCGAATCGTTGTAATGTCACTCTGACGCTTCGATGGTCGCATAGACGGACGACATTCGCCGTTCGCCGTTCGCCAATTGCCGCATGGATTTACGAGCAATGTGTCAATTAAGTATCGAATTACAACTTGTTTAATGTAAGACGTCAGGCGGGATGGCGGGCAGCCGGGCAAGAGAGCCGATTTCGATCCAATTTCACTAAAAGTTAATTGAGGTTGCTCATGGGTACACGCTCCTCGGAGACTGATTACACCGAAGGACCGAATGTTCGTTCGCTCGTTCGTCCGCTGCTCATTCTTTCGTGCCATATAATGTATGGAGATCTTGTGCGATTCTGACATATGTAAATTGCATCAGTTTCATTTATGGGCGATTATGACCGTCCAGCCGATGTCATGTGATTTTATGTAATTTTATTGTGACAAAGTCGCTGCTAAATTGAAAGATTGGAATGCTGTGATGTTGCTCGGTCGAGGCAAAAGGCAGCTGGAAGCTATTTTTAGATGAAAATGAAACAAATGATGATAAAAATCATGTTGCCATATGACTTAAAAGCTTCTTAAAATTCTTCGAATTCAAATGGCCTGCAAATATGGCCACCACTGTTCAAACTCGCTTGCCATAATCCGTCTCAAATAAAATCGAATTTTTTGTTTATTTTGATTTTTGGCGCATTCAATCGCATGTCTCCACCCCAAAAATAATATCGACTATTAAAGATCCCATTAAAATTCCACACCACGCCCGATCCATTGCTGACGGCTTACTTGCTCGCCGTACCTGATCGCCATAGTTGGCTTCTGGCTTCTGGCTGTTGGCTTCTCGCTTCTGGCCACGCACCACTGCCAGCAACAAAGACGAACAACGCTCGTTCGAACGAACGAAGCAATTATCACTTGTGACAGTTGCTTGTGTGACTTTTGACAGCCTTATTCGCTACCATATTACATACCAAAAATAACTTATTAACCGAATATATTAACATTTAATTTGTGGCCGGGAAAGGAACTCGCATTGGAAATGCATCGGCATTCGGCATTCGGCATTTTGGTGTGAATTTCGTAGACATAAATCAAAAGAGAGCCGAAGCGAATCGAATTAAAACGAACAGTCATAAATGGTCGTCGGCGGCGGCGGCGGCTGCCGCTGAGCGAGCGCATGGTCAATGGTCATATGGCAATTGTCGATCATTGTCACGTTTAGGCTGTAAATGCATTTCACATTCGAATGCTGTCAAAGCCAAAGAAAAGTAGACAAAAAAAAAAAATAATAATAAAAATTAAAAAATTCAATTAAAAGCTGTCGATCGATGTCGCTTGGAACAAGCATGACAAGACATTGCCACATGACTTTGGAGCCAATGAGAGTGACAATTTCTTGTCATTCATCGAACAATGACCACGAATAGAATTCTTCGAACTTTTTTCTTCAATTCACAATTTATGATCATTTAAGGCGTCAGACAAAATGCCAGAGAAACAATTATGATTTGAAGCAAGATAATCTCGGATCTATCGATTCGATCTATTGAGTGATTAAAATGCATTCGATCTTAATTGGGGGGATTTGAGGAGATTCTAAAGGATTAGGAATCGCAAACTTTTAGGCGAGAATAATGTATGGTGCCTTGATAACTAGATCGTCCTTTCAACTAACTTCTGAACTCCAACTGCAGTCACCAGTCAATTAAAAGAGACTTTGTAGTATCAATAGAGACTGATCTGAAAGCAGTCCCTCGGCAGGAATAAATTCATTGAAGTAGAAGGTTAATGATGGGTTTTGCCAATAAGACTCCGACCATTAGTCAGTTCATTTGCCCTACCCTCGGAAAAAAAAATCAATAGAGACTGAATTGTGTCATTAAGGGAACAGTTGTGAGACTAAAGCGTACATGTCGCCCCTTTTTAGAGCAATCGTTGACCACTAACTCTTCGATTTTAAGGTCCCTAATATTTTAATGACCTTTCAACAAGAATTTCTGATTATGGCTACTGTTTTCATATTGTCGATTCTTTCGGGCCTCTTTCGATAAAATATTTCTTTTTATTTATGCTTCCGCAATAAAATCAACCTCTTCATTCAATGAATTTTTCAATACATTTGATGGTCTTTTTATGGGACTATTAAAGTAAATTTTAAGAACCCCTCAATGTGGATATATATTTTCAAAGAAATCAGTGACTTAGATAAGAAGGAGTTTTGGAGTAATTTAACCCTTACCATAAAAATGTACTCTGAAAAATATGGACTGCGTTTCTTTTAAAAAATGATCTTATTATCAAGCAAAATTTAAGGTCTTGAGATTTTTCTTGTATTTTAAAGGGTTATTTTGGAGCGTATTTTGCCAATTGAAGGTCTTTGAATCAGGTCCGTATCAATCCAATTGTGTGCAGTGATTATAATACCCTTGAGTTTAGAGCCACTGTTGAAAATTTTTGGTCTTGATAGCCTATATTGTTTAGGAAAATAATTGACTATTGACTCTGAAATGCACAGCCCCGCAAAAAAATAAATAAAAGCGGCAGACCTTAGTATGTATTTGTTTTCGGGGTCGCTTATTGCTTATTTGTGGTCCATATAGCTCCATAATTTCTAGGTTTCGCCTGGTACTGGTGTGTATTTATTCTAGTTAAATGGGACGAAGGAAGAATGACGCCATCTTTGCCTCTTTGGTTGATGAGGATCAAGATTTCGTAAATAGTTTTCTTTCTATTCGGCCGTCAGAATTTAGTTATGTTTATTATGAATAAAAAACTAAACTTTTAATCATTCGGTTAGCTAATTAAAAATTTATAGATTTTAAACCTCTTCTGAATTCCGCCTTTAAGCATTCTTTTAATTGCGGAAGTCAAGTTCCAACTGTATGCCAATGTGCGAAGTTAGTTCCTAAAAGATAGCCAGCTTTGCATATTAACACTTGGAAGCTATTCAACGGAAGCCATTCTTCAGTTAAGCTACTTAAAATCTGACATTTGGAATCTAAGAAATCCGAAAAGAGTGCCAGAATACATAGAGAATTTTCCTCATTTCATTTTCACAGCGAAATGGAAAACTGTTAATGAGCTCGAGAAGAGCAACGATGCGTTATTGTTGCTCCAAAATGAGCTGCCCGAGAGTGCCTCGGGTTAATGCATTTAGCACTCAGTAGCAGCAGAAGAGTTAAACACTTGATGGATCAGTAGAAGGCGTCCGAAAAAATTGAGAAAAAAAAATTAACAAATACAATAAATAAAGGCAGCGATTTCACCAGTTTTTTTTTTTTTTTTACGGTGCGCACGCGTAATCGAAAAAAGTCCACCGTAGACCCATAAACGAGCATAATTTTTCAAATGTTTTTTGTTGACTGACCATCATGGTTCGAATCTGTGAATTTTCTGGTACGATCATATGGCGAGAGTGCAGCAGCATCATCGGTGCTAAACTGTTAAAGTTGACAACTCTTTGTGGGCTGTGAAATTTTTATGTTTTATGAATGAAATATTTCATTTTTTCGATAAGCATCTTCGCGCTGCCCATTTCGGCAACATGACAACAGCAGGCAAAAGCAAAAGAGTGTTGACTACTGCAGAGCCAGTGAAATCGTTGGTGATTATCTTCACCTTTTTCCATTTATTTTTTTCTCCATTTTTCTTTCTTTTTTTTTTTTGACTTTTTTTTTTCTTCATTTCCGCTGAAATTGTCATCGTCATGCACTGCGTTCGCTGTGGCTTGTTGCCTTTTGTTAACGATGAATTGGTCAACGGTCAACAGGTTGACTGGATTTGCATATTGCAAGTCGAGAGAGGGAGCGGCTGTGGCAACATTTGCGCATGCGCGGCAGCGCTAATTAAACACATAAATGGAATTCGAGCTTGTCTTCTTCATGTTTCTTCTATTTTTTTTTAGCTGATGTTGATAGCGCTGCTTTTTGAAGTCATTGAGGTGGGATTCGTTTCTACTCGTTGGATGGGACAGAGAATTTCTCTTCACAGAAATTTTAAATTTTGTGAAAACGTATCAAATTTCTGAAATGTCAGTGTAGGCGACTAAAATGGAAGAGTCATGAAAAGAAAATGTAATTGGCCAAAGAGGTACTTTTGTAGATTTCTTTTTTTGCTCTAATATGATTTAACATTCCCAGACTGGTGTAAAGAAAATTCGAGTCATGTGATAAAAAGACAACTCCTAAGCTTCAAAGTTCCGGACTCTTTTCCCGAGTTTCCCAGCAAACATTCTGAGTCCTAAAAGACTCATATATGAATCGTTATAGGAGTCGGAGCCCTCATAATGAAATCTTTTAAGAGTCTTAAAGAGCGTCTTTCCCTTCTTATGCGAAGGTCGTCTTATATGAGTCCGAAGTCTTATATCGAAGGAGAACATTTTGGAGTTCATCCGCACTCATATCTGACTCTTATTTCCTTCTAAATTTGAGACATATATGAACCATATGTCATACTCATATCTGACTCTTTTTTCCGCTCAAATAAGAGCCATATATGACTCTTTCCGCACTCATATTTGACTCTTTTTTCGCTCAAATAAGAGCCTTATATGAATTCTATCGCGCACATTTATCGATTATTACGTATTTATAATTTCAAATATTGATTTCAATGTTCATATCTCTCTCCTGTGTGGAGTTTGAACCTCGGAACTCTCGCTTTCTATTCATGTGCTTACCCATGAAACCGTGTTTGCTAAAACGAAAGTCAGGGATTTTTTTCGTTTATAAGTTTAAAGTTAAATTTATTAATTTTTTTTTTTTCGACGTATTTCTGATTCATATAGGACTCATAAATATGAGCCTCCTATTTTCGACTTATTTTTGACTCATTTCAGACTCCGAAAAATGAGCCTCTTATTTTCAACATATTTTTCACTCATTTCGGACTCATAAATATGAGCCTATTAATTTCTATATATTTCAGACTTCGGACTCATACTTCAGAGCACTCAGAAAATGTTTGCTGGATTACTTTTCCGCTTAAACCTTCATTTGAAACAAATATACATAGATATTTAAATAAAAAACTATAAATTTTCCTATTTTAAGTTCGTTCCCTTTGAAAATCAAACCAATCAATCTGCTATGTCATCTAATCCACTCGTCTCCAAATACAACGTGTTTAAATGTTGATATTTAATTCAGTTTCCTCCTTTTCTCATTCTTCATTGCAAAAAAGTACACACAACCGTTTGAAAAGGGAATAACGAACTCCTTTGTCATGCAAACATATGCATTCCTACTAAAAACTTCAACATGCGAAAAGTACTAAAAATTTCAACACTGAACATACCATCGATCAGCTCTCTTTGTTCATGCCTTGTGGAGCTGTCAATTTAATTTCCCCTGTTATGAGTTCGCGCGTGCTTTTCATACGATGGGTTATTTTTTTGTGGAAATATCGGTTAAAACTGCGAGGAAGTGAAGAAAATGAGTGTGTAAAGTGATTTTCAATATCAGCTCCTTCGTTTTTATACAAAGGTTCTATAGCAATGCGATGTATTTAGTAAAAATGAGTGAAAAGAAATGTGCGTAAATTAGAAACCTGAAGCAATTGTTGGTGTAATGCACATTGACAGAATTGACCGAAAACATTGAGGTTATGGTCGGAAGACGCAAACTGCAATTGTCAAATCATTGCATTTTCTATGAATTTTGGCAATGTTTTCGTGAAATCATGCAAATGTGGACAGCTTTTTTACAAATCGAACTAAATACATGAACAAGTTGAAGAAAGTGACTATTCAAGATAAAATTTAACGAAAAATGTGTTCAAAATAGCTGGTATAGAATAAATCACTGGAAATTTTCTTGAAAAGTTTTTTTTAAATTAATTAGAAGGAGAATTTGCCTTTTTAAAGTGATATATAAGGTAATATTTCTATCAAAGAAGTACAAAAGTACTCTCATCTAAGAGTTTTGTTTCTCTTTTGACAGACTTTTGGATACTTGAACGATTTATGGCAGTTATTAAGGCTATGAATGCGATTGACTCCGAAGAACCGTTTGAAATGTACCAATTGGTAAGTACAATGAAATTATAATTTTACTGAACTCTTTTATTGATTTGAACATATTACATATACATATGTACATATGATTTACTTATATGTATGTTCAATGATTACACTGAGATTAATGGTGATTTGGTTATTTATGAGTTTAAATAGACTCAAAAATTTTGAGTGATATTTATAATCGTATGCTGTAAAAAGTTTTTTTGATTAATACACACACATTTATCGATTTTTACGTGTTTATAATTTCAAATATTTTTTTTCAATGTTCATATCTCTCTCCTGTGTGGGATTTGAACCTCGGAACTCTCGCTTTCTAGTCATGTGCTTACCCATGACACCGTGTTAGCTAAAAGGAAAGTCAGGGATTTTTTTCGTTAATAAATTTAAAGTCAAATTAAAATTTATTTTATTTTTCTTATTTTCGACGTATTTCTGATTCATATAGGACTCATAAATATGAGCCTCCTATTTTCGACATATTTCTGACTCATTTCAGACTCCGAAAAATGAGCCTCTTATTTTCAACATATTTTTCAGTCATTTTAGACTCATAAATATGAGTCTATTATTTTCTATATATTTCAGACTCATTTCGGACTCATATTTCTGAGCACTCAGAAAATGTTTCCTGGGTTTTTAGTCAATACATTCGTTAAAATAAAATTGTCTCCTCGAAAGAAAACAAGGATCTCTTTTTATTAGTGTCCGACCGAAGGTGGATTTTTAGCCGAAGCCGAAGCCGAAGCCGAACAATCGGCAGAGTTGAAGACTTCGGCCGAAGACCGAAGGCCGAAGCCGAATGCAAAAAAAATTTATAGTAAGGAAACAAAATCAGTCTTTATTCATTTGACAAGCAAAAAAACGAGCCCGAAGCACTTTCGAATTTAATATTCCCTCTCGGCACAGCCTTGCACCCGTCTTCGACGCTGGCTGCACGACTTGAACTAATCGTTGACGACACTTGCGAGACTAAAGCATAGGTGGCGTCGATGCAAAATCCATACAAATGTCGCGAGTTTCGTGCACGACACTTTGCAGGACATGTCATTCATGAAGTCATGCATCCCATGCGTGGAGGAAGTCATACATGACTGGTATTCCGTAATGCAAACATGAATAAGTTCTTACAATTTTTTAAAAATTTCATTGTAATATTTATTATATGTATATACATACATATATAATTCTACTTCTTCTTGCGTGTTTATCTATCCCGGGGTCCGCAAGTATATACATATTTAATTGATTATATTAAATCTATTTAACAACTATTAACAAATCAACATAGAACGTGATTGCCAAACGAAATGCGAATGTCAAAATCGGCTTGTTATAATAACGATGTCTTCGAAGACTTCATGCACGATTTTGTCTTGAACGAACGATTTCCGAAAGTGTTATTATTATTATTATAATTATTATTATAATTAATTATTATTATTATTCTAATTATACGTATTATTATTATTATTATTTGAGTATTGCGCCTTAATGAATTAAGACGCAATCTTAAAAAAAATAGAGAGGCAGTAGCTTCTGAGTCTATCGGCCCTCGAATTTCTTGAAATAAACCCAAAACGGGAAAAAATTAAAATAAAAAAAAATTCCGGCCTTAACAAGGCCCGGTGGTGTACACACATTTAATATCAAATATTGTTTTTCCTATTTAAAATTCCAAATACCTTTTGTTTTTAAAATTGTTAATTTCTCGATTTTGATCTCCCTCGTCGTGGGATTTGAATCCCGGAACTCTTCCTCTCGGAGTGCTCTTCCTCGACACCGTCCTTTGCCAAATTTAAAAGACTGGATTTTTTACGTTTATAAGTTTAAAGTCAATTGTCAAAGTTTTCATAATTTTTTCAATTTTGGGCTTGATTTGGGCGCGCATTGGGATCAATTTGGGACCATTTTGGTTATGTTTGGGCGCGCATTGGGCTCGGTATGGCACGTTTTTGTTAGATTTGTGCTTGGTTTGGGCGCGTTTTGATTTTTGGCGTCATTTGGCCCGATTTGGGCCTGCATATTTTTACTCGGGGAAGCAATTGAAAATCTATCGTGACTTTTTTACTTCCATTAAAATGCAAAAATATTCGGCTAAAATATTCGGCGTTTTCTAGCCGAAGCCGAAGCCGAAGCCGAATATTAAAATTGGCGATTATGCCGATTACCGAAGCCGAAGCCGAACCTTCGGTCGGACACTACTTTTTATACCCGACACACTCTGTGTCGAGGGTATATTGCGTTTGTTGGGTTGTGTGTAACACCCAGAACCAGTCGAGATAGACCATACAAAATGTATTATAGAAATGATCAGCGTCACCAGGAGATTCGATTAGACATGTCCGTCTGTCTCTCTGTCCGTCTGTCTGTCTGTCTGTCTGTATACGTTATCTTATCGAAGGAGTTGAGCTATCTTGACAAAATTTGGTATGCGTGCTCACAAGGACATGAGTAAGAACAAGTTCGAGAATGGACCTGATCGGACCATTTTTAGGGGTACCTCCAGTACTAGGGTCTGTTATGAAAATCACAAAAACTGCTCTAAAACCTGAGTTTTTCAAGATATTTTGATGAAACTTGGTATTTGAACATGTTTTAAACGCAAGTAATATGATTTCAAAAAATTTGAAAAGTGGGCGTGGCATATAGGGAGTTTTTCGTAAATTGTCTCCTACACCCGAAATACAAATGGGACTTGAACGAAAGTTGGCACGTATGCTTCTTGATAGCCAGTAACGTCCTCCCCAAAAATTTTTTTGATAGAACCATTATTAAGGGTACCTCTATACTAGGGTCTGTCACAAAAAATCCCAAAAATGCCTCAAAAGCGGACTTTATTGAAATAGTTCAATGAAACTTAGAATTTAGGCAGCGTATATATAGGGGTCCGATTAGAATCCCAAAAAAATTGAAAAATTGGGCGTGGCAAATGGGCGGTTTTTATAAAGAAATTAAACAAAAGTCGGTATATGGGGCCCCTAATGGCCTTAAACAACTCCTGATATTAAAAATTATTCGAACATAAGTGTCTGTGTCGGGTATTCTATTGTCAGGCTCGCCTGACTATAACACCCTTACTTGTTTTATTAATAATTTCAAGACAGAGACAGGGAGGGAAGCTATTATTATTGTTATTATTAATATATATTATTATTGTTTTTGTTTGTTTGTTGCGAGTCTTCAACAGGCCTGTCAAAAAATAATTGAGGGCTTCGAGGGCTTTTCGATTTAGGGGCCTTATCAAGACACAAGTGTGACCGAAGATAAAAATCTCGGCTTTCTTACCTTGGGTTGTGTGACAATTGAGGGGCCTTTTTCATAGCCCGGGACCCTTTGGTGGAAAAAAAAATGTAATAAAAAAACAAAACCCATCAATTCTACTCTCCTTTCTAGAAGCCAGCCCATTTCTTCGTTTTTCTAGTTGTTCTAACAGAGTGACCTTAGGAAACTACCCTCAAAAAACCCCATATCTTCAGGGTCCGATCCAACATTTTCGCTGCTCTGGGCAAAAAAAAAAACCGTCTCCGTCTCCAATGATGTCACTAATGGAGTTCAGTTTTCGTATATCTATGTGAAATTACCATCCCTCACATTGCCGGTCTGGGGATTTTCTCGTCCTGCCACCACCTTAATGGGGGCCTGCTTATCTGTGGTGGCTCATTTAGGTTCTGCACCGAATTAAAGAGGCCAACAAATGACTTCAAAGCTTCCATGAAAGAAGTTTCTTGTAGTCGAACTCTCTTTTCTTCTATTTGAATATCTCGTCTTTAAAGTACCAACTTAGGATGTCGAATTGTCCTCATTTTCAATTTTTGAGACAAAACACTTTATGAATTGGATCAGTTCTTCTTATGAAATTAAAAAGATAGCAATCGCAGCGTTTATTTTTTTAACTTTCTCCAAATGAACAATTCCAAAATCGGGGTAAAAATCAAATTGAGAAATGAACTCAAATCGTCCTGGGAAGCTTGTTAATTATACGGCCTCGTTTGATAGGGCATTCACCAACATCCTAAATGAAAGCTTTATGCTATAAAAAATTACTCCTAGATACAATAACTTCTAGACAAAAAAAAAACCGGGTTAAAAAAGATATTAAGACAATAAGCCAAATCAATAAATTCAACTTCAAATTCCGACAGTAGATTTAATGACCACATTTACTGTTCTCAAGAATGAGAAGAGCACTTAAAACCGCTTTCTCATGCCCAAAGAAGCTCTCAATAATTTAAAATTTCATCAATAAAAAATGTAATTAATTACAATTATCGAGGTAATACTTCATTGGCCTGAAGACTGACTGCTTTTGCGAGTACCTTCCTGTCGAAGCACTCGAACTTTCCCACACTCTCGTCTCGCGTGGAAAACTAACAAAATTTATAATTAACAACAAATCAAATTGTATTTAAACCACAATAAACAAAGTAAAATAAAATAAACATGAAAAACAATACAGAGAAGACAAGGAGAGAGCAATAAAATGATGCATGCATCCCCAATTGGCGTTGCTGACTGGCTGGCTGGCTGGCTCCAGTCGTTGTGCTTCTTCGGCTTCGACTTCGATTTGATTTGATTTGTTTAATTGGCCACGAATTGTTGAATATGAAATGTTTTTGGTTTTGATTTATTTTTCTTTTCCTTTGTCGCTCTTCCATTCTTTTGTTCTATTGCTTTGTGTGAGGAAGCAAGGTGAGTCGATTGGAATTATGTTAAGACCTTTCAAAGTACCGTTTCGGGGCGCCATATTCTCATGTGCACGTGATTTATGGAGTCTCTTCGATGAAAATGCTGGGAAAATTGCTTTGCCACATTCGAGTAGTGTAATAAATTTTGCCAAGAATAATTGAAATTCACTCATTTTGTTGGAGCACATAATCAGATGATTCACTGAATGGTCACAAATAAGGTTCAAAATTTTGTTTCTAATTCAAAAATTATTTAATATGTAGGGATGTATGTATATTTGTGATCGCCCTGCAGTAAACTTCTGCCTTTATAGTCTGAACTTTTCGATGGGGAATCTGAATAAATTGATTGAAATTGTTTAGACTTTATTCGGAGCTCCCTTTCATAAGCCTCAAATAGTTTGCAAACATTAAAACAAGGGAATATTTGAAGGTGGCCCATGCCCTTTCCCACTTTAAGATGTAATTAAATCTTAATCTACTTTCATTTTAAACTATAAAAATCCGCTACCCCTTCATCATAGCCTGGATATGACCTTGAATTAAATTGATGCTATCTAAGCACGATCTTCTAGGCACCGCCACGTCATGTGAGATTTGTATAGACCGGTATTTTCATACAGTAGATGCGGAGCTTGGGTTTGGTTTTGGGGACTTCCAGTAGCGAAGCGAGGCCGTCGAAGGGGGCAGCCGCCTCGTGCGCCAAATCATATTCCAATTTTTATGAATGGTATGGTATGGTATTTTTATTGAGGCCGGTTGGAGGGGGAGACATTTCCTGCATTGTGCCCACAGTCCCGTAGGTCTATGGGCCATTGACCATTTTTAGAAGGGCGAAAAAAGAATTGAAAAATTGAATAGAATATCACCCATTTACCTATCAAATCTTCCGCACACTCTTATGAAAATTTATCCACTATTCTTATAAAAAATGTTGAAATTTGAAGAAATTTTTGACAATCGTAAGGAATGTTACTAGTCCTGCACAGAGGGTCGAATAAGGATCAGATTTTTCCCAAGCTCTGGCTTCCTCAAGGAGGCACAAATTTGGTTAACAGTTTTATCCGAGGGTGGAATATTTCTTATTATTTTAAGTTTTTTTTTTTTTTTTTCGTTTCTAAGTCTTATAGGTACGATACTTAAAGAAGCTAAAGGCTTCATACGGTCTTGATCAAACGAAAAAAGAAGGCTTTAAGGATCATTTACCGCCCTATTCTGAATATTCCCGGGGAACAAATTCCCGAGGAATTTACTTTTCTCGAGAGTAAAATTCTTCTTTTTTAAATATTTGGGGGAAGAAATTTGATGGGAAATGGGTATTTGACCCATACCCATAATTTTGCTTACCCTATCTATTTGCAAAAGGAGATTTTTAGTCTCGAGAAAAGTAAATTCGCCGGGAACTCGTTCCCCGAGAATATTCAGAATCGGGCTGTTAGTCTTTACTTAACATAACTCTCCTCAAATAAATGAAATGAGGGTCCCTTCTGGATCTTTTCTTCCCATTTCGTATGGTAGAAGCTATCAAAAGCTTACCCTAAGACTCTAGGAATGAAATTTATAAAAGCATTACGTTCAGTCGGAACTTGAAAAAATTCTGAAGAAATTCTAAGCTTCAAAATGGCACCCTTTATGGTCGAATGCATCAACTTTCTTGCGCTGCTATTTATCTTCCAGAAAAAAAAGACCAGGTTATTCCAGTTTCCAAACGTAATTAAATGTGTGAAAATTTCTAGCTCCAATCTCTCAGACATCTGTCTAAATTAAGTTAATTTCAAAACAAAAGCCACCCCATAAAATCGAAGAGTTTTTTAATTATTTTTCTTTTCTTTTTGGAATTCCCACAAATATTTTCGTTCGAAATGAACTCAAAAGTTAGCGTGTTAGATTTTTATAACTGTAATTGTTTATTTTTAATTTTATTTATTTTTACTTCTACTGCGACATTCGGTCGCGACAATGACTGTCAAATTCAAATATAAAAGCAATTCTCAAGCAAATTAACGTGCGCGCAAATTTTTTTATGGCCTCATTATGCAGGAAATGACTATATGACTATAAGTTTGTGCTTTATAATGAACGCTAATGATTAGAAAAAGGGCCGCGAGTGTGTGCTCGACAGAGCGCGAAAGTATTCGCATGTCCGCTCGAATGTTTTTGTGCGAATAATTAAGAAGCGTGACGAATTTTTACTTGAAAAATTATAAGTAAATAAAAACTGCGCATTCGTAATTCGATTGGAAGACTGACAAACTGTGCACGATTTTATGTGACAAATCAGTCACGCTTTAAACGCCCGCGCGCGTTTCATTGTCCGAGCCGAACTTCGAAGGGAAAATGCAAATGCGAAAAACCGCATTTTAGACGGTCCAGGCAGCGAAGAAGAAGGGCTCGCGGTGCGGTTTTGTAATTGCGATAATGTCGCTGCGATGGAAAATACGCAGTCACACCTACTCGAGGACAGCGTGTAGGTATCTATGGTATCCCTATTTGCATACGGACTGCCTACTGCTACCGCTTTACAGCGTTCTAATCTGCTCTAATCCATTTGCCCGCCTTCCATTTGCGCTGACCTGAGTCCCAAATCGATGGCAATTTAGAAGGCTCTCAGTCTGCTTGATTGCCTTTTTTTCGTGGCATCGGCATCTTAAGCGTTTGGTCGAATGCCCGGAGGCGTGGTAAGCAATTTAGTCACGGGTTAAACGATACCTTTCATACGGGACGGGAAGGATCGATGAATAAATGGATGTATGGCGATCCCTCTGAACTGCTTAAGCGCAACTCAATCCATGTACTAAGTACCGTCAATAATTGGATTAAATATGCTTTTGTTTTCGATTGTTATGAAAACGTTTCCACCAGATACACTCCGTGTAGTTCGACGAACCGAGAACCTTTTCATTTTCTCTTTCTTTCTTTCTTTGCCTAAATACATACATATCTATTTTGAAAAGGAAATTTTCTTTATTAATTTCTACGAAAAATTTGCCTAAATCCCAAACATTTGAGAGAACGCGCGATCTTTCGATCTTCAATCGAATGATCGGATCAATCCTTTTTCCCAAAGCATATACTACCTATGCATGAAGTCCTCATTGCTTGATGTGATCATTTTCAGCTTTGAAAATGTTTGAAAATATTTACCCAACCTTAGAGCTAAGCTCGCCTTCTTATGTACCTTTGATTTCTTCATACACGAATCGCACGAACCGATCGATACCAATCAAGACGCCCCATCAATTCTTGCCGAGCATTACACCCAAAAAAAAAAAAAAAGAATATTCTCTTCGTTTCTTTTATGGAAAAATGCAATTAATTAAAAGAAAATTCCAAACAGATTTTCCACATTAGACGTGCACTTAAATTCGTCATTAAACAAATTGCCTCAAGACATTCGGATATCATTCGGCACTCCGACTCGGGTCGACTCGAAATCGACTCCCACAGACAAATCGTTGCTCATTAATTTATTCACTCATCAACGTTGAGACTTTGCTGCATTGTTGTTTTTTTTTTTTTTTTTTATTACTTACTGCACTCACCCGGGCCACAGCCGGGCAATTATGATTGCCAATATAATAAACGGGAACTGTGAAGTGAGTTCAAGCTTTTGGGAATGTCTAAATTGATGAAGTGCGTTCGTAGAGTTCATAATTTTTGAACCCCATAAGGCGTTGGCATTTCGAGATATACAATTAATTGTTGTTCAGCGTTGATGGATACAAATTTGCTTTTCATTTGTAGCTCAAATAGATTAAGAGTGCCACCAAAACGGGAGAGAGACATAGGAGAGAGAGAGAGAGAGAGAGAAAGTGCACTGAGAAAATTTTTTGTTGCAGTATGAAGTGGAGTTTTTATTTTAAAGAATTTTTTTTCTTTATTTTCTAGACGAAAAATATTCTTCAAAAATTGATCAAGGAAGATTGGATCACCACTTCAAGTGCTCATTAAGGGCACGCTCCTAACAACAAGAGATCCAAAACGGAACAATGTAGTAATTGACATAGGAGATGGCTCTCCTCTTAAGATGGAATAAACTTGCAAATCGAGCCGAAAGCCATAATCCACTTTAATTTTAAACCTTATTTATGAAATGGACCAGACCTTCATTAAAGCCTGGATTACGCTCTTGATAAGAAACAAATGGTATCGAAAATGTATAGTTTTAACTATTTATCGGACACCTTTTTTGCTTCATCGTGGACCTCAATTTCGTGTGTTTCTAACGAACTCAGCGTGGCTTACGACGATCTTGCTAATAACAATGGTAAGTTTCAAAATATCTTTCCCAATTCAAAATATTTGCCATTTTGAAAGACTATCCAAAAATTAATATATATGTATAAAGAAAGATAATATTTTGACCTAAGTACTTTGAACAGCTTGTCTGAAGGTTTTCTAATTTAGCTGATGTTTTCTTGAAAATGTTGGCAACCCTTACTGCCTTAAAACTTCATTTATTACATTATTCAAGAACAAATTCAAAAGAAATACTGCCTCGACTGAATCAACGTCACAAATTTCTGAAATCTTTAAAAGCAACTGAAATATTTTTTACAGTGTAGTTTACTTGATGATACAATTTTTTTTTTTTTTTTTTGTAATTTAGTTGCCCTAGAGCAGGCATAGTTGAAACATTTGAAGCACTTTATGTGACCAAAAGAAAAAATAAAAGGCAGCTGCCATTTGGGCGCCACTTAACTCGTGCGCTCTTCGGATGCGTTTTATGCATATTGGTAGGAGGTTGAACATCAGAGAATAACAAGAGGGCCACATTAAAATTCTCATCGAAGAATAAGTAGGTATTCACGGTGGAAAGCATTGAGCGAAAGTACGCGAGAGAGTTAAAACACGTGTCAAAATTCGAGCGATTTTCTTGTATTTCTTCTTGTAAATCAATTAATTTTCTTACAAAGAGAGAAAGAGTTCTCTCCTTCTTCGATTTGTAAACAGATTTTTCAATAAAACCTGCAGCTGCAATGCGACGGCAAGTGTTGACGGGTGCACTTAGTCGGTGATGCCGTTGCATTGTGAGGCTTTAATTGGGTGCGAAAAGGAATCTCTTCTCGATTTGAATCGATTTTGATGCGAAATATTTTCGTATTTTCAACTGAAAGTATTAAAAGAAAAATGCATTAAAGATAACGAATGCTACAATAAAAACAACAACAACAATAAGAAGAACAATAATACCGCCAAAGAGTGTGAAATCATCGAGTGTGATCGAAGTGAGTAACTCGAGTGATTCGAATGATTCGATCAAAACTCATTGAAGCACGATTTTTTGTTTTCTTTTAATTTTTTCGACTTGTGTTGAAAGCAATATTGGAAAATAGTTTGGGTAATGATTTTTCATAATTTTCCTTCAAATTTTCCCCGCCCCCCGAATTTCGATTCGATCGCGCATCTGTCATAATTTTCGGACATGATCGATCGATGATTAGAGCCTGAAATCGAAAATTCGTTTCGCTTGTTTCGTCTGCTGAGTGCGATTGTACTCAATTCGCTCGCACTTACTGTCATGCCAGTCTGTCAGTCAGTCAATTAGACACAATCGGGCAAGTAGGTTCGAATTTTTTTAGACCGAATGTTTCTTGGTTCTTTTTTTTTTTTTTATAGCGCCACACTATCATTTTTACCACTTTGGGGCTTGTAATTTTTTCCATAAAAACTTTCAGTCAAACTTCTTTTGCATCTTCTTTTTCTTCATTTTGTTTTTCTTTTTTTGTGATTTTATTTTTAGTTCTCTTTCGGAAATTAGTTTCACCCGCCACACGAAAATTTTGATTTATTTGTAGCTGCAGCGCGTGTTGTGTCTTGTTGTAATCTTTGTGGGAATTTATTACTGCGCCCCGGACTGACGTGGTATTTTGTACGGTGTGTCCCCCTCCTCGTCCACGTCATGCTTGCGGTTGTTTGCATCGATTAATTAATTCTCATTTTTCACGTATTCAAAAAAAAAAAAAAAAATTATAAAAATAAAAAAATAAGAAATTTATTAACGAGCGGCGGTGATTTCGGCTCATCGTTAAATTGTTCAAAAAATTAAGATAAATGCGAGGAGAAAATGATTTTGGTTTGAATTTATTTGGAGCAACGAGGACTCTGGGACTAAATTTTGATAGTATGAGAATGGTGGACGCTTTAGGAAGTTTTTTACTAAAGGGCGACTGCATTTCGTTACACCCGTCACACTCACTTGTTTTACGGTCTTAGCTCATTATGTTAAAACAAAGAAAGTATGTCATTCTCAAGGATTTAAGATTTTGAAAGCTTTTCACCAATGAAATTTTCAATTTTCTGCTCAATATGGCTGTGATGGGGTGTGACCTCTAGGACCGTTTTGTGTGGAATTCCCCTAAGGAAGAATGAAAGCAGATAATCCGTTCTAGTTTATTTTGCCAGTCTTAAACAGGTCCGTCGCAAAGTAATTGAGGGTTCCAAGGGATCTTCGTTTTATGAGGGCTCTCCGCTCTCTTCCCTTGGGTTGCGTTGGGCGGCCCTTTTCATAGCCCGGGACCACCCCCTTGACGGAAAAAAAGTGTAATAAAAAAATAACACAAAGGTGCAATCAATTCCGCTCTCTTTTCCAGAAGCCAGGGCCTGGAGGAATATCCCAATTCCCTCATTTTTCTAGTTATTCAAATAGAGTGACCTGGAAACTACCCTCAAACAACCCCATTTCTTCTCGGCCCGATCCAACATTTTTGCTGCTCTGGGCAAAAATAATATTCGCCACCCCAATGATGGCACTAATGGAGTTCTGTTTTCCTATATCTATGTGAAATTTCCGCCTCCCACAGTACCGCTGTGATCATTTTCCCGGCTTGCCAGCATCTAAATTTGGCCGTGAAACTACTTAAATACGTTCATTGAAATCTTATGGAAATTCTCCAAAATTATATCATCCTTAAATGTGAATTTTGACTGCTTTTGTATGAACATGACTAACGATCCAATGAAGCCAGAATAAGTCAAAAATATTTTAGATTTGAAGGAGCAAACCCAAAACATGTCATGATGAGATGCTGTTAGGGAAGATATAGCAATGAAAAAACTCTGTCAGGAGCGGAAACTGGCCTTCAGTCGTGTGTGCAGAAAATTTTTTTAGGAGCGGTCTTAGGCATTAGATAACTCTACAACTTGCCAGTGGCACTTTGGACGGGGTTTTAACTCCTAGAACCACCCATGCCTGCAATAATAAGAAAATTCGTAGAACTCTAGAGTTTATAAAGTCCCTCAATTAGGAGAGTTTTCCAATATAAACATGATTTGTCTCTATTTCACACCACTATCGATCGTCTTGTTACCTTAAATGAGGCCTCTTATTTACAGAGGGACGCCAAACAAACAAAATAAATAAGCCTCATCTTCTAGTGCACAAGATTCTTCAAATAAAATATTATACCTATAATAAAATATATAAAAATTATTGGCCCCATATTATTCTTCCGGATCAATTTTACAGAATTATAAAACATGGACCGAAATTTTTTTCATAAAATAAATGAAATGAATGAAAAACTGAAACTTATGGAATCCACTAAGCGCAATCAGTTTCCCATAAAAACTTTATTTAAGATGTTTGATGATCCGTAGCAAAATAAAAAATGTCGTCAGGTGGTCCGTTATACATATATATGTTCAAATTTGCAATCAACAACTATTTTAATTTATTCGACGCCACGAAGTTGAGAAATCATCAAAATCATCAAGGCCTAAAAATTTTAGTAAAATTTATAAAATTCATCCATCGCATCTTCTCATTAATATCGGGCAACTTGCAAACCTTCGATTTCTGCTAATTTTTATTTTAAAAAAACACACCTTATTGGATTTCTTTATTTCCCATAATTCGACTTCGATTGACAAGAGTGGGTCACTAGTTGTATTCAATTGATTCCTGCGGTGTTAATGACGATTAAAATTTATTCAATAAATATTCTTTTGTTTGGTAAAAAATATAAATTTCGGATGAAAAATTTGACCTTCATCAATAAAAAAATATTTGCTATGAAACCGGCTTTGTTTGTTCAGCTTGTTTTTTTTTTTTTTTTTCTCTCTCTCTCTCTCTCTCTCTCTCTCTCTCTCTCTCTCGCTCTCTTTATCTATTTTGAAATAGAAAATAAAGACATAAATAACAGAAATAATGACCATCATTACAATTTCATTAGTGAATGAAGATATCAATTCTCGAAATGAGAAGCAGATTTCGAAGAGCAAATAATATAATTGGATCCATAATAAATACAAAATTTTTTTCAATAAAAATTCCGCTCTTACATATTGCCCGAACCATTTGACACACGCACACACAGACACCGACGGCATTTTTGCTTTTCCCAAACCGCAGTGTTTTAAAGCAAACAGCGAAAGGAAAACTTTTTAATTAAATCACAGCAAAATATTTGCGCAGCCGAAACGCTCATTTGTTAAAACAAATAATGCCGATTAGTCGATTGTTTGAAGAGCGAACAACAACGACGACAGCAATACCAACAGCTGCGCCCCTCACGCTCTCCCCCCACTCACAATGGGTGACGATGACGACTCCATCTTAAGCTCGCACGCAACCCCTTTTAAGCTTCCTTTTTCGCATCCGGCAAACCAATTAAAATTTTTAAGTGGCAAAAACAAAGAAAAAATCCATCGTCGCCATCGTTAGTCCACATTGCACACAGCAAGCACAGTGATCACTTAACATCATTAACGGCTCCCATCTCCCTCTCGACGCTGTTCGACACCAACAACAACCCAGCCAATGCTCGTCATAATTGACTCCAAATAGAGCGAAAGAGCGCAAAGAGTGCGAAGCCATTTTAAAACTTACTCGGAAATTGATTGCATTAACGAGCTCGACACTAATTAAAAGCAATTCGCCCATTTTGCTTGAAATCTCCGTTAAAGAGAGCTTCATTGATTTTTTTTTTTTGAGTTTTACAAGCAAATTGCAGTGCACCCACTCTCGCCTCCTTTTATTTCATATAGCTATATGTATCTCCATATTTCTCGCACTGCGATCCACGATAATGAGTTCATCTCGTTGGCAATTATTAAATGAATCGAATTTATGTGCCTCGCCTCGAGCGTATTTTCCATTAAAACGAACTTGCTGCTGTGTGTTTATTGTTGTAGCTTTTCCCGTTCAACGAAAGAAAAAAACAAAAACCTGATTAAATTAATGCGAATCAGGCTCTCTCACTCTTGTGCCCTTTTCGAATCCCATTCATCGTATGACCTTTTCTTTCTTTCTTGCATGCCGTATGCCAGCGAGCGCTGATAGCCAATCAAAATCGTTTGCTCTTCTCACTGAATCGAAAATTTATCTAATGTGGATCGTGGAATCCCTCTGGCTTTTCAGCTCTTTTGTGGAATGCATTGGACTATGCATTGTATGGTTTGGCTACTAATAGACAGCTTTCCAAATAATTTGGCTACTTATAGCTAGAAAAATTTAAAAAATTTAGAAAAATCTAGAAAAATTAGAATATTTAGAAAAATTTAGAAAAATTTAGAAAAATTTAGAAAAATTAGAATTTAGAAAATTTAGAAAAATTTAGAAAAATTTAGAAAATTTAGAAAATTAAATTAGAAAAATTTAGAATAAAATATTAGAAAAATCTAGAAAAGTTAGAATATTTAGAAAAATGTAGAAAATTTTATAGAAAAATTTAAGAAAATTAGAAAAATCAGAAAAATTACAAAAATTTAGAAAATTTAGGTTAAATTTAGAGAAATGTAGGAAAATTGAGGAAAATTTAGAAAATGTAGAAGATTTTATAGAAAAATTTTGAAAAATGTAGAAAATTTTTTTAAAGTTTTTAAAAAATTAGAAAGATTTAGAAAAATTTAGAAAAATATTAAAAACTTTTAAAAAATTTTCAAATATTTTAAACAATTCGAAAGACTTAGAAATTTTGGAAAAATTAGAAAAATTAAAAAAAGTAGAAAAATTTAGAAATTTAGAAAATGTAGAAATTTTTATAGAAAAATTTTGAAAAATGTAGAAAATTTTTTTAAAGTTTTTAAAAAATTAGAAAGATTTAGAAAAATTTAGAAAAATATTAAAAACTTTTAAAAAAATTTCAAATATTTTAAACAATTAGAAAGACTTAGAAAATTTGGAAAAATTAGAAAAATTAAAAAAAAAGTAGAAAAATTTCGAAAAATTTAGAAAAATATAGAAATGTATTTTCAAACGCGATTTCACATCGATTTTAAGATAAAGAAGAATGGGTTATTTCACAAATAATTCTTCCTCAGTGAGCCCCGGGCTCTTCTATCACAAAAAAGGCGTACAAATTTTATATTTTGGTTGTCACTTTTATAAACCTTTATAAATAACTTCCTCTCAGAACCCTTGATGAGAAGTTCCAATCAGCTCTAACCTTTTAATTATGGGAAAAATAAATCGCGTCGGTTACCTTCATCCTTCCATTCACCCCTGAAGCACATGATATAAAATAGGTACTTAAAAAATGAAACCCCTATAATAAGAAGATAAAAAATATGATTCTCAAAGCTCTCATAAAATCGATATATCCTTCACATAATAATTTCCTTGTCATCAAAAAAATATTAAGACCTCTTCTAGGCTTCGAACTAAAATTAAGCTTTCCCCACAATTCTCTGTGAGGAGAGGGCGTTCGTGTCTTCTCGTACACTCCACATAAAACCACAAATAAATAGCCAGCAACAACAACAACAACAGCAACAGTAACTATTAAACCAATAATAACAAAAAGAATTGAAACGTTAAGAGCGCCAAGTCGCCAATTTTTTGCCCTCCCTTTCTCTCTCTCTCTCTCTCTCTCTCTTTTCTATCTCGTAAAGGTGCGCTTCACCCAACGTAATGCATCGTGGCCATCGTGAGTTGTGAAAATAAACACCTCGTTAATGGTCCAAAACAATGTATAGGTACATCTGGCTGCACGAAATAAAAAACAGCAACAACAAAAACGATGTTGCACGAAGTTGCTGCACTCGCAATCAAACAAAGACGTTGCTTTTGCTGTTGTTGTTGTCTTCGACTTGCCTTCTTAGTAAATTGCACCAACAGTATTCCTTTGTTGTTGTTGTTGTTGCCTCCCCGCTGACGTCGTTGCATTTTGGCGAAAATCCAAATTGACGCGCTTCGGCGTTAGTTTTCTTACTCCCGAAAGCGCTTATGCTCTGTCCCCAATCCCTCTCCCATCTCCACCGGTCCGACCTCAAGTCATCTTCATGCTTATCTCGCTCGTATCATAGTCGCAAGAACCGCGACTTACATACGATGAGAATGTGTTTGTGCTGCTCGCGCCAGTGGCTCTTGGATGCTGTTGGATTTGCTCGTTTGGTTCGGCTTCTGCGGATTTTGTTGTTGCTCAGTTGGATTTCTGGCATCGCTGCAATTCAGCTTGTTGTTCTTCTTATTGTTGTTATTGTAGTTCTTGTTGTTGTTGTTGCGTTTGTGTGTTTTTGCTGGCACCTTTTTGGGGTGCGGTAATTGTAATTGGTTTTTTCTCTTTGGTTTTTATGTGCTTTTTTTTCAGCTCTTTTTGCCTTTTACCTGCTGTCTTTTTTCGTTGTTTTTGTTATATTTTTTGTTGTTTTTGTTGTTGTGTTCGCCGTTTATTGGAATTGGTTGTTGATTAGGCTTTTCGGTGAATGATTCTTTGTGGATTTTTTGATTTTCAACGCTTTTTGCCATTTCATTTATTCACATAAATCATTTAATGAGTTTAACTGAAAGCAGAACAATGAATTATGCGGTGTCGAAAGTTAATTCGTTTTTAACCATTTGAAGTAAGAGGTTTGTTTTTTTATTTAGTACTTTATGTTTGGTTAGTTAGATTTGATAGGTCTCGTCTTGCTGAATTCCTTACGAATTTAATTTTGTAACAGTCCTTCAAAATACTACAGTGAGAAATTGCTATGTTGATGGGTTATTGGATAGGAAATTTTTTTATATAGGTATTAACTCGCCTTTTCTTTTCTATCTTCTTCATTCCAACCCCTTTGTATCATAGATTATTACATCCATTTTTATTCATTCGTTAAGGCTTCCCTTTTGCATTCTGCTTGCTCAGAAAATTTTCCGAAATTATGCATTTCAATATGAAAGTTTTTCTGTGAACAACTTTCAGGAAAATAGGTTCTCGAGACAAGCCATTAACAATCATTATTCAATATTCATTTGGTTAAAAACACATCCCTCAGACAACAATCATATATTTTTTAACCAACGTCGGACAAATGGACCAACATCTTAGAGCCGTGATGATAGACAAAACCACTTGCCAATCCACATATCAGATTGTTTGTTTTGCCTTGAACTATAATAAAGAGTCTTAAAAGGGCCCATTCAGACCGAAGTATCCCTCAACTTCCGAGAGATTTCATTGCAAGCAGGCAGTATATATAGCCTTATTTTGGGTAGAACTTGATGAGATTCAGACGTCCCACAGTGTCACGTCTCCATAAATTTTTTGGAAAAAAATATAAGGACTTATCGTAGGGCAATGAAATTTGGCAGGAGTATTACTATAGGCCTAATTAAAAATTTTGAAAAAATCATGGAATTCCGCCCACTGCCACCCGCAGTATTTCGTAAGAAACCGCTCTTTGTATCGTTTGCCGCTATTCCTCCGAGTTTAGAATTACAAACAAATTATCCTCATTCTTTCTTAAGGTTATCTTTATCAATATTTTCATTTATCTTATTTTTGACAAATGAAAACATTTTCTTTTTTTTCTGTTGTTGTTTTGTGGGAACCCGCTATCCAAACGTGAAACAAATCGACAATTTTTTTTACTCCGAGGTCACTATAGAAAAAACGCTCTTATTACGAACGGGCAATTTTGGGGCAGCCTTTCTTTTATATGTTATTCTACTTACTTAATGCAACAAAATTGTATAAAAATTAAAAACGGGAAATTTGGGTTTTTGAGTAGGTAAATCAATTTAAAAAATTAATTTACTTGAAATTTATTTGAAATGAATTCAGTTTGCTATTGTTTACTTTAAACCAATGACAGTTAACGATTATAAAAAAACTTAAAATAAATAAAAGTTACCAGGTACTACTAACTTTATATTTTAATTGACATATTAAACTTAATGATCGGATCACAACTCACAACTACAGAGCAACTAAAGCACAAGTAATTATATTGAAGTTTTTGTAATCAAAATCAACAATTTACATAACTTCAAAGTTTGAGAGCATGCTGTGGGGTAATGGCTAAACATATTGACATAATTCTTTTTTGATTTTTCGTAATATGAATATTATCTATCGAAATTCATAAAATTATTTTAAACAATTCGAGCCTCGATTTTTGGCATTTTTTCCCGCTCACGGGACACTGTGCGCCATCACTTCGAGCAGACAAAATCGTGCATTCTTCCCCACGCGTCTGTGTGTAGTTTATGTACGAATATGTGCGCTTGTGTGCAATCCAAAGATGGACTTAACAGCCATGTCGTTAACGATATAAGCAACAACAAAAATGCATTGAAACTTCCAATGAGAAAAGCTTGTCAGCATCATGCGATAAAAGCTAACGAGCGAGCGAGTCAGCTATACACAACCAATATAAAACCCCCTAGTTCAGCTTATTCCACCAACGAATACGTCAGGCAAAATGAGCGACAGCCCAAAGCGCGACTGTATGTGTGTGTGTGAGTGTGTAATTTGTGTGCCTCGTGTGAAGCAAACCGCAACGGTGAAACTCGTTCGCCGGCTCTCACGATTTTTATTGTGTGCGAGCCGTTCACGCGAAGACAACACAACGACTCTTGCCTACCTATACCAGTGCGTCTGCAGCTTCGACTTTTCGCACGTGAATACGATTGCCTTGCAGTAATGCGCTTACCGCAGCTGAGCGCGAATTGAAAATATTTGGCAAAGGAGAAATTCCGCATGTGGGCAAACGAAATTGCCGTCGCGAATCGAGAATAAATTTGTTTTTTTTTTTTAATAAGTGCTTCGAAGTGATTTCAGATGTTAAATTGTGTTAGTGAATATTCTTCGTCCTCTTGATCTCGTGTTCTTTTTGAAATGAGTTCTCATTATTGACAGCTGTCAGATTGTAAAAACCACTAAACGCAGTGATCAAACGCTTAAATGGCGTTGACAGTTCCTCCGCTCAAGCGCAACGGATACGCATCGGTTAGCGTTAAACAACAACGACAGTAACAACGATACCGGTCAACATTGACGCGTACTTAATCAATGTCAATTCGTCACACACACACGTCGTGCACACAAACTGAGACGAACATAATCATCACGATTCGAACGTTCCTCGTAAATCGGGTAATTTAGTGAAGCGAAACGCTTTTCAATCCAACCGCAACCGGATTTTGTCAATCGTCGGATTGTTGCGGCCCGTTTTGTTATCAATTTTGAGCCCATTGTCCACTTGAGTTTTTCCTAAGCTGCGGTCATTTCAATCGCAAATGGTCACGTGCGTTCGTCCATCATTCAATAGCATGCTGCCAATGGCGCCAGTGAACCCCTTCGTTGTTGGATTAACACCGCCAGCTGTTGCAGCATCGGCAACATCGGCGACAACAACAGCAACAACACTTACAGCGATGACAACACTGGCAACGAACTCGACGCCAACAAAACCGAAATTGGCCTTCAGCATCGATGCAATCGTTGGCGGCAATGGCCAACAGCAGCATTCGGCAGCACTATCACCGATTTCAATATCCCAGCGAAGCGATAGTCCCGATGATTATGAACGTTCACCGCAATTGATGCGACTGGTTGATGTCAATGCTTTAGCAACGAATTGCCATCAACAGCCTTTAGAATTAAGAAATAGCTTTCCTGTGATCTATGCGCGTTCGATGAATACGACACCACTGACGCCTCTAACCCCAACAACAACAACAACAACAACAAGAACAATAACGCCACAACGTGGTCTAATCTATTGTCGGCGGCGCTCTTCGTTGGATCGTGAATGCCCGAGTCCGAGTCGAGCTTCAACGCCGCATCAACGTTGCCGTTCACGCTCACCCCGGTCAACGCATTCACCTCCTCTAACGCCAAATCAAAATCCATACTCTCCAACATCATCGTCAACACCAACAACATCAGCAACAACAACGATGACAACGATAACAACTCATCCCCTAGCGCACCACCAAAAGCACCAGTTCCAACAAAGTCGTTCACCAACGCCAAATCGACGTACACCAACGCATTCACCTCCGCCAACATCGAAGGCAGGACCTATTTTAGTTCCAGGCCTACTGCCCACAGGCCTAATTCGTCCATTACCACTGCCACCACCACCACCACCACCACCACCATCAACACAGCAGCCAACGAACTTGCCGCCTAATCAACGCGTTCCCAGTGACGTGAACATTCAACTATCACAACCAAATGGCACGAATCATCAAACAGCTTTACCCTCCGGCCTCGTTCCGACAACTACAACTCAAGGTCCGCCGCATCCGCCAAACCCACATTTCCTTGCTGCGCAATTTCAAATGGCCGCTGCCCTGGCGCATCACCATCAACAACAGCAGCAGCAACAACATCATCACCACCACCCGCCACCACATTTAACGCCAACGCATCCGATGGGCCTCTTCCCACCCGGACCGCATCATCCACACTTTGGTGGGCCTCATCTGATACGTGATAGTTATCCGCTTTATCCGTGGCTACTGAGCCGACATGGACGCATCTTCCCGCATCGGTTTCCAGGTGAGTAAAGCTAGCTTAAGTGTTTTTTTTTTTTAAAATATCTACCTTGCAACAGTACCTAACTGTTGGCAGCATGTTGATAAAGACGCTAAGGATTCATGTTGCATCAAGCTTTGCTATGAGTACAGAATATTCTCATAGGCTTATCGATCATTTTAAGGAGACTTTTTCATAGATAAAAATTGGCATAAAATATGGAACTAGTAATTCAGATAAAGTAAGAGATATGATAACATTCCAGCTGCTATAAAACTTTGCACAGGATCTGCACTCATTACAAGTCAATTAGCGTAAGCCTCGAAGTCAATTTAAATGCCTTCGGGTTGCCGGTTTCGAATGTGTTTCCATTTAATAAATTACATTTTAATTAAATTGTTTAAACAACATTACACACGTCGTTAATTTTGCATTTATTCATTTAAGGCGTGTTCTTCTGATTCTCTCGCATTCTCTCCACATTTTGAACGCCATGTGGCCTCGATGCAATAGGTGCTCTCTGCCTAATGCGTTTTTAATTAGTGTGTTCTCTTTTATATTTAATTTTTTTTATTTTATTTCATTTCATTTTCTTCGGGTTAAAACGAGAAGAGTCAATTGAGGCTTGCATCATTTATTATGGGTATTTAAAAGCAATTGGGGCAAGCAGCAGGCTATAGAGAGAGGGAGAGAGAGAGAGACTAGGCTACGAAATTATGGTCTTCCAAAATCCTATAAAAGCTGCACTAGCACTGGCGCTTCGTTGTCATGCGGCGTCATGTCATCAGTTCTGCTGGAGATTCTTTTTCCACTCTTTCGTTCATTAAAATGAGATCCGCGTTTGGCTGGCCTCATTCCCCATGTAATTATGTCATTATGTATGCTTCGATGATTTATTATCGTGAGATGTCCGAATTTTTTCCCCTCCTCCTATTTTTTTTTTTTTTTTTGCTTCGTTGACAACTTAATTTCGAGCAGCAATCGTTACGTACAGGATCTCATTAGTTTATCACCGTTATGTTCTAATAATGAGCTCATTCTGAGGTAATAACTAATTTATTTTAAAGAGGAGCATTTATCGAGGTCCCAGGAGATGAGAGGTCACTTTGAGAATTAGAAAATTTCGAAAATTAATGAGACTGTTAAGGAAACACTAGGTCTGGTTCTGGGCTTTGGCCTTTTCATTTGGCCTATCTAAAGATTTTCCAAGTATCTTTAAAAGTAGGAGAATTGCATCTGAAACCCCAGCCTGGATATTTTTCTTATACCTACCATTGGCAAGGTCTCCTTTACAGGTAGATGGATGCCCTCTAGCCGTGTTTATAAGACTTCTAGAGTGACGAAAAAATTCACAAATCGGAGTTATTTGTCTTTCAATAAAAAGAAAAGGGGCTAAAATATTTCCTCTAACCAAAATTAGTTTTTAAAATTGATACCAAAGCCTTTATATTCTTTTCCATATACACTCAGTTCTGTTTTTTTACGGGCTTTTTTAGTTTCACACTGCTCTCTGTAGAATCGGTAGATAGTTTTATCTTCTTTGCTTAATATCTGACTGCTCCATGGCCAGTCCATGATACAAGAAAACAAGATAGCGCCACTTCAGTACCGCTATTTTGTGGCTCTCTCTGAGAGCCGAATATTGAGTTTGTGACGTCACTGAGCAAGAAATTGTTGTTGTTTCCCATGCTATTCAAAAAAGTAAAAAGCCGGTTTAACATGGGAAAAAAACAACGAATCGCGATTTTGAGTTTGTGACGTTTCCTCTCTCAAGTGGCGCTATCTTGTTTTCTTGTATCATGGGCCAGTCATAAAACCGATAAATAGACTAAGATCAAGTCTCCTGAGGCCTAGTACTTATATCCTTGACTCTGAAATAGCCTGGAGGAAAAAGAAACTGAATGAATGCAGACGGAACGTGCGTAGATTATTCAACTGGGCCAAAGCCACAGGCCTTCCTTCAAGCTCTGACTGAATATAACTAAAAAAAATTAAGGAAGGCAAAGAGGCTAGCCTGGTGAAACTACACTGGGACAATTGAAAGCCCACCAAAGGCTGCTCGACTCCAAGAAGTACTCGCCAATTAATATACCTACAATAAAATGAAAAATCATTAATAGAACGGAAAAAACAAATGTCACCATTGATGATTTTCAAAAAAACTGAGCTTTTAAACACTCCATCGCATTCGAATATTTATTCAAAAATAACTACATATATTTCAACTACTTTAATCCTTGCAAACCGGGTGTTTTTCCCCAATGCCTGACGAATTAAAATCGAAAATATTCCGACCTCCACATTTTCTGACTGAATTCCACCGTCCTTGTGAATGCCCCTTTTGTATTTGAAGGGCTGAACTAACCCTTGAAATTACTGAAACATCCACTCGCACATTTCGTGAGACTTCATCTCTTATTTTTTTTCTAAAAAGACTCTGTGATCTTTTTCGCAAGATTTCGCTTCGCTAGGAAGCCCGTTGTCATTGAAGTGAGAAAAGTGGCAGAAAGCGTGATTGTCACTTTGACACTTCATAACTTGTACATATGTACCTACAATACATGCAGAGCAAAAAAAAAAATATATATAATAATAAAAAAGCATTTAAGAAAAACAACAATATCACTTACAAAAACAAATGTCAGTTTTTCACCGAGTCCAGAGAGTTTGCAATTTTTTGCTGTTGTTGCGATTTTTTGCTAAGCCGGGCTACCTTCTTCGGCCCACTGCGAATGGCTTTGCCGACAGATGCATTTCCCAATTGTCTATGTCAGATATTTGTAACAAGAACAACACAAACAAGCAACAACACAACAAAAACCAACTATAAAGTGATGATCATGAACAAATGCGTTTTTTATTAACTCCGCTCTCTCGCTCATTGAGAGTGCGTAGAGTCGAGTCCGCTTCTACAATGTTCTCGGGCAGATGATCAATTATTGGGCTTGAATGCATTGCTGGATTGCATGCCCCCTCCTCTTATGGATTTCATTTTTTGTTGTTTTCGTCGTTTTTTCTACTTCTTTCTTTTGACATTTGTTATGTTTGACAGCTAACAATGTTGCCTCAAAATCAATTGAGATAAGCCTGCTTTATAGTTTTTTTTTTTTTTCTCATTTTTCGTTTATCGTTTTATGAGTTGGTTTTTACGAAGAAGAAGAAACCGAAGATAACGAGGACCCACAGTAAAGTGTAGCTTAAATGATGCTCGTAATTGATAGTAGGAAACGGCCCACTGTATGCTCGAAGCCATTGTATGCAATCGGTATTTAATTTAATTTCTCTTGTTGTTCCTATTACGCTTCACACCCCGTCCTTAAAAGTGCATCGGTTTTAATTGAAATTTGTCCGATTCGCCGCGGGTCAGTGCGGATTAGTCTAATCCGAAGTCAGAGGCTGCTTTTTTTTATAGCCGGATCCTTGCGCATGCGTAGCGCTTACAATTGCCAATTAATTGATGTTTCGCCATCGTGCGTTTGATGATTATTTATTTTTGTATTTTTCTCGCGTATTGTTTTCTTAATGAAAGGAAAAACTTTTTTATGTGTTATTTTGTTGCCGTTCTTGGCTCGACGCGCTCACACCCTTGTCAGCTGTCATTTCGCACATTGATTGAGAAGCGAAGTGGCTTGGCTTAAAACAATTGTGATTCTGGATTGTGGCTCTATTTTATCAGTAGAATATTTTTTGCAGCTACTGCTGTAAAAATGGCGACAATTCGATTGTTAGAAATCACTTGTATACGGTTTACTTTTCACAGTGTCATATATCTTATTTAATCGTTTTTTGAAGTGTACTGTACTACTTAATATACTTTAACTCCGATGTGTCTCAGGACCCGGAATAGTCTGATTTTCCTGTTCACACTTATGTTGTTTAGGGAGTTCCTACATTGGAATAACGATTTCGGATCTGATATCACCAGACGATAGTGCTTTGATCGGAGCTTGACTGTCTATGTGGATATGTTTCGACACGTTTAGTGTCTCTTTCAGGTTCGCAGACTCCGCTGCAGCAAAAATTTCCGCTTGAAAGACTATACATTTATCGAGTAGTTTAAAGGATCTATCAATGCCTAGTTCCTGGCAGTACACTGCTGCTTCCACTCCTTGGGACATTTTTGATCCATCAGTGAAGAACCTAAAAGTGACGTGGTCGTCCGGTAATCGCTCTACAACTCCCTTGTCAATTATAGTTTTCTTGGCTGCTAATTTGTCGCAAAATATCAGATTCATATTTCAGAAGTCGATCGGAAATCCTTGCATCCCAAAAAAGCAATCAATTTTTTAAAATCCGCCTCAAAAATCGAACCCTAAGTTGGCATTTGTGTGGCAAAATTATTTTGCCAATTTTGCAGGGATATTTTTGTACCTCCGGAATGTGTAAAACTCTTTTAAATTTAATTTTGCAATCTTCTAAATATAAAAACTTGCTCTCCTATACATTTTCCTAGAGATTTTTATCCCCATAGAGACAATTCGCTAAAAACTAAGAAATTATTTTCAATGAATTTCCTCCAAACTGGAAACAGCTGCTAATTTGGCTTTGCCTTCAATCAATGGAACATTGTTGCCATTATTAGGAAATTTTGAATCCCAACAAGCCGTTATATTTGATATCAAATAACTAACATAATTAAATTTCAGAACAGTCACCTCAAATTTTTGACTAAAATCTTAATGCTGAATCCTTTTTAGCCATAGGTACTCATCCCTAATTTTACAAGAATTTTTTTTTCTAAAAAATAGCGTGTAAAGCGTGTTAAAACAAAATTAGGTTTACAATCCTTTCTTAGCATTCATCCTTTTCGATTTTCATTTATTCCTTATTTCCCTAAGGGAAACCTTTCAAACCTTTCAAACCTTAAACCTTTTGGTGTTATTTTGATGTATTACTTTATCCAATCCAATTCCAAAAAAAAAAAATTAAAGAGTTAAAGGAAAAAGGAAACCGACAGAAATGAAAGGAATTCATATTAAAAATTCATAATTTAATAGGCTATTAAACTGTGGCAACAGACCAACGATTGAGGCCGATTTTAAAGACGCTCAGATGCGCCGGCATCCCGCTGTGTTCACCTTTTATTCATTCCTTAAAGTGTTATCCAAATTTTTTTTTATGGAAAAAGGGCGTTGCAGCAGCGGCAGCGGCAGCAGGAACGGCAAACCGTAACAAAAGGCTGCCTTTCATGAAAGACGTTAAATAGAGCAACAAATATAGTAAATTAAAATTTTTGATTGTTATCCTTTAATCAAGTATGGCAACACCTAAAGGGCATGCCCACAATATGCCGACATATGTACGCATATGTAGGTATGTACATACGTTCTCGAAAAGGCAGTCATCATTTTATTAGAAGGAATGATCTCAAGAAATTCATCGCATGTATTTTTCCAGGAATTTCTCGTTTAGAATTTTGTGTGAATTTTGATCCCCCGTCGTCTGAATGAGCCAATGTGATCAAGTAATGAGCTTAAAAGGTCAATAAAAAAATCAAAAAAAATCGAAAAAACTCACGCTGCATCTTTTCGATTTTAATTAAATTTTATTCGAGCGTGTTGTTTGAAGGGTTCTCCGACTTTTCTACTTTTCTCGCGTTGCCAGCGTCCATGCTCGCATGCACGCATGAAATGTCAAAATTTTTGACATGTCTTCAGTGGTAAACGTCATTAATATCAACAGTCTGCTGCCGTTGCCATTGCTACCGGTTGTGATAGGCAAACTGGGCCGAATCGCATTGCATCGCAACCGTACGCATAGTCGGTACCCTATATACGAGTGAGTAATCCATGCAACTCGTTTGACATTAATGCTGTCAGTTCCTCAGAGCCTTATTCGTGTTCGAACTGGTTTTCATTACGCGGCCATTTCTCATATTTGAATGTTATTCGTTTGCATGAAATTAAGTTGAATTAAAAGGAAATTAAATCGCGTTTCTCTTGCTCTTGACTTAACATAATTTATTAGAGCGTTTATTATTATTTTTTTTTTTTTCATTACAATTTGCTTGATTTACAACATAAATCGTCCCACTGTGTGCTTGCGTCGTTGGGTCTTGTATTGCAGTATTTTATGTTTTATGCAAATTTTTGATCTTTTCATTTGAATCTCTTTAGATTTCTTCATTTCGAAGGTAATAGTTATGAGAAATGCCTGCGGATTTTTTTTTGGATGCCACGCACTTCCTTTCCTACATGAATATGCGCTGTTATTAGACGTAATTGTAGTGATTATCAAGTGCATTAGTTCTAAGGCCAATTCTAATGGTGAAAAAATAAGTGATTTATTATGGGAAGCTTGTTCCATGGGACGTTTCTTATGGGTAATTCTTTCTCAACTTCTATGATTATTTGGGAAAATACTTGGATGGATTGGACATGGAAAACTGTCGATAGTATCAATAGTGTTAATTTTTAGTAACCATCGATAGTTTTTAAACACTTTCGATAGTTTGACAGCTAACTTAACTAACCAAGTTCATTTTCTTGTTTGATTAAAGCGCTCTCATCCGAGCTTCTGCCAAACTCTACCATTTCGATAGTCCTTGATCTCTAGATATGAGTACCTATATAAAAAAGGTCCAAGGCCTATTAAGAAATGTAACTCCGATAGTATCCATAACCCAGACCGAGGCTATCGAAATTATTGAATGAGACAATTATCGATAGATTTTCAGTTTTAATTACCACTCCTTAAAAATTTGTAGACTTTTTCTGTGTTGCCCGTTGTAGGGCTTTTCCCATTTTGAAGGACCTTTCGGACTTTCTTTTGAAACGAAAATCTTTAAATAGGACTCTTCTTAGACTTTTCCCTCTAGAAAACCATCCAAAAGGGATTGTTTTTAAGGCGCCGAGGTCTTCCAAAATAGACGTAGCAAAGTTCCACTAAAATTACAGTAAGCGGATTGCTCAAAAAATGCTCCAAAGTCTCGTAATCGAATTGACAGAACCAGGCTAGGAAATATTTGAAGAAGTCAGTATGTTTCTCTTGATGCGTCCGGTCAATGGTTTCAGGTAGATTTTATAAAAATTTTCTTTATCTTTTTCTCCAGATTCCCAAAATTAAAGTAGATTCATACCCGTTTTCGTCTTTTTTATTCAATAAGAGTTATTCACTCTCCAACTTGATACCTCCTTCGTTAAAGTTCGGTCACTGGCCGGATTAAAAAAATTCTCAAAAGACTCTAAATTGAAAATTTTGATTGAATAAAGCATTATTCTCACTTACCTGTTCTTTTGATCGGGCATAAAAATTCCACATAGAATCAATCCTCTAACGTCTCACGAATAAAAATCGAAATTCTTCCCCACATTCTCGAAAATAATACATCTCAGCCACATACTATACTATTGATGGACACCACCCGCTTATAAAATTTCCAAAGCAACCAACTGAGATCTTTGTGAAGAGCACATAAAAGACGACCGCACTGTGTAAAACACACTCATTACAAAACAATAAACAAATTTCCAGACACTTTCGCGACAATCCGAGCGCAATTTGGCAGGACAATGGCCACGGAAGGTGGCCTAACCGAGCATTCTGCTCTCGGACAACGGACAACAATGGAACAGAGTGCCGCCGCCAAGTCTTTCATGTCAAAATCTGTGATAAGCCAGGGGAAGCTGGAATAAAGCCCCTGCCCTCATGGTGGCCTCAATATTTACTAAACGAAAAGTGGAAAAGCTAAAAGCGCTACATTCCCCCATCGAATGTTACACGACGAACAAAAAAAAAGAAACAGGAAGAAAAACGAAGAATCGAATCGTGCGCATGCGCAGCGCTATTGTTCTTCCACTCAACACTTGAGGCTGTGCGGTTTGTGGTTTTCTTCGGTTGACGTTTATCACGATTTTTTTTTTTTTTTTTTTTGCCTTGAAATGAACAAAAATGCATATTGAAAGTGCTACGGAAGAAGTTTACAAATTCTCAAGCATCAATATTGATAATATGCAAAACGTTTCGGGAGCGTGTAAAAAGGCGGTTCAATAGGCCAAGCCCATTGTGGCTACTGTTCTTTTTATAGGATCTATTCAATCGGATTGGTTTATAGAGAGAGAGAGAAAGAGAGATTTATCGAGATTTTTTTCTTATAAAAGGATTACTTCTAGGAATTATTTTGAGATGATAAAAAATTCCTTTTGCCGCAAAAAAATTAGAGAAAAATTTATAGAAAATTATCTTTGCCCCTTATCGGTTACGAGCCCATAGATCCATGGTTCTGACATACAAAAAAACGGACTTTTTATGAAAAACGATATAAAAATAAATATTTTTTAAATTATTTTGAAACATTATTCGAGCTTAACCGCTTTGCACCTCCGCCTAGGGCGGACATGGCCATGTTTCGTCACGACGCCACCCGTGACTCATCAGCGCCTTTGGAGTGCATAAGTGTTTGAAAATTCAAACACCTTATAGGTGAAACTTCTTACAAAGTTTCTGAGAATTATACGCATTAGATGTGAAGCTAATGGTATTTTAGGGAACGTTAACCTTCGGCTAACATATTTCCCCAGTTTTTGACTTAAGCCATGATTGGTCTTAATAAAATATATCTTGCAGTAAAAGGTTAGTATAGCCATCTACAGTAGGGTTACCAGAGGTCCGATTTTTCTGCCTTCTGTCCGCTTTTTTTACTGAAATGTCCGCTTTTCCCCTAATTTGACTGATTAATTATGATTTCGTCTTTTCTTTCATTCCTTAGTCGGTACTCAAGTATTCAGGGGTGTCACAGAATCCGATAGCTGTCGGAATCGGAATTAAAACCGATCGATATTTCATGCAGAATTTACAAATTTTGTTGTTTTTGGTTTTGAATCGGAACTATTATCGGTTCTCGATTGAACAGAATCCTATTTTATCCGGTTGTCTATGAAATATATATGAAAATTCAGTCGACTAAAATTCCAATTCCGACAGCTATCGGATTCTGTGGCACCCCTGATTTGTTTTTTTGTCTGACAGTTCGTGATGTCTGTCTGACATACATCGCGAACCAATAGATAGAGCCAACGATCAGCTGTTTTCAGAACGATATCGTTATGTATCATATATCAATTCTTATCGATTTTGTATGTGCGGATCAGTCAGCTGATCATTTTGATATTGAAATTTTTTTCGTTTTACATAGTTTTGTATATTTTAGTGGGGGCTGGGGATGGGCCGTCGGATGGTCGCTTTCTTACTTGGACCATCACAATGGGCCCATGTGCCGCCTAAGTGCGTCCCCTTTAAGGGGGCAGCCACCCTAATCCCCTAACCCTACTTGGGCCATCTGGTAACTCTAATCCCCCGCGAAAAAAGTTTTTTTTCCAATTATTTAACTATCTTACAGTAAAGGGTTAATAAAGACCATTTGTAGCGAAAAAAATCCCAATTATTTAATATCTCATGCAGAAAAGGGTTAATAAAACCATTTACAGAGGAATTTTTTTTTCCAATTGTTTAATATATCATGAATTAAAGGACTAAGAAGCTTAAAAATTCTTTTTTTTTTTTATTTTGGTCTGGAATGTTGAAAATTATAGACTTTAACTGATGCCAGCTCAACTTGAAGTCCATCGCGGCGTTCCTCGGTTAACACGAAGCCCATCAAAGTCTTTCTTGACCAAAAACGAAAATTCCTCTTTTAATCGAAGCAATTTTCTAGCCAAAATTGCCTTATTTGCGTACGTAAGTAGCAACAATTTCTGACCAACTCCATGCTTGATTCATTCGGGCTTCGGGCATGCAAACATTCCAGGCATTGACAAGCGAATTCCAGCAGCACATCACTTCGCATCAACAACGAAAGAGATAGGCACCTAAAGTATAGAGCAATGTTATGCATGAGAAAACATTTTATTAGCGTTGCCTAAAAAGACTTAAAAATAAAATAAAATATAGAGAAAACATACCAAAAAAAAAAAAAAAACTTAAACATAGATCCCACTAGGCAGTTGCTGGATCTCCTAGAATTAGATGCCACTCGCAGTCAATCATTGGCGTTGACATTTTCCGCTTTGCTGATTATACGCCGAGATTTTTTCGTGAACTTATTTTTCTGGGTCACTAGTTCCATCTTTGTGCCAAATGTCAATTTAAAAGTTTTTGATCGTATCTCCTCCATGTCAGCCTCTGGTATTTTCTATTATTATTATTTATTTTTTTTTTTTTTATTCCCATTAAATTGGGAAATTATTAAAGAAAGTTTTTTGTATTTTCCAGGATTTCTTTTGCAGCCATTCCGTAAGCCAAAACGCGTGCGTACAGCGTTCTCTCCCACGCAGTTGCTTAAATTGGAGCACGCTTTTGAGGGTAATCACTATGTCGTGGGAGCCGAACGAAAGCAACTTGCACAGGGCCTTAGTCTAACCGAAACGCAGGTATGCAATAAAAATGGAGAAGTCATTTCATGGGGGAATTTTTGGCTCTGTAGTGAGGTTGTATGGGGAGTTCAAGATGGGATTTCAGAGTATGTAAGTAATCTCTTCTCAAGCCCTTCGATACTCATCCCTTCAAGGAAGTCATAATTATTTTCACCCAAAAATTCTCTCTAGCCACTTTTTTGGCTCTGTTGAGTGGTAGTGCGGAGGTTGGGAGGGAGATACGAAGTTTCAAAACCTTTTTCTTTAATTGGACATATTTTAGGGAACCGTCTTTCAATATATATACTTTCAATCCTTATTTCCCTTATATATATTATTATCCTTACTTTGAGGGCCCCGGGTCTTTGACTAAACCTAAGACTGTCTCAATTTTTTTGGAGCTCTTGAAAAAAACAATATTTACCACCACTATGATGGCACAATTGTGGTGCTGATTTCGCATAACTAGGTAAAAATCCTGTCCCTCAAAGTGCCGCTTTAGACATTTCCCTGCTTGCCACTCCCTAATGTTGCAGGTTCAGACTGTCTGTCTTATGAATTTTCCCTTGTTTTCTTCTTTGCGATGTCCCCCGCCCGAGTCCAAAATTCCTCTCCACTGGTCTGCGCTTAATTGAGCTTTCTTTTACCGTCCAATCCATCCAAATATTCCACCGCAATCATCATAGATAAACGCCAGTGTTTATTAGCTTAAATAAGTGGCATCAATTTCAATAAACGCCTGAAAGCTTCATTCCATACGTCTTCAATTTCCCAAAAATTATTTTCAACCCTTCCGAGGGAAAGTCTCACGACACACCACCACTCAACTCCACACCACTCCACACCACCATAGACCGCCCAGAAAAACGAGGTTACGTCGCCACAAAAAAAGAAGAGCACAGTCAAGCGTTAAGTGATCGCATGTCAACTGGTCGTTAGCTGCTTAACTGCTTCGGGCATTAGGCGAAACAAACAAAAGCGACGGGCCAAAGTGGTCTACTTTTGAGTGTATAAACACTCGAGAAAACAACCCCCGACCATTGTCATGCCTAAGGGTTGGGAAAATCGCAAATGACTTCAGTAACTTTTGACGCCCTTCGTACGTATGCTGAGTTGAAAAATCATTCAATTTACTCCTCTTGCGCCTTTTTATTGTCGTCGTGCTCCGTCTTGTTGTTTCGAATAAGTATGGGCTTGTTTTTTCTAGTCAAAGGGTTGGGTTGGATTTGTACAATGTACAATGTACGTCCCTTTGAAGGTATAAAAAAAAGACCCAATTGCCTTGAGCAATTGTTTTTGCTTGAATAATTGAAAATTAATTCGATTTTCTTAATCTTTCTTCTTTCTTCTTCTTGATTTTAGGTAAAGGTGTGGTTCCAAAATCGTCGAACGAAACACAAGCGAATGCAGCAGGAGGGTGGCGACAGCGATTCGAAGAGCAATAAAGGCGACAATGATGGCAAAAATGATAGCTCCCAGCATAGTTATTCGGATCATGAGGACGATGATATCGATGAGCACGATGAGGAGGGTGATTGTGGCAATAGTGCTTCTGCTGCTGGTGGTCCTGGCGATGTTGATGATGATGAAGATGAGGTCATCGATATGGATGATTATGGTAGTGAAATTGATGCTGAAGAACAGCAACGCATGCGTGAACATTTACAGCAGCAAGCGAGCCGGGGGGAGCTTCATCAACAGAATATGCCGTTTCTTAGTTTACAACAACAACAGAACTTGCAACAACAACATCAGCAATTTATGCAGCATCAAATGTACTTGCAACAACAACAACAACAACAACAAGCAGCAACACCAACAACAGCAGCAGCAGCAAATTCAGCAGATGCAGAAACAAAAGCAACAATAAAATAAGCCTTTGCTTTGTGGTGTATCTTCGGACTTTTAATAAAATTTTTTGTTGAAGATCGATGGATTTCTTAATGAGGGAACATTTTTCGAAAAGATTAATGCAAATAATTACAAAAAATAATTATTTAATCAAGCGAAAAAGTTCATATATGAAATCAGTGCCTCTCATATGGTTACTGTTATTTGCCAGTTTACGTGGGCTGTCTTTTATTTTCGAAGCACGAGTTCATGAAAGAGCTCCATGACGATTAAAATTTCATTTATTTCGACACATCAACTGGTGTCATGAGACTTCCCATCGCAAGGCAAAGCGAAAGCAAATAAAACCTTAGAATAACGAAAAAACATTTATTTTTCTTTGCAACAAATTAAAACTCGATAAGCGAAATTTTAGCGAATCCTCAATGAGTTTATTGCATGCCAGGGCCAGAGCTATTAGCGATCGTTTTGAGTGTCAATCAAATGGAAAAATGGGGGAAAATGGAAAAATGAGAAATGAAAAATTTATTTACTATTTATAGACTAATGACGCCCCTAATGTGCTTGCCATTTTGACGTGGTTGAAAGCTAATTTCCCTCACAAATAATCTCGCATGCGATATGTGCATTTTGCATTGATGTTAGAACTAGTTTATTGTTGTCGCTTTCTATTTGCTGTTCTTGTGTTGAGAACGACTGACTTTAGTGCAAACCGGAGGCAAAACACGGATAACCATTTTAGGTATGAGCTAATGTTGCAGTTTCGTGGTCGACTGATAGCATCGTCCAATACGAGCGTGGCATGCAAGCTTTTGGCCATGATGTTTGAAAAGGCTCAGAGCAATGATGGCAGATGGAGGGATTTTTTTGGATTTTATTTTTAACCAAAAATCGCTGAAAATGTTTAAAAGGGATTTTTGTTTCATGATTTTCCAGACTCGTTAAATGCTGGCAGAAATGTGGTAGAAAGAAAGAGGTTTGAGAGAGGCGAGGAGATTTTGGAGAGTTAGCAAAATGAGCGAAAGAAAGAGAGATTTGTAGGAGATTGATCGACGTAGAAGAGAAAATGGAGAAGAGGGTTAGAAGAGAAGAGAGAGAGAGAGAGAGAGAGGAGAAAGAGAAGAGATTAAAGGGATAGTATACTTTTAAACAAATTTTAAGGTCGATTTTTTTTCTGAATGTACAACATTTCAAGAGTATTGTGTAAAAATTTCAAGGAAATCGTGCTAGGGGATACGAAGATATTGTGTTTTAAGTGAGCGTGCCTCATGCTTTTTTATTCGTGATTATCGATAAAAAAAAACCGATTTTGTCCTATTTAAAAAAAAAAAATTAAATAACCTCGAAAAAAAAATCTAAAAAAGGGCCACGATCTTACCTCGGGACATCAATTTCCTTTTAAAAACATGTTTCTTATTTTTCTCAGATGATCCGTTAACCCTCAATGGTGCTCACCGCAAAACAACTTTTTTTCGCAGCGCCTCCGGAGAATCGCTGCTACCGATATATTTATCGATAATTTAGATTTTTGTTTTGTTTTTGTTTTTTCAAATATACTATAAGATGTTTATGAAATACATACAACAACATTATTCATGTCTCCACAAAAAAATCATGAAAAACTGCCTTTTTTCGAATTAAAAAGTAACGTAAGAAGGGGTCAAAAATGATCACCCAATTCTGTTTCAATACTGCAAAAATCTGTGTAGCTTACATCGGAGTCTGATTAATATTTAAATATGCTTACGGGGCCAAAAATGGTCAAAATCTTTCTTACGTAATTAATGGACAGCCCCTGAACGGGTATAGAAATAGATATAAGTAATTTCTCCTTCAATTTTTCGATCAGTACTCTCAATAACAGCTCGAATGGCAATACAGTGGCATATTTTTTATACACTGAGCAAACTTGACCATGATTTTTTTAAAAGGGCGCATTGTTATTCACAGTCCTTTTGATTTTCGAGCAGAACAAAAATTTCAAAAGAAAAATTGTTGAGTCAACAAAATTTTTGGTCGATTTGAAAGGAAATATGTTTAATTACATTTCTTTACGTTCGGTATAATTCTCATTTGTTTTATAAAATAGGACATATAAGACATTTATTCATCTTAGAACTTTTGAATCATTGCGAAAGCAGTCACGAGAACGGAGTGACAAAATCGGGTGAAGCCTTCCGATGGCATTTTTGGTTAGTAGCAATGCTCTGTGGCCATTTGCTTTGAACGATTAATAAATTTGTTTTGACATTCTTCATTTATAGGTATTTTAGTAAATTTTTTTTTTATTTTAAATATTATTCTGTAATTTCAATTATGCCGTGGTTAGTTCAACAATTTAAATTTAAATCCATTTTTGAAAATTATCATGTCAATTCAACCTGAAACATAGTTGATTCAAAAGGAAAATCTTTATTTTTTCCAACAAGAAAAATTGTTAAAATTAAAAATATTCCTTGTTGAAGCCGTTTTGTATGTTTTTCCTTTTGATTTAACCAGTTTTCTGGTTGATTTTTTTCTCTGTGTATACGACGTGGGTTCATAATTTAGGCCATACTGTAGCCGATTCTATTTTCTATTGCACACAATTAAAGAAGGCAATCAACAATTACGGTCTCATAAGCAACCGATAAATAAACGTCAATTGCATGAACATCCATAGAAACGATGAAATGCATTGAAGCAAGTAATTGCCTCCATAATTTGTCAGCAATCAAATTGATCATGAAGCGGATTTGCATGTCAAAGAGGCTTGAAAATGAGACGTACAGGTAAGGAGCAGCGATGTGTCAGCGCATTTGAAATGTGCTCAAAATGTTTTATTTTATTTGGATTTTTTTTTTTTATTTCCATGGAGGAAGTTAGAATTTTTGGCCCTTTGGGGGTCGACTTTGTTGGAAGTGTTACGCTCAGTAGCACACTTAAGTTGTGTATACATTGGCAAAGAGGGCGTTTTTTTTTTCGATACTGTTTCCTCTCCTCTCTCCTTCTTCTTCTTCTTCTTCCATTGTGTGGGGAGTTACGATTAAGTCTTGGAGTTGAAATTTATTGGTCTATTCGGTGCATAAATGGGTGTTGATACTCCGCACGCAAGGCGCGTTGAACTACAATAATTTGAAGTCGGCTGGCTTCTCACTTTTTCCCTTAAAAGTCTATGGGTGTACTTTGCATAAACGATGTGCGAATTACTTAATTGCAGTGCTGTGGGCTGGCAAAATTTATGGGATTTTTCAACGAACGATTTGCCCCGAATGGGGAAATTTAATGAAATTAAGTTATTTTGTTTTGGATGTGATTGAAATTAATGGAAAGAAAGCGACAATATTCATTTTGAAGGCATTTGATTTAGTTGTGGTGTGAGTTAAGACTCGCAAATGGCGTATTAATCCAATACTTAGTGGGCCCTAGTTAATTTCAGTTTATGGAAAAACATTTTTATTGAAATTTTTTAAAATATATTCCGAAGAAAAGAAGCCCTTTTTGGACATAGTGTAGGTAATCTTGTACTGGTTCGAGGGGCTGTTGGGATAAAATTGATCAAAGCTAAATATCAAATTTCTCATATTTTCTTCATACACAGAGAAAAAAATCAATCAGAAAACTGGTTAAATCAAAAGGAAAAACATACAAAACGGCTTCAATAAGGAATATTTTTAATTTTAACAATTTTTCTTGTTGGAAAAAATAAAGATTTTCCTTTTGAATCAACCATATTTTAGGTTGAATTGACATGATAATTTTCAAGAATGGATTTAAATTTAAGCCCAAAATCCAATATTGCGAGAGCCCGATGCGAGAGTGCGCGACGTCACGAAAATGTTTTGCGTGACGCATTTCAATCTCCAATGAGAGTTTTGCGTCACGCAGATGATAGCATAATTTCGCTTCTAGTAATGCAGTATTTGAACCGAGTACCAATCTAACGAGTACCGAGTACTCATAAAATTTATACGTTATCACTTGAACTAAAATTTTAATAGAAAATTTTAAAAATTTTCAAAAAATTTTCAAAATGAACCAAAACTCGCAAAATATTTTAAAAGTGAACAGTGAACAGCTTTTGTTTTATTCGTTTCAACGAGTACCAAATAGCGAGTACTCAAAAAATAGCTAAATCTTTAATCTGTCAAAGTACCTCGCAACGAGAAATATTCAAATTTTCAAACTTTTCTCGCTACGAGGTCTCGCAGTGCGATACATTGGAGCTTGAGCCATATAATGGAATGTGTTGAAATTTGTGAGCATCTCTCTCGGGCTTCGCATCGGGCTCTCGCCATATTGGATTTTGGGCTTTAAGTTTAGAAAAATATATTTTAAGAAAGAAATTTTTTAACGTGTACGCAAAAACAGATTATGAGTTGTTGTATTTCCATAGCCAATTGAGTCAACTTTCCATTTACACAGACGCTGTACATGAAAAACAAAAATGAAGCAACAAACAGCGGCAATATTCTCGTCTATATGAAAGAATATTACGCTGGAGAGCACTGCATTAAATGAAATGAATCTGGATGAAGTTAAATAGGCACACATAAGCCGCTTTTCAAGTCAGTGGTGACCCTTTTCGAAACTCCAAGCCAAAGACTTCCACTCATTTCTTCCCTGGTCAGTTCTTATGTATCTTATTAAGACAAAAATAACCTTTTAAATTAAACCTGTGATGTGTGTGATCTCCGTCTATGACTGGCGATGGGACCCCTGTTCGTTTCACCGAATCTATCATTCTTTTAAGATTTCATTACCCAGCAAATCTCTTCAAAAATCTCTTTAGAAAATAAAATATTCCCTCCCACCTCGTTACGTTCGCCAGTCAATAATGCACTTTTAATTGAATTATTCTGTCGGAATGGAGCAGAAAACCTTTATACTTTCATACGATTCCAGCACGCCCATCTCTCGAACGCTCTGGCTCAATTATAAAGTAATTGCAGCAGTAATAATAGCTCTAACGTGCCCCCCAAGCATGGGTAATGTTTCATCAATTGATTCGCTGCTTTAGAATATTATTATTACTTATAGTTTTGCTTCATGACCGCCCGCGGCAGAGTCATTTGTATGGAAGAAAAGAAAAAAAAGAAAATGTTTTTTAATTCTTGAGAATTGCACGCCAACTATCGTCGGCTATTGCAGTCAATTTATAAATATTTAATGAACTGTCAATTAAAGCGAAGTGTCAGTTGCTCAATTAATCATTCCATTTTTTTACTTTTTTTTTTTTTGCAAAGCTGCCGACCGCAGCTGTCCGGCGTGAAGCAATTCAAATTGCAATTTTTTCTTTCGCAATTGTTTTGAAGCAATTTTAAAAGCACGTAATTAAGCAATTGCCAAGCGTTTTAATGATTAATTGACCGGTTCGACCAAAAATGTGTTGGACGATATGAATATTTTGAAAAATTGAGGGGGATCTGTTATGGAGAAAACGTGTCTTCAATGTAATTGTGTGAAATTAATAAAAAAATAAAAAAAAATATAAAAAAAGATCAAATTTTGAATCAGATTTTTCTTCATCAGCTTTGAATACAACCCTGTATCCTCTAAACTTAATAGGATATAATACTAAAGGCTCAGTTACTCCTGATTGAACTTATCTTAACTTAACTTATTTGAATCTGTTTACCACAGATTCTTATCTTAAGTCAAATTAAGTCTGCAGTAACTGCTCCCATACAAAATGTACTAAACATACAAAGTCAGCTGATTGATTAAGTAAAGTTAAGTTACGTTCAATCAAGAGTAACTAAAGGCTAAGGCATGCAGCAAGTTAAGTGAAAAAAATAAAAATTAATTCGAAATAAATTTTTTACTCTCGATTATACTGAGCTGGCAGGTAATCGAAACGCATTAATTTCGCAGGGTTGCATCCGATTTTCTGGCTTCAAATTCACAGATCAATTTTTACGATGAAAATGAAATAACATCTTTTATTTATTTTAAGTCTGCCTATGATGAAAAACTTACGGAAGACTTAATCTCTCCAAGAGAATGAGCTCTTAACTTGCCTAGCATTTCCTTCAACAGTGTAGAGCTCTTTAAGGCGAAGCTATTTCGTACCACCATGCTTAAATGCGACTCTGCGATTTTAATAAATGAAATTTAATTGCTTCTGGACACCGTAGAGCACTTAAGACTTCATTAGAGACCACCTTTAATCTCTTCAATAATTCCAAATACATTATTCCACACACAAATTGATCCATCGTGTCTCTTGAGTAATGAATTAAGAAAGGAGAGGCGAAGGTAAATTTATTGTCTTCCTCATTCCCTTCTTGCCTACTCATTCAATTATACTGAAAGAAGAAATTGTATGTGCAAATCGGGAATAGGCATTATCAAGGTTCGTGTCCCAGGGAGCCAACATAACGAGAGCTTAAAAAATCTGAAAATTCTATCGAAATTCAGAAGGCGAAAAATTTATCCGAGATTAAAATAGCTTAACCTTTTAATCTACTTTTACCATATAACACTTTTTGGCAAGGGCTCCAATTTGTGCATAACTAAAGTCCTCAGCATGCCCTGGGTTGGTCTTGCCAGTGTCACATAAAGCTTTTTAATTATGGCATAAAAAGATGAACAAAAAAAGAGACTGAAATACCTAATAGTGGGATTCATTCAGCTTCGGAAACATTATGAAACGAGAAATTTCTCACTGAACTGTCAAAATTTTATCGGATGTGTGATTGTTTCCCCTCTCCCGGGAAATGAATTCTACTCCCAAATTGATGTGATTTATTTGCCAAGATAGAAAGATAATTTAAATTTCATCAACATTACGCTTGGGAAATTAATTTTCTGAATTAAGTAATTAAAATTTCCCCTCAATATCGGTAGAGGGAAAATATTCACATCAATTAAGGAGTGGAATTCATTTTCTCCGGGAGAGGGGAAACAATCACATCCCCGTATATGAAAATTTCCGATGGAAAGACTTACAAAGGCATTCTAAAAGCTGCATGAATCCCTATAATATTTGAAAATATTTTCGATCATGGAAGGGATCCCTCTCAATAGTAGATTATTGAAGTCTCCACGTCTTAAAGACCTATAAATAGTGCTGACAGACGAAAATTTCGTGCTCAAGCATCCGCACTACATAGTTCTCGAGAAAAAATTCATAGATTAATGAGCAAAAATTTCCTTCATACGCCTACCTGAGCTTCCCCACAATCGACTCACATAAGTCTCCTGCAATTTTCTGCTGCACTCATTCAATTCACTCAATTCATTGAGTGCCCTATGAGTTCGCCTTAATCACCGTATTGCACACAAATGACTGCCGGCCAGAGTCTCAAGAGTCTCGAAAATCAATTAAGATACGCCCGCGATAATTGGCCTCGAGTTATTGCCACTATAATTTAAATCGCATTTCATAGATTTTTGGGCGCAAAGCTGCAACGATTTGTGGCAATTACCGCACAAAAGCGGTGGCGGCGGCGGTGGCAGCGGCGGGCCGGAGCGGTAATGGCCAAAAGCACTGCAATGATTTCCATTGTCCGCGCTCATTTAACATTGGCTCGGGGTGTGCCGTAATTCTAATTCGGATTTATCCATTTTATTTTTTTTTTTGAGGGGTTTTAAGTCTCGTTTTCAACAATAGAATCCGTTGACAGGTCAAATCGTGAATTAATCTTTGAGTCGTGAAGGTGAAGTTGAACGCTCGTCGTCTAATTGCTGTACTAAATTTCTTGAAGGCTTACCTTGAAGGCATATTGTATAGGTATATATATTTCGTTTAATTTTCGGGGAAAAAAAATTGATTACAGATATTAAATTATTATTAGTTAATTGCTTTAAAAATTTAAAAAAAATTGTTTTTTTTTTTTTTTTTTTTTTCATTCACAATTGAAGGCGATTCTGCAATGTTGTCTACATCCAAATGAAGTTGTCTTCGAAAAACCTGTCATTCGCAGCAGGACACTGATGCAAAGTGTTGTGCGTCCTGCTGCGCGTGCGCACTTGATTACACACTCTATGCAGACGCATAATTCAAGTGCCACAAACTGGTCGTTGTACTGTCTCAAATTATAAACACGCTGATAGTGATAAAATCGAGGTGTCAAGGTCTTCTTCAGTGGTAGAGAAATTTATAGAATTTATTTTTGATTTTACTTGAAATGAAAGGAAACTGATACAAAGGCTCTCGGGACAGTAAAGTCCCTTTGGATATTCGACCTTTGGAATTTTGTATTTGACAGGGGCAGAGGGGCCAAGCCCTAAGTGTCAATCTACCTCAATTTTGAACTAAAATAAAAGAACAGTGCCCCTTCGTTATAGCCTGGATTACGCCCTTGTCATTTGGGGCTTTGAATTTGACTCATTACAAATATTTGAAACATTATATACAATAGCTTATCCTTTTTAAGAGGACTTTCCCTGTACTAAGGTACCCAATATCTCATGTTCAGTGTACTCTCTATTAAGCGGACACCTGCGGATCCGCGGTCCGCAGTGGCGTGTCCAGAGAAAGAGTGCTTTGATAGTGCTTATATTTTCCACAGTGGTATATTGAACAATTATAAGACATTAACCCAAACAAATTTGGGGGGCTAGAGGAAGTTTAGAGAAATATGGACCAAAAACCAAAAAATCCGAAAAATTCATGGCGTCCGATTTGGATGAAAATTTATATATAGAATAAGTGAAAAATTCTAAGAATTTTAGCCCTAAAAAAAACTTCAAAAAACTGGTCCTTTTTGGACCAGTTTGGAACTAGACCAAAACTAGACTAGTTGTATGTAGTCCGTTTCTTGAAAAAATTTTGACGACAAAATTCTTAGAATTTTTCACTTATTCTATATATAAATTTTCATCCAAATCGGACGCCATGAATTTTTCACTGGGTGTCCGCTTAAGAGGAGTGTCCGCAATGAGAGAGTACACTGAATATAATTCAAAGGCATTTTCTTCAATAAACGAAGATAAGTGGGGAAAATCTGGAGCATATATCCATTCTATTGGCTTTACCTTGCTTCGAAAAAATGGCCTCGAAATTATTTGGTCCATCTTTCTTGGTTCTGTGAGTACCTAAATGACTAAAGTGTAACCCCTTTTTCTCGTCCCTGCCCCATTTGAAGCCTCCTCTGGTCCTATTGTTTTGCGTTCTTTTTTGTCTGATTGAATTTGAAACTTACCACAACACCTCAATTGCCATAGCATAGGCCAATTTGTACTTCCAATAAATTACTTGAGAATATGGCGCTAAAGCTATTTGGCCTCTCGTCTATGAATACGGCAAGCAGTGAGCCATGTGAAGACACCAGTTCAACTTTCGTGGCCTGAAAGTGATGAGGAGCAAGGTTGGCAAAATAAATAACGCCTCTGAAAACGAGCATATAAACAAACTGACAAGAAAAGTGCTTGCAAAAGGCCAAAAGCGAAAAAGCCACAAAAGCCGAGAGAAAAAACCAAAAAAGAAAAGAACGGACGGACGGACGGACTGCTGCACCTTCGGCACATGTGCACAACATCGAGTGCTGGCCATTCTCGCTGGTATTCTTCTGGCTGGCTGGCCTGGCCTGGCCCGACCCGGCCCGTGGACTGTCAGTGCACGAGTGCAATTAATCAAGGCGTACAAATTAATGTAACCGGCAGTTAATTAAGCCTGCATTTATTTAGCCAGAGTCAACTGGTAGCGTTTGGCAAAGGGATTCGAATTGGCGTCGCTGTTGATGAGAAAATGGGAAAAACGTTTGCTCAATTTTGCTCGCATGAATGGCGCCAATTAGATTTCTTCCCTTTTTTTCTTTCGATTTTTATTTTTTTTTTTTTTTTGAAGGAATATGAAAATCTCAGAAGCGCGTTAATTTTGATTTTTGATTGAACAATAAAAAAAAACGTACGCAAGGAATTGTGTAATGTGTCAAAGAGTATGTTAGGTAGCCACGGTTGTCCGTTTGCAGGTGTCTATTTTGAGTTAATAATGGAAAATAAAATAGAAGGAATGTAATAAAGGCACAATGAAACAATAACAATGGAGGAGTACATTTTTTATGATCCTTTCTTCGAAATTGAAGGAGAATCGAACCAAAAAAGGTCATCGAAAATTGCATTATTATTTGTCCATTGTTTACCAATGCTGCTGTTGTTTAATGAAGAACAATTTGGTATAAATAACGGAGTAGAAGAATAGATGTATTCGACGGAGAAATCAATTGGAGTAACGGATGAGGAAACTTAAATGGATATATTGGATAGTTTTTTATTTGGTAGATGAGAAGTTGACGCTTCTAGTACTGGTATATTTAAGCATCTCTTCATAGGTAGCAGGATCGCCAGAAATTTTGGCACCTTTTTGCGCATTCGGATATTTTTGAAAAACCCTTTTGGGTCTGTTTTCGAAAGGAAAAGGAATATCATAAATATTTTTAAGCCGAATCAAAGGTGATTTAGGTTAAGAACCAAATCAAAAAAATTCCCTTTAAAACAAAAAATTCTTCAATTTGGCATCACAGCTTCGGCGATTTGTGCCAAAAGATCCTTTTAAAAGGTCATTGCGATTGACTTTTCAGTTATTTAAGGTTAAGACCATATAGTACTATAGATGGCACTTGGGCAAAAAACGTGTGTGTTGAATTGAAGTAGGCCCCCTGTACATGCATTCTTATGGAAAAATCAAAAACGTAGCACGCCCCCTGAAAATTCCGGTTCCGGTCTAACAAATATTTTATAATCTTGTAACATGAACTAAAATTTTTGTTAAAAATCAGATATATATAAGTGTTAATCAATGGTTTTTCATAAGAACTCATTTTATTTTTCAGCAAAATATGTTAGTTTTATACAATTAAAAATAATTAGATAAAATTTTGCTCATATTATTGAGGAACGCTAAAGCAGAGTACTCATGCGTCGAATATGACCGATTATCAAAAAGTTTGAATTCCACCACAGAACAGCTGATATGAAATATTCAGTGATATCATAACTAAAATTGCTCGATACATAACTAGTGGATTAAGTACTTATTATATACTATGATAAATAGAGTGCATAAACTATATATTTTTGGATCTCTTCTGAATAAAAAGGGTACAGAATTGCATAAACTATCATAAAAAACTTAAAAAGTTTTACATTAAAAAGAAAACATTAAAAAATTTCAACGCAAGTATGTTTAGTTACAAAATTGAGTGAATACTCAAAAAATTATAGCATCACTAGTTCACCACGGAATTCGGTTGTTGTTGTAAGTGTCCCTATATTACTATATGGTTAAGACCAATAAAAATGATTCCCATTTCAAGAAAAAATCCTTCATTTTAGTGATCTTTTCAAAAAAGACCCACTGCATCTGAGGCTCTTTCCATTCCTTTCAGTACCTATCGTAGCGATCGGGGGCCACAAAGGGCAGCCTTCAAATCATATTTCAATTTTTATGAAGGTAATTTTATTGAGGCCGGTTGGAGGGACGGCATATCCTGCATTGTGCCCCCATCTTTCCCCGGGGCGCCCATCTTTCCTACGGCACTGATTCCTTTATTTCAAATCGTAAATAGTTTACGATCTTCAAACATTTGCTTAATTAACTTTCATTCATTCTCCTCGAATCCTTTCAATGCGATCTTATGAGTCCGAATTTCTGAAAACTGAATATCAATTTAAACCCAAAAGAGTCCTTTTCAAAACACCTTTCCAACATTTTACAGACAAATCAATCTAATAAATATGATTTATGCACGTCCATTTGTCTTCATCGTGTTTCGCGTTTAAATCATGTTGAAGTCAATTTAAATAATTTTAAAACTCAATTTCATTTCAAAGAAATCGACAAAAGACCAAAAACACGAATTCCGAGCTCGGAACTACGAAGTTCAATTTTAACGCGATGAGGGCGCGCAGCAGACATTTGTTCACATCGGCCGTTCTATCATCGACTAAGGGTCATTTTGGGGTGAACGAAAGAATAAGAAAAAAAAAAAAAACGTACAAACAAAAAACGGTGAATAATTTGTTAAGACAAAACAAAAAAAGGTGAATCTCGAAAACGAGTCGAAAAACTAATCAAGTTGTTAAGCCGCCAAGCCATGCTGACAATGGATACACGAGACCGGGACTAAGGCCGACGCTGAGACCGGAGAGCAGATTGATTGCTGTTCAAGCGGTTTGCATATGGCATTCTCATTCATTGATGCGTAAATTTTGTGTATCCCCCCCGATCGACTGCAGTGCCAACGATATTAATAAACGCAATTTACACAAGCCAACGAGACGCGAGACTTGAGACGCGAGACTCGAGATTCAGGCTAGAGCGTTAGGAGAAGCAGAAAAAAGGCAGCATTTTAGGCGGCAAAAGGCGCGATATTTCAATTCGGCTATGCGAAGCCGCAGGGTATTTTCTAGTAACGATAATTTTTTGATGAGTATTGATGAGTTGAAGATATTGATGGGTTTCCATAAATACTCATAGATGCAATTCATGTTGAGTGGAAGTGGAAAGGGGGCTTTTTTTTACTTGCTTCACTAGAAGCAGTGGTGTTTAATGGAAGTCTTTTGAGACGATGCTCTCTCGGTTGTTATAACAAAAAATGGCCTTGGAAAGTCCTATTCAGGCCCGTAGAGAGAAATTTGGGGCCCGGGGGACTTTCTTTCTGGGGCCCCCTCACCAAAAAGTGCGAACAAAAAAAAAAAAACGGTCCATGCCAATCTTATGCTCAGGCTGCAAAAATTTCCTCAACAATTGTGTGCCCCTTCAGAAAGCCCGGGCCCCTTCCCCTCCCCTCTCTACATGCCTGGTCCTGCTCCATCCTTACTTGAAATTTGCCGGATATCCTATAACTATCCTGTCATACCTATTCTATTTTTCGCAACAGTTCCACGGATAACGGCAATCAGATCAAGATGTTTTATCGGATATCCGTTATCCGCCTATCGTTGAAATTCAACATTTTTCACATAATTTATCCACTCCTTGTTTCTCTCCCCTTCGTCCTTAACAGCAGACTGTCTGCTATCCGGAAACTATCCAGTATTTGCCTTATCCGATCATATTATTGTTATGCTGTGACTTAAAAAATATCTCTTGTTTTCCAAAATTTCGAGTTATGCGGTCAAATTCATGGTTCGCAGTCAGGATATTATCCGGCAAGTTCGATGGATATGTCACCCATGCCAAAACTTCCAGTTTTCCGGCCGGATAAATATTCTTCAATCAAAATTTTTATCCGGCGGGTTTTTGAAAAATTTTCAGCTATCCGGTTAGTCTACAGAAAGGGTGTTCAATTGGAAATCCGTTTATCCGTTTGTCCCAAATCCCATCACCATTTTATAATCGATCGATATCCCCCTCTCTGAAATACTTTAACTAAGCCTCTGATCTCTTTGATTACACTAACGATTCACACATTTCATACCTTCACTAAAACGCCCCAAATTTCTCTCAACATATTGTATGTATGTAAAGACTCGGTCTTAAGAAAACACTCGATTCTAGTTGCTCTTTTGAAAGCGGAATTTATGTTCGCTCTCACTATTTGCGATCACTTAGCCGAGATAGCTCGCTGGCTACTCGTTTAATTGCTTTCATTATTGAACTCATTTATCGTGTTTTAATTTACGTGCGCTTGTTGTAGCCCATCAGGTGGCGCTGGTGTCGCGCGGTGCGGTGCGGTGCGGTGCAGTACTGTGCCGATGTTGCTGCTGCTGATGGCAGACTGATGTATATTTATGAAGCTGGTAGCAGGCACCTAGCATAATTGCAAGGCAGCATAAATAAACAGAGCAACAACTGTAGAAGCAGCTGGCCATGATTTTTTTCTTTCTTCTTGTTTTATTTTTTTTTTTTTTTTTTGCTTGATTAGCTTGGTTATTTGAAAATTAAGTTGTTGTGGTAATTAATAAAACTGTTTCCTACATTAATCGACATTCAGAGGAGAATTAGCTGAAGTAACGCTTGACGTTGAATTATTATTGATCTACAGAGAGAACATACATATCACGGAGAACGCATATCACATTACCTTTTACACTTGTAAGCAGCGGTATCACGATATCAACTGTCATAATTCAGTGGGCGTTCTTTTTCGTTCAGCTTTAAAAAAAACTCTCGCTACGATCATGTTTACAGGTAACTTCTAAGAACTCATAAATGGACTACTGCGATCATTAACAAAATTAACCCAAACACCGGCAGCTGCTGCCTTATGAGATTAAAGTGAAAAGCGTTCATGACTCCAGGAAGCCCTTCGTGTTTTTGTTTTTTTTTTAGATGCTTTTCTTCTGTGGCTTCCAAGAAATCAGTACATTTTATTTGAATTATGAGCGTAGAGCACACAATCCAACCCATAATGTGTCGACTCCGAAACGTGTCAAAATGAAAGTGTCTCTCTCCGTTTCGTGATGGTGTCAACGTGTTGTTATTATTTTTAATTGGGTTCCCATTTTTCTTAAAAGTTACGGTCATCCTTTTTTACGGACTTAAAACCATTTTTTTTTTTTTTTTTTCATTTTATTTGAAGTTGATATTTGATATTCGAAGTGTTTTTGGGGAGCCCTTTGGAAGTTTTTTGTAGGACTCCAACAATTTTTTTTTTTTTTTTTGGTTGACCTCTGCTAAGAGATTTGTGTCCCTCACTCGAAAGTTATGTCTTTAAGGCAGTAAAATATTGTCTCGGTGGAAAAAAGTGATCTTCATTGACTTTCGCTCATTTGTTTTCGCTTTTCCCTTGCTTTGTTTTTAAACCACTTTTCCCGAAGATGGCCCTTGACTAAAAAAAAAACAACAAAAAATTTCGTTCAACAAATTACAGTCGCTCCTGGATACATTGAACTAATTTTTTGCAAGGCCTGTTCATGTTACCAAGATCAACCGTTCTACCGAGACTCAATTTTTGTAGCTTTAGTGAGCTTTATTTGGTTCAAAAATCTACAAAAAAAATTTAGATTTGTTTTGTTAAAAAGCTCTGTTTTGGAAAACAAATTAATAAGGATCGAGGGTGCTATCCAGGGTATGATGATGGGGTGAGCTTATTTTCGTTTGAAGTTCCGAATAAAAGTAGATTTTGAGTTATGGCAAGATTTCCAACTTAATTTCGTCTTAAAGGAGGACGATAGCCTCAACTTTTTTGTCGTCAAATACACCTATTATTTTTATTATTATTATTTTATTATTATTATTATTAAGAGTTTCGAGCGTCATCCTTCAGTGGCACTGCGTCTGTGTTTTTTGCCAAAACCCTAGAAAAAAATCTAGAATATTTGGACACCCCAGTTATATCTTGAAATATTTTTATTCTTTCTAATGCATGATGATTTCCTTGCCCATTATACATAGATAGATCTTTTTTGCCTATGTAGTGAAATATGTGGAATGACCCAGCGGGAAATTATCTCCTGCATGACAAAGTCACCAATGATGTCATCGATGACATGTAGGTGACATTGTCATGCATGACATCTTGGAGGACATGTCATCGTGGAGGGATGCTGTTCATGTGCTTGACTCTCATTGGCTACTGAAATTTAAATAAGGTTTTAGCGTCAGTTCAGCGTTAGCATCAAGTGGCGTAGATGATGAGTGCTCCGAAGATCGCTGGTTCGATCCCTGGCAGAGGCGAACAAAAATTGTTAAAAATAGATTTTAAAAAATTTCGAAACATTCAAAGAGAGGGCAAAGAAGAGAGCTATCAAACTGGTTTCTATAAATTGACATTTAGAGAGAAAAGAGCAATGTGCTGCTCTCAAATGCTTTTTTCGCCATCGCATCCCCTAGCATGACCAGTGAAATTTCTCTTATCTTCCGGTGATAATGTCACCGCTGAAGTCCCTGTCAGCTCCTGTGTAAATGTCATACAAAGTGTCACCGGAAATAGCATGCATTCCGGCTCCGAAGTCACTAAGACATCATCGGGGATGTCCGCGGGACAATTCCCGCTGGGGAGGTTTCTTCCTCTTCCGGGTAGAATCGAATACACTCATAATAGGATCGTTTGTGTCTTACGTTCTCCTAAGGATTTTTAGATGAAGAAGTTCGAATACAATCGCAATCTTTTGTATAAGTTTCAGTCCATGGGTTCACTCCGGAGCTCACACTATCTAGACATGACTGTATTACATAAAAAGGCATGACTTATTCCCCAGTCAAGCCCACGCCACTTAAGGTAAAATCTTCGCCCTGCGTCACGCTACGGGCTGACGGAATCGAGTTCGACATACAAAGTACATACGTCACGAGACATGTGCGCGAAAAATATTTAACGATCCATTAAAAAAGACGCAACATAAACATGATTTTTAGCTTCACCGACGCGACTTAGAAATAAAAACTGAAAACCTGAAATAAAAGTAAGAAAATTATAAAATAAAGAAGGTACATAATAAAAAAAAAAATAATAATAATTAGCAGCTTTAAATCGCATGCGACAACGCTCAAACTATAATCAGCCAAGTACAAAAGCCAAATTGAGGCTAATTACTTCAGCAGTTGCTGCTGCGGCATGCGGCATGCGTCACGTCACAAGCTACTCGTCCATCAGTCTAGTACAGTACCTTCCTCCGTGCTCAGTTTTAGTCCGTTCGCAGTCGAGGTACTCAGATGTGCGTCGAACACGTTTTCCGGGTTTTTCAGTTCAACAGTAAAACATTAAATGGAATTACGCTCTTTATCATCTAATTCATATAATTTAAGCTATGTTTTTTCTCTTTGTAAAGCTTAACTGCCGAAAAGTACTTAATTTTTTTTTTATTCATATACACATATGTTTATATATGTTTGTTTTTTTTTTTAACATTTTTCCTATTCAAATTTTGTTTTATTGCCGCACTCGCGTGAATATCCAGTTCCGCTAATAGTGCAGCTCTGGAGCCACAGTTGAGACGGAGTGTAACTGTTTCTAAAATTTTTATGACAACGAGCGTATAATTTACAAATAATTATTGCAATTATCGCATTAAATTATTTTTAACGAACTTTCAAAAAGTTTAACTTCAAAAGAAACAAAAAAAGGAATAAAATAAAAAATATTCAATTAAAATAAAAGAGAAGACAAAAACAGTGGTTCGTTGGGGGAAAAGTAAATCGCTTTTGTGATTTATTAGATGTCATTTATGGCTTAAAATTCGGCAGTTAAAAAAAAAAAAAAACGAAGGCTTCGGTTGGGACGGTTTCGCGGAAAATATTACTTGGGGTCGTTAGTTATTAGCAGACCTTCTGAGATGACTGCCCGAAATTTCGAACTGTCGAAACAGCAAAATTATAGGCTTCGCTTGGCCATAGTTAGAGAGAAGCTTAATGCTACTGAGCACATTTAATTGTACAGTGAGTGAAGGAAAAATGGAAATTTCGAAGGTTGGGAATTCAAGCCGGAACGCAAAGAAAATGGACCTCAAAGGTATTCAGGATTGAACGATCCAAAGAAAAATTTCATTTGCTTCTAGGCTAACTTCTCCCAAAACAATTCCCCAAATATTTTGTCTTCTAAGAAAGTACCGTGCATGCCAGCCGGCGAGTTTCTTACAAGTCCTTCGATGACGTCAAGAATTCTGACAATCTGACAAAAATCAAAAATCGTACAAACAATTATCGCTCAGAATCAGGATTAAAAAGTTTCATCCACTAGGTAGGTACTCCATTACAGGAGCTCTAACAGCCACGTCGAAAAGAATTTGGAGCCAGGGAGTTCCTCTTCGGGGCTCATTTGGGTATTGTAAAAAGTTTAAACTGAGAATATTAAATTCAAAATTATATACCTATGCGCATTTCCAAACGGACGCTACACTTAAATGAGCAATTTTAAGTCCCGAATTGAAGTATGCGGTTAATAGTATTTTTGCTTCTCAATACTTTCGTGCAGCTTATGCGAATTTTTATATTGTTTAAGGGGGTCTTCTCATTGAAAACCCGTTTTTTGGACCCTTTTTAAAAAAATTCTTATTTGAAAACGCAAAGAATAATTGAAAACTTTTTTTATTTATTGTATTACAAAAGGTTCAAAGTAAATAAAAAAAATTTTTTTGCCTCGATACGTGGGCTGTTCAAAAAGTAATGAGACTTCAAAGTTGGTGGTGAAAAAAAAGGTGTCGTCACGGCGGCCACGATTCCGGGTCTCCGGAGCGTCCGAAATTGGAAAAAAAAACGGGGTTATAATCAGTATAGATGTAATTCTCGGGTGAACCTCAAGCTTAATTTTGTGATTTTTTTTGACAAAATGGCGGCCATTCAAAAAAAAAATTTCAATTTCGGGCTTTTTTTTTGTAGTTTAGTGTAAAAAAAAAATAGTAAAAAATTTTTTAAAATTATGGTCGAGGTTCACCCGAGAATGGTGACAATTCTGCGTCGATTCCACTTTGTTTCATGAAAATCGGTTCAGTTGAACTGGAGATATCATGGCCGCCAGTTCGAAAAACGTGGTTTCGAGATAAACGCGTTTAAAGTTTGAAGCAACGCAAAAATTACTCGTTTTAGCGCAGATCTTGCTCGACAAAGAAGGCTATATCCTCTAAACTATTTCGAATTTCAAAAAATCCTTTTAGGGGCATATTCACAACTACCCAAGCTATAAATAAATGCAAAAAAAAAAAGTCGAAAAAAAAAGTTGCTCAATGAGAAGACCCCCTTAAAGTTTCAATGCAGTCCCGAATGGCAATCAGCTATATACGGACGCGACAAAAAGTTTACTTTTTCTGGAAATACCCATATATGTATTCAGAATAACTCCTTATATTTGCCAGACTGAGAACTTCTAATTCTTAAAAGAAGATAATCTCGTCCTTGGTCTACTTAAACCATTGTCCTACCGATAATGATGAATTCAAAACTACAAACATCACTATCGTATCAATAATACACTCCGAAACTGTGTCTGTCAAAATAATCAAAGCAAATGAGCAAAAAAAAAAAAAAATTCTTAAAAATAAAAGAAGAAGGAAGCAGTCTTAGCGTACTATGATGGTCATCCTAAACCAAGTTCGCTGCTTAAGTCTTTCGTTTTCATTCGAATCGAGTCACGATATTTCGAAATCGAACTGCATTGGCCCACAACACTTGGCTATAATGTAATGTAAGTTAATGTCTAAATCAAATATGAACAAAAATTGTTGAATTCATTTATTTTCAAAATATTTTAACATTTCATTTTCGACTCTGATAATAATTAAAATAAAAAGGTCAGAGATCCAATGATGCTGTACCCTCGAGTCTGACAAATAAAATTTCGGTCAATAAGAAACCTAAATAAATTGGCTGAAATCAGAAACTTCAACTAATAAAATCTTAATCGTGTTGTACTGCCAACAAAAGGAGGGAAAAAATTAAAGAAATAAAAATGGTTAAAAAAAAAAGGTAGCCCAGACTCGCCGAGGTGTGCCGAGGTGTCGTTGTTGACTGTTGTATTCGCACTTAATGCGACACCTGTGAATGAATGAGACCAGTGAGTGCAACATTTGCGTGGGTAATTCGCCATTTGCAGCCATATCACCAGCACGTAAAGCTGCTAATTTATATGCGCGAGTTTCAAGTTACGCCAACGAGGACACTTTACGCTTGGACCAATGCTAAAGCATAGTAGTTGTCCACTCGGCGATGCGGTCTATCGAAAGTGGCTTTTATTAAAAGATTGCAGTTACTCCAAGCACGATCAAAAGAAGAGAAGAAAAACGAAGCGACGCGACGCGACGCACCCGCGTCCTCAAATGTGCGTCTGGAATATCTTCATTAACGAGTTTGAGTCTTTGAATGGCGCGCTAGACCATTTGTCGCCTGAAAATCCCTCTGCAAACGAGCTGGATAACGACGACCCGAAAGAGCTTATGCCGGGATCGTCGAATGCTGCTCACTTGTGTACGTCGTAATCTTCGGTTCGACATCAGGCGGCAAATGTCTTGATATTGTCGAGGGGAAAAATAAGAAATAAAATAAAAATAAAAAAATATTTAAAAAAAAAAAATGTGCAAAAATTAAATAAAAGCGAAACGCGGATAAAAATATATAAAACAAATAGCATTAAATTTAAGAAGTTTTCTCCGAAGTTGAGCTTAACGAGCCCACGTTGCAATAAAATCCTTTTTGGCATTTGCTACATTCTTAAGCCGCTTACATGCGAAACGCGCTCGCTCGGCAGACGACCGACCCATGACAGAAAAACCAAAAAACCAACAAAAACAAAAAACAACGAACCACTGACGACAGACAACAGTCGGCAAAATAGCATGTTCGTCCATTTGTCTTGACCGTATGTTGTGCTTGTTGAAAAGTCCATGTGCTCTTTCGTGTTAACCTTGTTTTTATGGAGATCCATATTTTTTTTTCCAGCTCTTATTTTTTTGCATTTTGTGCCATCCTCCTTCGATTCCGTTGCCGAGTTTGGCCTTTTTGTTTTCGAACGCATTTCTTGCGCACAATTAATTAAGCCGAGCTTTTAACGAAGCACTTCTTTAACATGTCTAATTAGTTGTCCTTACCGATAAGCGATGGAGCTAACCAAGATTATTCGGAATACTAGGAAAAAAGGCAACTGTTTAAAATGTATTTTTATATATACACGAGACGAAAGGATTGAAATCTTATTTATTTAAAGACCTTTCATTTGATTTCTTTCATGGCCCTAAAGAAGTCAAGGATCGGTGGCTCAATTGGTCCAAATGGATCTTGCCGGTTCAGGAAGGCAATCGGGGATTTTTAAGTTTTAATGGTTTTTTGGTAGATATGATGTACTACCTAAAAGAACACTGATTTTTGGGTTCCCATTGCGCAGTTTCTTTCAAATATCCCTGAAAAATATCTTTTAGTAAACGATTTTTGAACAATTTTATATCACGAGTGTCTACCCGCAACGAAAGTAGCAGAAAGAAGGTTTAGTGTTAAGGAAACAAAGGTGCTTCGCTGGATATCCGGACCGACTGATCTTGATCATGTTCCAAACTCGGACATCCGTAGCCTTTATGGAGTTGCGCCAATTATTGGGAAAATGCGGGAAGCAAGGCTACGTTGGTAAGGACCCGTCCAGAGCTGAAATGAGGAGACTTTGGCAATGAAAGGGTTCGCATTGGAAATTCAAGGTTGCAGACAACGAGGGCCTCCGAAACAGTGTTGGATGGACGCAATAAAATGGACCTCGATGCTGTAGGACTCACCTCGGATGATGCAACCGATAGAACAAAATTGAGAAACTGGTCGCGTTTTGTGGACCTCATGATAGGCCGGGACATTTGAATACGCAAGAAGAAGAAGAAGATATCACGAAAAATAATTAAGAAAGAAGGATAAACGAATGGCAACCGATAATTAGTAGAACAAGGAATTAAAATAAATGTTTTTTATTTTGTACACTGAGAAAAATTTTTTTCATAAAACAATTAAAAATCAAAAAGTATATTTTTTTCGGTGTGTTTCTGTTTTTGCGACACTTTCTGGCTATTTAACAAAATTTCTGTAAGCTCTATTTTTCACTGAGAAAAGTTTTTTCACTTCATTAATTTTTTCAGTGTATTTCTATTTATTCGCCACCTTCTGGCTACTTTCCCAAATACCTCTAAGTACTATCTTGAATGAGAAAAAAAAATTCCCCAAAAAAATAAATAAAACTTAAATAATTTTTTTCAGTGTTTTCAGGCTAATTTAATATTATTGCTATTATTTATTTATTTATTTAGTTATTCCTTTTTATTTTTTTTTATAATTTTTTTTTTTTTTGAAGAATTCCGAGTCCATTGAAATTCTTCAAAAACCTTGAGCTATGAAAGAAAATTTCGAAATACATTGAAGAAAAATTTATTAATAAAATATAATAACATTTTTAATCCTTTAAATGGCAGATCACTTAATCTCTTTGTTAAAACTGTTCATCACATCCTTTGAATTTATGACATTTGGCAAAAACAAAAGCCACACACATTGCCTGTTGAAGGTGTGTACATTGTATAATCAAAAGCATTTTTTTGCCATATCAAAAACGTCACTGACCGAACCGATCTATGCCTTGCGATACAAGGAGTTATATCACTCAAACGAGCTTTTTTAGAGATCTTTGTCGCTCATTAAAACTCGCTCGACAAGAAGTTCAAGGAAATCAACACGATCATCCCAAGAACACGTACATTCTGGGCTCTTGTTTTTGGTAATTTAAGTGCTTAAAGCGCGTAATTAATCAGAATTGATGTTGTTGACATGACCGACCGAAGACGACATGTCACGCATGAGAACGATCTGCTCGCTGTGATAAAAAAAAAAAGGGCAGGTAAAATACTGAACATTTTAAAATAGAGTGACCATTCGTAAGATTTCTCGAACTTTTCTTTTATAATTGCTCGCGATTGCATTGCATTGCTGTCCCTTTCGGTCCCATTTCGGACCAAAAGTTGCACTTTCATTCGTCAAATTGTTTTGTTTTTCTTTTTTAATGATGACGCGATGACAAAAGGAAATAAATGACAGAAGTTAATTCTTTTATGAGGAAAAATCATTTTAAAAAAAATTATTACTACTCTTTTATCTTATCGCTTTGAATCTGCGGCCTCGATTTAAGAATTCTTTATGGCTTCATAGCATCGCTCTATCGAAATCGTGATCTTTACATCTTTTTATCTCGGCAACGTCACGTGATGCAAGTTGTTTTTGTTTTTTTTTCAATTGCAGTCGAACAAGTCGCCGAGTTAGTCCATTAAATCAGTAGCAAAGCAGTTCACTTTGCTCTTATCTTTATTGTTTCTGTCATACATTTTCATTCGATAATAAAAATAAAAACCGAGGCGGTAAATGCTACTTTGTACGAGAATCTAAGCATTTTGGACGTAAAAAATGTTCAGGAGAGTTACGTTCTATTTTTATTGTTCCGGATTACTTAAATCAGGCATGTTAAGAAGTAATCGATAGATATGTGGTTTTGCTTCACTTCGATAACTGTTTGACTCGACATTTATGTATTAAAAATTTTAATTTAAAATTCTTCAAAATTATTTTTCAATTCGAAACTGTGACAGCGGCTTAGATAAAGAGGAGAATCATGAGAAAAATCATCCTCTCGTTAGTAATTTTAACTGTTTAAAATTCTTTGATTGCGGTATGTTCCTAACAAGATACTGTTGTCTTCCTAATTCCCCCTTGGAGCAATTGCGTCTACGTTACTGAATTCAATGTTTTAAAGACTTCGTTTTTCAGTCAAAAACTAACAGGAAAAATTATATCACTTCTGTTAAAAACTTATTTATATCAGGTTTGTAGAAACAAATTAAAGACACATGTGGGTTTCTCCAGGGGTCTTAAAAAAAAATTTAGAAGAGCGATTGGTGCGGACAAAATTGTTTAAAAAGCTGATGGCCCCTTAGAAACTTATTATTCGAAATAACCCCTTCTCCTTATTCTCCTTGTTCTACTTCTTCTGCTTCTCCTCCTTCTCCTTCTTCTCCTTTTTCTCCTTTTTCTCCTTTTTCTCCTTTTTCTCCTTTTTCTCCTTTTTCTCCTTTTTCTCCTTTTCTCCTTTTTCTCCTTTTTCTCCTTTTTCCTTCTTCTCCTTTCTCCTTTTTTCTCCTTTTCTCCTTCTTCCCTTTTTCTCCTTTTCTCCTTTTCTCCTTCTTCTCCTTCTTCTCCTTCTTCTCCTTTTCTCCTTTTCTCCTTTTCTCCTTCTCTCCTTTCTTCTCCTTCTTTCTCCTTTTCCTTTTCTCCTTTTCTCCTTTTTCTCCTCTTTTCTCCTTTTCTCCTTTTCTCCTTTTTCTCCTTCTTCTCCTTTTTCTCCTTTTCTCTTCTTTTCTCTTTTCTCTTTTCTCTTCTTCTCTTCTCCTTTTCTCTCTTTTCTCCTTCTCTCCTTCTTCTCCTTTCTCTCTTCTTCTCCTTTCTTCTTCTCTCCTTCTCTTTCTCCTTCTCTTCTTCTCTTCTCTCTTCTCTTTCCTTTCTTCTCCCTTCTCTCTCTCTCTTCTCCTTTCTTCTTCCTTTCTTCTCCTTCTTCTCTCTTCTCCTTCTTCTCCTTCTCTTTCTTCTCCTTCTTCTCCTTCTTCTCTCTTCTCTTTTCTCCTTCTCCTTCTTCCTTTCCTTTCTCTCTTCTTCTCCTTCTCTCCTTTTCTCTCTTCTTTCTTCTTCTCTCTCTTCTTCTCCTTCTTCTCTCTCTCTTCTCCTTCTTCTCCTTCTCTTCCTTCTCTTCTTCTGCTTCTCTTCTATCTTCGCTCCTTCTGCTCTCGTTCTTCTTTCTCATTCTTCGTCTTGATTTCTCCTTGCTTCTCAAAATATCTTCTTTCTCTTCTTCTTCTTCTCTCTTCTTCCATTATTTCTTTTCCAAATATCTTCCTTCTTCTCCAAATATTTTCTTCATCAAATCACTTCTCTCTCACTTCTTTCCTTGCTTCTCCTTCTTTCCTTCTTCTCTATAGAGACTACTCGAGTTTTATAAATTTCGGCAGCTATAGAAAACTCAATACAGTTTGAACGTGAGTTCTAAAGAACTTGAGATTCAATTCGTTCTCGGTCATTAAATTTCGTCCTAGATGCTTCTCAAATATTATCATATCATCATTTCTTTCATAAAAAATCTTCAGAACACATCCAATCAGTTCAGGCATTAAGTTTGCTAAAGTTACGTTGAGTCATAATTAATTGAGTCTTAAATTTCGGAATTTTAAGAAATATTTTTGTCATTAAAAAAATCAATTTTCCGTCCAAAATTCGTTGCTTCATTCGTGTTCATTATATTTCATTAGAATTCTTATAGTCAGAATTCAAAAGCCATGTGTTGGAGATTCATTTTGGCACTATTCAAAAAGCCAAAATACGTCTGCCCAAGGGATTACATAAACGAACTGCTCGAAACGACCAATTGTGAGTTTGGAACATTTTCCATACATATGTAGGTGTTTATATAAATTATGAAAATATTTCATTAATGATTGCAGTAAGCGAGCCCCAAATACGTCACTTGTACGAACGATTCTGCCAGATCGGAAGTTTCGAAAAGAGAAGCTCAAAGGAAACGCTCAAGAGACGCAACTTTATGCATTTGGGGAAATTGTCAACGAACCCTTTGGGCAGGACAATAGTTAACTCATTGTTTGATTCAAGTTATTCAATTGATTTCATACATTTTGCCGAGTACCTCGCGGTCTTTCAAGCGAACTCTTTAAATACGAAAAAGTCCCTAATCGAAAGTAATAACGAGAGGAAATTGCGACGTAAGGTCAAAAAGAAATTTGAAACCATAAATTTTATAACAATATTTTCCCCCACTCTCAAGTCCTCTTCGATATGTACAATCGTGCAAAGGATGGACGGATCATTCGATTCGATCTTGTTGTCGTTCTTCATAAGCTCTATGGCGATGTTATCGAACGTTCGAAAATCGTCAGAATGGCTGAAATTATGATGAACGAAATGGATCCGGACGACAATGGATATTTGGAATTTGAGGATTTCCGTGAGGCTCTTTCGTGCTTCGACATGAGCGAATGTCTTGTTACGAAGATACCAGAGTCATTAAGGAAATAATATTGCATGCCATGATGGAACTATTTAAATACATACATACATCGCTTATGTGTTATAAATGTATTTTTAATGACCCGCCGAGCAAAGAAAAAGGAATGTGTTTTTAAAACCAATATGCCATAGAATTCCGATACATACATACATATATGTATGTGGTCTAATTTTTTTTTTCTTTTTTTTTGCAAAATGTAGAAAGAAATTAGCTGGAACCTGTCAACTTTAGCTCCTTAAATGATATGCTTGCTTTGCTCTTTGCCAATTTTCCCCCTCTCTTTTGCTCTCATGCATCTTCATACCGTATTCACTTCGCTTGAAGGTTTTTCGTCCTAAAAAGGCGTTGCCACAAAGCTCGCATGTGAATTTTCGGTCTAAATTATAGCGCAGCGATCACTACTGTAAGCGTTATTAAAACGTTAATTAATCATTTTTAAATTGGAACATTCGCTTTTATGAGTTTTTGGCGCGCAGCCTTCGAATGATTTATGTGCACGAGTGAACCACTGTCGTTGGGGTTATTAATGGTCATCAGTGGTCTTAATAAAAGGAAGGTACGAGTTCGAAATTAGGGATTTTTGCATGCTATCGTTTTGAGAAGTGGTCCTGCAAACTATTCCTGCTTTCTTAATTATATGACACGTTGGACGATTTGAAGAAGGCAGTATGATGATTACATATTTCGATAAAACTCGACTCTGGATAAAAACATCGAAATATTAAATATTTAATATTTTCAATACTCTCGATAATTTTAATATTGTATCAATGTAAGCACTCACTAATTGACTCGAGGACAAGTTTCTTGGATTAAGCCAATTTTTACCAGAGTTTAGAGTTGTGACAGTTTAGATTTACTAGTGCGATATGTTGTCTGTACTAACTTCAGATGCAAATTCTTTTAATATATGAAGCTCTCTGACCACTTTAACAAGCAAGAAGCTAATCTTTGGGAAAATATCGTTTTTCGATATCAAGAAAAATATATCGACATCAAATATTTTATACTTTTTGATATAAAAAATCGTGATATCCGATATATCGATATTTTTCCCATCCCCCCTATGAGAGTATCCTAAATCAAAAAGGGACAATAACCCTGCCTTTAAACTAGGGTTGGGATTAAAATATCGATAATGATAGATATCGATATTTTTTAAACATCGATACGGAACTTGTGAGTGATATTTTTCATTTTAAAATATCGGAAATCGATACTTAAACTCCAATATCGAAATACGATATTTCTTGATCACCCCCATTTGTTTGGTATTAAAAAACATAGGAGGTAAAAGAGATGGCTGATGCCTAATGGGCATTAAAAGATGTCTCTTTCTTACGTAAGTTTATTTATATCGAAATGAGACAATGTGGCATCAGATGACAGCTTTATTTTCGTGACACGATTTGGACGAACTGTACCCAAGCTATAGATACCGCGACTTTTGAGATAAATGACAATAAAATTTAAAACTTGACTGATAAAAATAATTATTACATATACCTCATTTTACACCTACCCCCTTGTAAAACATAAATTTTTTATGGGCTCTAAACGAAATTAGGTAAATGTTCTATTTAAAAACTATGTTTTCAAGCTCTTTAAAGCCTTAATACATGAGACGGGTAGTTTGTATACATAAACTGACAATTACATTAATGCAAATAGGCGGGTTGTTACCAAAAGTATATAAAATAAAAAATGCTCGATATTTAGATATATTAATGCGATACGTATCGATCGATACTCCTTACAGTCGATATTATCGAAGGCGATACTTTTGCCAATATCGCCCATCCCTACTTTACACCCATATCCAAATCGATGGCATATATCTTTATAAACCGATCAATTCATGCCATCACTAACCAAAGCCGCTTAAAATATTCAACCCATAGAAACATATAGAGACGCTTCCAATCAACTACGCAAATCCATAATATTTCGAATAAAAAATGTAAATTTTTGTTCTAAATTCCTAATTTCCCGCGACTAAGCACTCCGCATGATCAAATCGATTACTTCTTAAGAGAATTGGTAACCTTATTTGCGGTTTTAATAGTTCTCTAATGACTATTTTTACGATTATTCGGCCTATTTGAAGCCCCCGTGACTGAAGAGATATAGATGTAGATATTTATGAATAATTCTCAGAAAACTCCAATCAATAATCCGATAAATTACTATCAAGATTAACAACTTTGTATTGAAAGCGAATTTCGGTTACTTAAGTTCCTAATTAAGCAGTTAAACTGAGTCATAAAACCGAAAACGCATTCCCACAAATCTTTCGCAAAGACCACAGCCGAAAAGAAATTCTTTCCATAGCCGCGCAAAGTTTTGTGCACCCATGTAGGTATGTATGTATGTATGTATGTATATATTTGTGCGTCTTGAAGTGGTGAAAAATTTGCCAAATCGTAAATAAAATTTTATTGGCAATTTGCTAAGGAAATTAATGTGTTCAGCAGCGAAAAATAATTTATGCAAATTAAACGAACGTAAATTTACCGCGATTCCGCGTTTTAATATCGAAATGTCTTTTTAAATAAACGTTCTTTGAACTAAAGACCTTTTAAGAAGGAGATTTTTTATTTATTTCACTCTTTTTTTTTTCTTCATTGGAATGTGCGGCGAATTTTTGTGCACTGGAGCACATGTAGTTTATCACAATGAAATTTTAATATCGATGATAAATATCGTTGTAAATTAAGCGATTAACTGTACTTAAGAAAATTCTTCAACGATTTTTTTAAAACAGCAAAAAAAAAATATTTCAAAAAAACCGTCCTTTTTCCATTTCGCTGAATCGATTTATGAAGGCAAGTCTCGACCTAAACGGGCAAAATCATTTTCTTGGAAACAAAAAATTTCTTAAGCACTTTTAGGCTGCCTTAATGTCATTTCATTTCCGCAAAAATCATAAATTTCGACTTTTATTGCACACAACAATATCTTAAGCATCTTAAAGAGCTCGAAGATCTACTTAAAGCCGCGGTCAAAGTCGCTACATAAATAGGTACCTCGATTTGGGGATACCGCGGACATCGGATAGTGCTCCCGATGTTGCTGATCTGATCTCAGCTCTTTCGGCTGCTGCATAATGATTTCGTTCAAATATTTTATTGTGTGCAAATTTGTCGATAAAATCAAAAATTCAAAAGCGACCGTTGCCATCATCGTCATCGTCATCGGCCGTATCCTCGGATCATTTTGGATGATGATGATGGTTGTTGTCGCTCGTTTGTGTCTCGTTTTCATCAAAAGCTTAGGTATATGTATAACCATCGCCATTCGAATCATACGAAATTATTCTTTTACTGATCATAAAATCACCATTACCCCTTGCACTGCGATCAGTCGACGATCTGATGATCCTTTCCGAGAAGATATGCGGCTTTTATGCAATCGATACACCCGTCTTGTCGCTGCATCTCAACACTCAATTCGTTATGGACACTCGAAAACACATAAAACGACATTGTTTCTGTCAAAAATAGCCAATTCAATGGCGGAGAGCCACGGCAACGTCGCTTTCGCTGTCGTTGATCCTCGTCGGCGGGACTTTCAAGAGACCGAAAGTGAATTTTAGCATGGAATCTAGAGGAAGAAGCAAAAAAAAAAAAAAGATTAATTCAACGCTTTCAAAAACTCCCTAATCTTTGATGTGATTCAAAATTTTGCTAGAAGCTTCACGTTTATCCGCTGTCATTTCTTTTGGGTACATTTCAACTGTCAACTTTGTTGTCACCGATCGACGATCATTCTAGACAGAGTCGGTATACAGAGTAGCGTAGATAGCTTTCTGTTGTGAAGGGGAATCGCTGACCAAAGGCCTTCTTGGTTTGGTAACACGGTGATCAGCAGCCTTCCCCCGAGGGCTCTGGTCTTGCCTGATCAATTTTCGAGGACTCCCCTTTTGGATGAAACGTGTTGGATTTGGTTTCAAGTATATACCTAAAATCTCCACCAAGAAGTGTCGGTTATAGTCAGACGTACATATTCTTCTTCTTCTTCTTGTGTGTCCCGGCCTGTCCCGGGGTCCGCAAAACGCGACGAGTTCCTCCATTTTGTTCTGTCGGTTGCATCATCCGAGGTAAGTCCTATAGCCTCTAGGTCCCATATTATTGTGTCCATCCAACGCTGTTTCAGACACCCGCGTTTTCTTCAACCTTGTATAGTTACACATCCATGTGAACTTCGAAATTGGTACGCTTTTGAATTACCTAAGATGGTACAGCCAGTCGTTTTACTGGCTGTGAAGTGAGGCCGCGGACTAGGCCCATGGGCAACCGGGAAAAAGCCCGCTGTGCCCCCAGTTCGCTGTGCTTTTTAGCTGTAACGTTTTTTTTTTTTTTTTCTTAGGTAACGAAGCCGCATTTTTCAAACGCCCGGTGGGCCCTTTGACCCCCAGTCCGCCCCTGTTTACACCACGAAATATTTCAACCACTTATCGGAGGCATAAATTTCTCTTCGCTTGATACATACCCCCCTTTGTTCCAGCTCTGCACTGACCCATTCTAGTAGATTGTTTTGAAGATTGTTTCGGGATTCTTTTTGATTTGATTTATGCCTGCGGATCATTATAAAGCATTTTAATGCGCCCGTATTAGCAAAATAGCTTGCACCTTTCAGCCTGAAGTTCACTGAATTCTGATCGAAATGTCACAAACGATATCATGCGACGAGTTCCTCAGTCGAGAGCTTCGAATTTTTTCAAATCGAAGAATTTTTTTCATAAAATATACAGTCGAATCTCGATAGTTTGAACAAATGGACTAGGTCTTACACAGCAGATTTCAGCTAGTGTTCAAACTTTCGCTAGAGGGCCTTTCGAAAACGAAACGAACGATCCTATCATGGGCGTGTTTGACGATGGAAACGATGGGGCCATGACTCCCTTTAGGACGAAATTAACTTGAGAATCGAGCCATAACTATAAATCTACATTAATTTTGAACCAAAAAAAAAATATCAGCCCCCTTTATCACACCTTGTGTTAGGGGCCCAAAATCCAACATTGCGAGAGCCCGATGCGAGAGCGCGAGACGAGACGCACACAAATTTCAATACATTCAATTATATGGTTCAAGCTCCAATGTATCGCACCGCGAGACCTCGTAGCGAGAGAGTTTTGAAAAATTGAATAATTCTCGTTGCGAGGCAATTCGACAGGTTAATGATGTTGCTATTTTTTGAGTACTCGCTATTTGGTACTCGTTAAAACTAATAAAACCAAAGTTGTTCAACAAAATTTTGTGAAGGTTAAGTTTAAAAACTGAAAGCGAAATTGTTCAAAAATACAAGGTCAATCGTAAGAGAGAAGCCAGGATTATATGACTAGCGAAGCTCGTTATTTAAAATAAATAATTAAAAATTTTACTGCATATTCGTGAAATATCGAATTATTATTTCTGGTATTGAGAATGACTGTAAAGTGGCCTGGAGGTCTCTAAGAGACCACTCATTCGAGTGGCTTTAGCAAACATTTCTTCTTCTTGCTCTTTCAACTGGCGAAGTGATGTTTCATAGAACCCATGTTTGCTACGTTGTTGAAATAACGGGCGAACCGACCTCTTCCTCCTGGTTTCTGCTTGCAAATCGTCGCAAGCAATAAAAGCGACTGTTCCGTGAAAAAGGAGCTCTTAAAATATTTCACGAGTTTTGGTTCATTTTGAAAATTGTTAAAAATTTTGAATTATAATTTAAACTCAATGATAACGTATAATTTTCATGAGTACTCGGTACTCGTTAGATTGGTACTTGGTTCAAATATTGCATTACTAGAAGTGAAATTGTGCTACCATCTGTGTGACGCAAAACTCTCATTGGAGATTGAAATACGTCACGCGAAACATTTTCGTGACGTCGCGCACTCTCGCATCGGGCTCTCGCAATATTGGATTTTGGGCTTTACGCCCTTGGTCTTTATAGAATATTTTTTCCAAAAAAAAAACTAATACAGAAAATTAAACACACAAAAATTGAGTCTGGATAGTGTGAACACACTCGGTTGTATGAACGGACCTTGAAAAAATTATTTCGCTCTATCCAGATGCGACTGTATTTTCCAATTCCCTTTTAACTCAATCATTGATTCAATCTGCTCATAATACTTGTAGATAAGTTTGGAAAGAGTATTTAAAATTTTAACTTAGGTCGTGCTCCATAAAACTTCAAAGCCCACATTTTAATTATTTAAACATTCGTGATCTGTGAGAATTGGAAATCATCATTTTCAAGCTATAAAAACTTCGAACAGCAAACCTTCGCGAATAATAGACAAATATAAATATTCAAAAAAATTTCCTCGTTGATCACAGTCGATCTAGAAAATCTATTTGGAAATCAGCTCAAAATGAAGTCCGCTTTTAGCTTAATCCTCATAAGTGTAAGCCTCTGAAAAGATTGATAATGAAAACATTCGAAATTCGCTCTGGCATTGCAGCTCCTTTTTGTCGTGGTCAGTGCAGGAAGGATGAAAAAAGCGAATTATGACGGTGTGTTGCCATTAGAAATTCTAAAGGACATAACTGGACTCGTCGCTGGTGGGCCATTGGCTATCATTGATATTATACCGGAACTTTGTCCCTTATTAAAAAACGTTATTGATCTATTGGGTCCATTAGTCGAACTATTAAGTCATCTCTACGCAACGATTGAAGTTGCTTGCCCAGTTCTGGGATTGCTCGATCATTGAAAAAAAAACCAAAAAAAAAAAAAAAAAACCGAAAAAAAAACTAACGAAAATTCATTTTAATGGATGTGATTAATTGCTCCAGGGGGGGACCAAATAAAAGCCATTTGCATGTGAATCCGATACGACTCAATTGGCATTAATTATGCTGGAGTAAATACCAAATTTAAGTCTATTTAAAGACCAATAATAAATTGCTTAACATTAATAAAAGATTTTCTAAAGACGAGCAACTAATCGCAGCGACATTGTGAGCGCAGAGTTTCAGAATCTTCGTTCGTGGAATCAATCAATTCTTGTAGACACAATGACTTCGGGGCATGAGGTTTTGATATTGTCTCAACGTTTTTGTGGCATTGGACAAAGCATTGTTTCCGATTCGTTCGTTTTAATGAGTTCAAAATCGGCCAACGGCCTAGACATTTTTTGTATTTATAATGTTTTCTTTTTTTTTCGATATGAGTGCCTTGTCTCACGACCTAAGCCTAGGTTCACTGCGTATTCGAGGCAAAAGATTGCGTTAGGAAATAGAGAAGAAGTAATGGAATAATGAAGGTACGGTCTGTAATGAAAAGGGCAACAGAAAATATTTGAATTTAACACCTAAAAGTATACTTATCAAATATTAAACACATATTTAAGATTAGGGGCCAATATATCGGAACATATTTAATAATATCCCTTCAGTAATGAGCCGGTTAATTTCCTATGAAGAACTGGCCTTTGACCGGTCCAAATCCTAGCGGTTATACATATTATGGCAGTTCGCTCCATCGAATTCGGTTAGACGTCGGTCGGTAATAAACGGGTTGGTTGTAAATGACACTTTCATCAAATTAGAATTTATATAAGCTATCTTATCCAGACAAAATTACGACCATTGACCCAAAAAAAACTCACCTACGGTCAGCCGTTTTGCGGACTAGTCCCTCTCCAATGCCAGGCCCATGTTAAGAAGGTCAATTGAATACATTAGATGTAAAGCTATGAGGGGACTATTACTGGTAACATGAAAGACTGACCGAAGGCTACTCTTAGGACAGTCCATATTACTGCAAGGATGTTTTCAATCATACACAGCTTTTGGTTCATATCATTCAATCAAAAAAAGAAATAAAATTTTCAGGACTTTGAAAGAATATTATTATTATTATTAAGGATGGGGAGTGTTGCGCACCGCGACCACAAAGAATATATTGTGCTAACCCCAATGGTTCCTTAATTCTCGATCCTTAGGCTTTTTATGAAGTTAAGCACTGTAGACGGTTTAAAGACGTTCCAGAATTTGTGGGGGACGATTATGGCATCGCCAAAGTGGAACAACCTACGGCTGCTCAGTGATGGGCAGCTGCAGAGAATGTGTCCTGGCGTTTCTTCGTCTATTTCACAGAATCGCCATGTTGATTCAATTGAAAGGCCTATCTTTTTGAGATGATATCTCAATTTGCAGTGCCCTGTCAGGTATTCGGTGAGAGTTTTTAAATCCTCTCTACCGAGGCAAAGTAGTCTCTTTGAGACTTTTTTGTTGGGAGTGATGAATCGTTTGGATGCTTTAAAGCATCTTTGTTCCCAATTCCGAAGTAGTTCTGTACAATGTGGTCTTTGTAAAGTACAGAAGGGTTCGGACCTTATGAAGCACCTTTGAGCTCCTCGTTTAGCGAGGCAGTCAGCTCTTTCGTTGCCCTCGTGCCCTTCATGTCCTGGAACCCACCACAACGTTACTTTTTTGTGGTTGCTGAGCTCATTCAGGAGTTTGAGGCAGTTGTCTACTAGTGCAGATTTGACGTTTGCAGATCTGAGAGCTAGTAGAGCAGCTTGACTGTCAGACAGTATATGGATTACGGTCCCTTTTGTCTTCCTTTCTAGACATTCCCGGACACAGATCTCTATCGCATATAAATCTACCTGAAAGACGGTTGGGTAATGACCCATTAGGAAGGCTTTTTGGAACCTAGGTCCCAAGATGCCCGCGCCTGTTCTTCCATCTTCAAGTTTGGATCCATCTGTGTACCAGATTTGTGAACCCTCGTCGAATTGGTGCAGGACATTGGCGAATTCCCCGCGTTCAGTAATATTTACCCCGAACTTGCGGATGAAGTACAGTTAAAGGAATAAGTATGAAATAATTGCATATACCGAAAATATAGGAAAATTTGAACAGGAGTAGAAACTAGGGGAGTCAGAGGAGAGCGACATCGAGTACGAAATAATCGTTAGAATGATTATTTATCGACTTCATTCTCATGCTAACAGCCCTGACATCGTTCTGCGTCTGGTGCGTAATTGGAAATCAGGCTTTAATCTACAAATATTTACTCCATTTTGTTTGGAATTTGAGCCGTCAATCCTTTTCTGACCAATGACACTTTTTGAAAAAATAAATAAAAATTTTATAGATATTATTGACCTTCTGGAGGAACCATTTCTTTAGTTTGTAACCTTTAACGTTCGATTCAAGGGAGAAATGTGTCCTGAGAAAGCAAGACAGGTCCTCTACTTATGTGGGTTTGGAATACGAAACTACAATTGCCACTCAACGAACCCATAATCTTCAAGAATTAAGCCTCAATAATCCCAAAATATACACACCCATTGGCAAAAAAAAAAAATTTAATAGTACCTTCCAAAATCCTCCAAAAATCATTTTTAATTAACCAATAGATAAATAATTTTACATTATTGTAGAAATAAATTGCCGCTTTAAGAATTAATTTCCTCCATCCTTGTTCTTTGCAAACATTTCTTAGCGATTTTTCAATTTCTCTTGAAAGCAATAATCCAATTGATTGGCTACGCATGTCCAGCATTGCTCAGGCGTGTATCGCATTTGCTAACAACATCTCGTAACTCATCGCGTTCAACTTATCTTATTATCGCTGTACATGGCTAAATGACGTTATAACGCGACTGTACATTCCATAATGAATGACACATCGCACGCCGAAGAGCAGGCTTAACAACATCGAAGCCAATAGCCAATAACCAAAGTCACCAAAAACCAAAAAAAAAAAAAAAACAAATAAAACATTGAAAAAAACACTCCACAGTAATGCGGGAAATTATGCACGCCACTGCGGAACGATGAACAGGACAGCATTTATGGCTTATATTAATAAAATAAGCTTTGTCAGACAATTTACAACGCATTTCCACGGGCAGATTAGCAACTCAATCGCCGAACCGTTCGATGGCTCGAGATGGTTGGATGGACTGTTCCAGCAGCAAACAAGTTCGCGCAACAGAACGAGCAAGAACGGCGCGAAGAACGTCGCGACGATGCGCCCGAAAGCGCGAAGTGGCATACGACGAGGGCCATCAGACGTTCGCGGAAGATATTCGAAATGGTGTTTGTTCGTTAATTAGTGAACATATTTCGTATAATCGGTGTCATATTAGTTATAAATTGCATAAAAGCGCAAAACGACAACTTAATTAATTTTGAAAATCTCGGCTTATCGTGTGGACACGAAATTCGATAGAATCGGATAAACGGGTAAGTGAGTGAGTGAATGATTGAGCGAGTCATTGAGCTAGAATAGTGGATAGCTGAGAGATGGTATTAATTTGTTTGCCAAAAAAGAGAGAGAGGGAGTCTGAGTGGCGTTGTAATTCTGTATGGAATTTGGGCCAAATAATTCTCCAGGCTGGTCAGAGCCAAGAAGTAACTTAAATAAAAAAAAAAAGAGAGAGTGAGGGAGGAAAATAAATTAAATCTCATGTATGTGGAGTAGGGATGGGCGATATCTGAAAAATTATCGACTTCGATAACATCGACTTAATGCACTATCGAAGAGTATCTATCGCGAAAGTATATCGATTTCTTATATATCGTTCATTTTAATTTTATATTCCTTTCTTGAACAAAATCTGTTTTGCGCACTTTAGTACAATGGCGATTAATAGGGCTCGAGAAAACTGGACTAAAATGCCGTAAAAAGCGTTAAAGTAAAAAACACAAAGAGTGGTAAAGTTTCCCACCTCATTCTTTTGAAAAATGTTTAAAACGAGTTAAAAATGGTTTCTTTGTATTTATTGCAATCAAAAATTGAATGCATAAAAATTTTAATAAAATCCGCATAAAATATTATCGTTTAAAACGAACTACACAACATGTCTGTACAAACACGGATTTGTGCAAATGCTTGTATGGTGTTTTTAAGCCTAAACAAAGATACGGTTCTTTATGCTTATTTCCCATAAAAAAAAACTTTCTTTTCCCCTTAAAATCATAGAGGGTGACATAAAAATATCGTTCTTCAATATTGGTGTTTTGGTATCGATTTTCGAAACATCCATATTAAAAATATTGCTCACAAATTTCATACAGATGTTTCAAAAAGATCGATATTTCTATGCATCGATATTTTCTACCCATTTCTAGTATATAGGCCTTCGCATGACCGTGAATGCTTTCAATTAATATTTTTTGAGTCAAGCATCGCATGCAGTGCTGCCCAACATAATACGTTTCCATAAACATGAGGGGAGGAGTGTTGCCATTTGTTGTTCCTTTGTTTTTGTTCTTCATACACAACGTCTGTGTATAGAACAGCTCATGCTTTGGTTTTGCGTACACGTTAAAAATTAATGACTCTGCAGAAAAAAAAATTTTTTTTACTGAAAATGTATTTTACCGAACTCCATGCTTGATATACCAACAAATGACATAAGCCAAAAGATATATAAATATTTTTTTCAGTGCATATACATAATTCGCTCAAGCACGCATTCATGCAAAAAATATAGAAATATTCCGCAAGTGGTCGTGTTGGGCAGCACTGATTTAATGTGTTTCTTGGGATGGAATTTTCATTTATTATTTGCTGTTTTCTTTTTTAATTGGCCATTTAAGGCTCAAATCACATATCTATAATCATTCCAAAATTTGCTCGCTTACGCCACTTCTTTCGCTCGATAATCCTGCGTCCAAAGCCTTCCTACGGGTATAAATATGTCAAAATTAAGACAACAACAATTTTATAAGCTTAATCCGCTGGCAGTACGTTGACTACAACGTGCCATAAATATCGAATTCCATTGGCCTTTTTGTTTCTCAAGCTCAAAAGAAGAAAACAGGGCGAAAACAGTAAAGCCCTAAACACCCTGGCAACACACACAAGAAAAAAAAAAAAGGCTCCAACACGATCCAGAACAACAAACTGTGAAAGCTACAACAAAGATGTTCCAGAGATGGCACTCAAAAAATAATAAAAATAAAAAAAACAAAACAAACAGACGAGAGCAAAAAATGCAAGCAAAAAGTAACCTCAAAAAAAAAAAAAGGAAGATGCTGAAAATCGTTTACAAATAAATCAGAAGGCGATAAATAAGGATTTTTGTCTCGTAATAACTCAGCGGGAATCGTTTAACATGCAATCATAACGAATCGATGCTGTACGCTGCTGTGCTACGAGCAAACAAAGCCAACACAATTCACAATTCACAGTCCACAGACGATCGAAGGTGCGATGCAACAGCAACATCAGCCGCAACAGGATACGCGCGTACACGAGAATCCGCTGCGTCCGTGTAAAGGTTCTTTCGCAGCAACGACTTCATACCACTTGCACTTGCGGACGATCGATGTCGATGTCGCTGTAGCTGTAGCTGTTCTGGTCGTTGTTGTGTTGTTGCACTTTAAGCATCAATTCGAAGACAACATGTGGCAACATGCTAACATGGTTTTTGGCCACGGTTGTCTTGATCGAAAGCAAAGTGAGGCAGAGCGGAGTAAACGAATCGTTACAGATTCGCATAAATATGAAATAGTTTTTAAGAAGCTCTCGATTCAATGGAGACGAAGTTTGTACGACATGTGGAGAAAGCACAGGTGTTGAGCCAAAGAGATTTGGGACAATTGATGGGGTACCTACTTTTAAAAAAATTTACTCATCGTCGAATCTTCAATTAAATACTTAATAATAAACTAAATTCCCCTTAAGGTCGAATTAATTCAAATTAACTAAAGGGAAAGAACTTTTTTACGAAGAAAACATCAACTCAGTTCCCTTTTTACATTTTTTACATCGTTTTTCAACGTTTTTGCTCTATAAAGTCAAAGCCCACCTTAACTCTAATTTAATTTTAACGCAAATTAGACGAAGAATATTTTTTTAAAAACTATAGTCTAATTTTAGGGGCTTTTTTGTCAATATTCATCCCAGCTAGCATTTAAATGCTTCCAATTGGAATACTGTTTTATCAGAAGTCTTATATATGAGTCTTTTTCGAGCCTTGACGATGAAAATGCGATGGATCACATGCACGATCAAAAGAAGACTCAAAAAGGACTCTTCAATATGTTTCATAAGTGATTCGTATTGAAAGTACTAAAAACAAAATATAGAGAAATCGCCATTTCTGTTGATTTATCAACAAAATATTTTTTTGGAAAACAAACGATTGTAAAGAAATCTCGGAAGAAGACTCGAAGCAATAGCAAATATAAGTCTTAGAAGACTCAAAAATTGTGGCAAATATCGCTCGAAAACTACTCTCAAATGACATTAAATATGACTCGTCAAGAAGAGTCGCGGCTAAGGATCCACTTTCTCCCGGCAAAAGAATCATTTCTGATAAAAAAAAAACGAGCTTATCGGGCATGTGACAGGAATCGAATACGACAGAAAACGTTCGATTTCGGTTAAATTTTCATACAAATGTAAGCGAAATCGAACGTTTTCTGTCGTATTCGATTTCTGTCACATGCCCGTATATTTGATTATTTCGATGAAAAAGGCGATTCGAAAAAGAGTCGCTGATCAAATATTTCAAAAAATGCTAGCTGGGGTTTTGCGATGTTTTCTTGAGTGGAAGAAAATCGCAAATTTAATTAACAATTTACTTAAATTGATAAAAAAAAAAAAAAAAGAACACTGAAATTTTAATTCGGCAAAAAAGAATTTTCAGTCGAGAAGTTCAAGGTGTACGTAAACTTTTTTGATTAACTGTATATAAGTTTATTACTTTATTTATGGAAATTTCCAATCAGTGACTACAGAATGTGTTACTCCAACATCCTTAAATACAAAATTTATACCCTGAGTCCTTGGACATAAGTCAATCTCTTACTGTTTAGCCCACAACTCCGATGGCAATTTTGTGTTGCATTTCATTAGGCTGGCTTACACATCATAATTTCGCAACCCCGACGACAACTTACAACATTCTCTGGAACGACTACAATTCACCAACTTAATTATGTAGTAAATAATCCCGGTCAGGTCTTCTAACTGGCCACTCCTCCTACCTTCTACCGTCGCGATGGAAGTAATTAAAATTGAAGCCTAAACGCAAGCTTCATGCACAGGATGACGGTGTGGGAACCGTTCGCATGTTGCATTCACGTCGCGATAACCGCATCGCACTTTTACGTGATTTCAGTGCCTAATTGTGTGAGAATGGCAAGAAAAAATTGTGTCAAGCGAACGCGCACGATTTCCACGAGTGCAGTTCAGTGCAATCCAAGTTGATGTGACATCGCAAAATGTCAACATGAGCCTCGCAGTCATGGCATGGACTGCGCTAAGGAACTTAAGAAAAAAAGGATAAAAAATGATTTTTTTCAAATTATTTAAAACACCACGCGGCACTGGGCAATGAATGAATGAGTGCGTAGTCATAGCGTCGACGCATGGGCATGCGATGCGATGCACAGTGGGACCGCTGCATACATAATGCGGGAAAAAATATAAGGAGTGGTCTTATCATAATGGAAATTAGAGTACGTAGCTTAATTGAGGTGATTAAGATCGAAAGCCAGATTCATAAAAATTGTTACACCCGTTGGGGTACTCTCCATAGACCCCTAAATGTAGTTTTTTATGGCAGCTACATCTAGGACTCAACCGATTTAAATCAAACTTTGTCAAAATGTTATCCATGCTAAAGCTAAGGTCTCAGTTCGGCTAACAATGAAAAACTCCATATAAAAAATGCTTCAGAAAGTTCAGTAAAAAAGTATCATAATAATTTGAGTGCATTTTTGCCTAAAAATGCACATCGACACCTAGGATTTTCCTCGGCGAATTGGCCTAGGAATTTCCTCGTGAATTTCTTACCAAACTGAGGCAAGCCTAAAAAATAAATGTGTGCAAAAAATAGTTCAAATCAGACCCTAAGGATACCTCTTCTGGGTCTATGCAAATTCTTTATTTATTCAGTTTTTATTTCCTTAACAATGGAATCTAATTGAAAACTATTTTTAATGGGTTGGTGTCTTATTGACGTTGTATAAGGTTCGGAACTTACATATCCAATGCTTTTTTCCCCAAATATCCAAACACTTTCTCGACGATTTTTCACATAAAAACGGCCTTTATCGGGGACCCGCAAGTAGCTCAACATTTTTATTTTTTTTTTTTGTCATGCGTCGTTAGAAGAAGTCCCACTGTGCGATGCCATAAATTCCGACATGCAAGTGCGTGTGCATCGCAACGGCCTGGGTAGGGTAGGGAAATTCTCATTAACTACGTGAAGGCGCTTGGCGCTCGGACTTTACTTACTTATGTATGTGGACTGTCGCGGCTAGCACTTGTGCTGTCGTTCTGGCCATCGTTGTCGTAATGAAGAGGTGGTAATTTATATACTTCATTCTTCTATCCCTCTCACTCCTTCCTTCGCTCTTTCTCTTTCGGCTTTTTCATTATTAAAATTCAAGTATTTTGCTCGACGCTCTGAGTTGAGCTTCAGCGTCAGCCGCTTGTTGTCTGCGTGAATGAATGAATTGAAATATTGCGTACATAGAGTGTTGCGATGTTGAATGAAGTTGCAACGTGTGCACAAGGAATTTCCTCAATGAAGTCATTTCCTCGCAGCTACTCGTTGTCTCGTCCAAGCGAATGTTGACGAGTTGACGTCTCCTTCCTGCGGTCGGCGGTAGCGTGAAGCTCCTTATTACTATTTTTTTTTTTTTTGTCCATTTTAGGCCGTGCTCGAAGCTTGTAATGTTGCTCCTACCTGTGCATACAGCTGCGGCCTCTCTAAATTAATTGCGAAGCCGCCGACGAAAATATTAGATCTTCTGTTGATGATTTTGACTGATAGCTCAGCCGGGTCCTGAAAGTTCGCTTAAAGAATTAAATTCACTCAAAATGTTGCAGCGTTTGTTGCACTTGACGCGCTGTGCAGTGAGGAGTGACGCCGCGGGAAATCCTTGCCTGCTTTTATGAATTATGTTTGACAGTTTAGATATGAGTTTGGCATTATATTTGCGACACTTGTTGGCTTTGATCTTCTTTTGAAGGCATTTTGCCGAAATGTTATTAATTAAGGCGAAAGCAAAGTGACACAAATTAATTGAAATCTTCACTAAGATCGAAGGAGATCCGTGGTTGTTGGTTTGAAGCAGCGTTGCCAGATGATTTTTTTTACAAAACGGGATTTTTACCTAAATAAATTCTTAACCACTTTTTATTTTTATGGCTTTATAGCAGGGACGTGAACCGGGTGGAAATTTCCCCGGTTCGATTCGGCGGTTCGAACCGTGTTTGAACTTTTGGATTGGTTCGTCTAACCGGTTTTTCTACTTCTTTGAACCGGGGTTTCGGTTTGGTTCATCGGTTCTTGAAATTCTCAAACTGAAAAAATTTATTGACACGTGCTCCCACTTCTAACGCAATTTTTACCATTTATGGTTAAATTTTGCACAATAAAAAGCTAGTGGTGGTTACCCTACTCTTATTAGAGATGGTATCGGTACTAATTTCATAAGAATATCGACTAAGATTTATTTATTGTTGGCCTATGGGACCGACCACTGTGCATGGTTGCAGGCAAAAATGAAACCCTGAACCTTTACAAAAAGGGGCTCGGTTTTCGGTTCGGTTCAAACATTAGTAAAAAAAAACTCGGTTCGGTTAATGGTTCGGTTCTTCAGCAGATAAAAGCGGTTTTCTGGTTCAAACCCGGTTCGGTTAAAACCGGTTCACGTCCCTGCTTTATAGCTTACTTTCCTCGATATAGACCATACAAAATGTATATGAGAATGATCAAGGTCACCAGGAGGTTCTATTTAGGAATCTGTCCAGTCTGTTGGTCGATCTGTTAAAAGTTTTCTTATCAAAAGAGTTGAGCTCAAGAGATCAAATTCCGGATCGGACAATTTTTAAGGGCGCCTCCAGTACTAGGGTCTGTTATGAATATACCACACATAATCTGCTCTAAAACCTTATTGTGTCCGCTTAAGAGGAAAATAATTCATAAAGAGGAACACTAGAGCGTTCCCAAAAGATGACCGTTTAAGAGAAGCGTCCGCTTATGAGGGGTGTCGGCAGGCAGAGAATACACTGTATTACAGTGGACCCTTAGAAATCCGGCACGCCCTTTAAACTGACGTGACTATTATTCAGGGGGTGTCATGGAAATAGAATCGATTAGGAAAAATGTCGAAATTTTTACTTCAGAGTATAGCATATAGAATCCTATCATTGGATCTGTAATTGAACATATTACAAGGTACTCTTTTGTATGAATTTCTAGACTAGAGGGTAGGTTCTTAGGCAGTAGTATATAATCCGAAAAATTCCATCGTTTGACACTGTCAGGGCTGCTATATAATTTTTTTGTTCGAATGTTTTCAAAATCCGTCCAAAACTGGAAGATTTTGTTGAGGCTTTAGGCATGACTTTAAAACAAAGAGAAAGAATCAACGCTGGCAACGCTGACAGCCTGGTTTGCAGCTATCCCTGAATCCTCACAGAATATTTTACAAAAATCAAAAGAAAATTATATGCAAATTCAAGCGAAAAAAAAAAAAATAAATCGTTGATGTCCCCAGACACATATGGGCATGCGCCACTGTGGCGGAGGAAGTTTCCTTAGCAATTTGAATCAAACCGATCACACGTTTCCGAATTCAACATTTATTTGCTTAATCAGTTCAAAGGGAATTGGAGTAGCTCTCACCCCACAAGAGCCACATGGGTCACAAGAATACCTCATCGTTCGCATTTCGCATTGTTGTGCGTCCAATTGGACTCGCTTGCTCGTTCGTTCGTTCGCTGCGTCGCTTATTGATTGGAATACAATGGATCCTTAAAGTGTGCTTACAAGCGCCGTAACTCAAACAAATTGCAACGCCAGCGAGTCGGACGCGTCGTCAGACGGCCGGTCAGACGGCACTCGCAGTCGGCTAGTCTGTCTTGTGTGGATTTTGTGTTCGATGTTGTTGCAACGACTGCGCATCGCTCAAATGCTTTGGCATTTTACAAGCTCCGAAACAAGACAAGACAAGCTGCAAGATGTTGCATTAAGATATTGAACTTGTTGATTTGCGCTCCAAATTATTCCGAAATTCTACGCATTCAATGCAACTCAAAACAGGCCCAGCGATCGATCCCAGCGAGACATTCTGACGACAATGGGGGCTATGTATGTGAGTCTTTTAGTACTGCTGCTTGTGTCCATCCTTAGCCATTTATCCAACTATCGATGTGGTTGCTGCATTCCATTGCCGATTCGTGCTGCTCGCCGGCCTGCCGTCCGTCCGTCCGTCTTCGCCGTCATTGAGTCTAGTTTATTGAATTCGGAATTGTCGGTCGTCTCTGCGGTCTCTGCCCCATGTGCATACGAAATTTGCATTTGAATATTTGAAATGGCGCTGCATGTTACCATACCGGATTGCTCGAATGGAGGAGTCCTGTGTGCGGCGCGCTAACTAAATCGCTGACTAAATATTCGCATACCAATTCTTTTCGGTCATAAGTCTTCGGTTTTTTTTTTTTACAATTTTTTCAATGCAATTATTTGTGAAATTCCTTTTTGTGCAAGCAGCCTTTGAGTCCTCACTTTTATACAGGGCGGTGCCTTTTTTGTGCACCTTCGAAGAATGGCCCTTGCCCTGAAAGGATACAAGTTAAATAAATTTGGTTAATTTGTCAGGAAATTTGTTTTTCATTGCATTCCTTGGATTTTTGGAAAGGACTGATTTGGATGGTTGCTTTCTTGGATCCTTTTATCATTTTATACCAAAGCTTTTTAAAGTTTTGCACAAATTTGCACAAAGGCTTTACAAAAACTAACCTTCCTGATTATATTCATTTTTTTCTAAAATAACAACGCCTGTAGGGAGGAATTTCGAGCTAGGGCGCATCTTTCCTTCGTGAGCCATTTGAGTATGTATTACGAAAAGTCCAAAGGAAGGAAGAGTAGAAGTCCATAGAAATGTTGAAAAATCTCGGAGTCCTTTACAGCAAGAGCTTTCGGCCCCTGAAGATAGTTTGAAGTTATCACTAACGACCTCTGGAAAAAATAGCTCGCGTTGTAGGAAACTCCCAGAGTATTGTAAATTCCGGAGAATCAGGCCTTTACCCAATGCTGTCTACAGTGATGGGAGGGACATAGAACGTGGAGTGGAGTTAGGAATGGGCAAAAAGCATCGATGTATCGTGTATTACGATATTCTTATAGCGATACATTGAAACTATCGCTCGATACTTTTCGTTTTCGATATATCGTATATCGATTTATTTTTCTTGATATCGATAATCGATATTTTTGAAATCTTTAACTTACAAACGATACTTACTACTCGATACTTTTCGTCCTCGATACATCGTATATCGATTTACTTTTCTTGATATCGAGAAACGACATTTTTTAAATCTTTAACTTACAAACGATACTTACTACTCGATAATTTTCGTCCTAGATATATCGTATATCGATTTATTTTTCTCGATATCGAGAAACGATATTTTTGAAATCTTTAACTTACAAACGATACTTACTACTCGATACTTTTCGTCCCAGATATATCGTATATCGATTTATTTTTCTCGATATCGAGAAACGATATTTTTGAAATCTTTAACCTACAAACGATACTTACTACTCGATACTTTTCGTCCTCGATACATTGTATATCGATTTATTTTTCTTGTTATCGATAAACGATATTTTTTAAATCTTTAACTTACAAACGATACTTACTACTCGATACTTTTCGTCCTCGATACATCGTATATCGATTTATTTTTCTCGATATCGAGAAACGATATTTTTGAAATCTTTAACTTACAAATTTTTAGTTAAAATGATAGAGAGTTACATATTTTAATAAAATATGAATATATATCGTACATACGATATTTCAAAACACCACCCAAGCACCCAATACCCCTACGCCCTCCCCCAATAATGATCACTTCAATTTCGATACTTTTTAAGTAAATCAACACAAAATAAATCGATATATTTTCATAGTTTTCCCATGCCTAATTGAAGAACACCAGAATATTTGAGTCCGTTTAAAAATTCTTTTGTACCACTGAATGTAACAAACGTTTTCATACAGGCAATCATGTTTAAGTCAAACCATAGAGAGACAATATATTACCATATCAAAATTCCAATAAAATCTTCCATTCGTCTATATTCCTAGAATTAAAAGCCGTAATTCTTCGTATTTATTATTCAATCAATGCACTCAACTCATTTCCATCGCAATTAAGACCTTTTAATTAATTATTTTGTATGCCATAGCTCTATTGCAATTGACCGTTTGACAATAATGATTCCCCTTTAGGTCTAAATTGCATCAACCGTTTGGGTGGTCCGAGTCGTTGGGTGGCAAATTAAATTACCCCACAACGTGATCGCAATGGAATATTCAATAGATTTGATCGTTCGTCCAATTCCTATTCGACGACGGCGACAAAGTCATTAACTCCTAAGTCACCGGGTAATTGGGTATAAAATATCGATGCCTGATATCTTAAATAATCCGTGAAATCATAACCAACTAGCTAACTAGCGTCACGTCGATGCATACATACAATCGATAAGCGATAATCGTACAAATTCGAATTCGGCCTCTCAGACCACAGCACAGCACACAATTCGTAATGGGCTTGGTGAGAAAAAAAAAATCCATTTAGAGAATATGCAAACTCAATTGGAAACGTGATCAATTGACTACTGGCTAACTGGCTAACAATATCAACAAAAAAACAAAATTTGCCCAAAAGGTATGAAAACTTAAGTGCATAAGACAGCGACGTCAAAGGGGTTAATCGGGTCGCACATAAAAACATACATAGATGGCTTCCCTCTTCGACGACTCTGCGCTCAATAAAATCTTCGACACCAAAGGCGACTATCGGAAATCATAAGCAAATTGCTTATGCCAAATACCAACTTTCTATAGCTTTAACTTGTTTTTGTTGTTGTTTGCACGTTTGATAATGAAAAATTATAGGCACCCATGCACTTTTTGTACCCCAAGTGCTATGGAGAAGGCTATGTTTATCATTAGATCATGTTCTCTCTTGGCATGCCTCAATCTTTGTTTGCATCAATAAATCAATGTTGTGCTCAATTAGTAAACTTACGGAGGCTGTTCGAAAAATATGCGGCTGCAATTATTTTCTGACATTTTGGTCTGGTTATTCTTTTAAAAATAATCAGAAAAATAACCAAAACGAAGAAACACTGAAAAAATTATTATTTTTTTTTTTTTAAACTTTTCGCACTGAAGAATTTCTAAAAGGCTACCTTTTGATTAAAAAAAAAATTTGTGAATGGGAATACAGTGTACTCTCTCTTAACCGGACACTAACGGCACCAAAAAATACCAAAAATATGCCCGCTTAAGAGAAAACTATGTATTTAAGAAACAGGAGCACTAGAGCATTCCCAAAAAGTGTCCGCTTAAGAGTAGAGCTGGAGCAGTATCGATAGTTGCGACCATCGATATTCTGAAATATCGATAGTATCGATAGTACTATCGGAAGATATATTTTAAAATTTAAACTAATTTCATTGGTAAATTGCTAGTGTTTTCAATCAAAATTAATGGTGGTCCTATAATAATTCAACAAAGTACTGTGCATAAGTATCCCTCCTCATTTAATATCACGTGGTAATATATAAGAAGCCGAATTTTAAAACTTTTCTTACTCAATTCTCCATACTTTAGAACCGGCACTGATTCTAAGCAGTATTTTGGTGACTCTTTTCCCTTGGATATTGAAAAAAAAAATCCCTCTTTTCTGTTATGTTTAAGAAAGTGATAAGTAAAATTCCCTTGTAAACATTTCAAGTGATTGTTGGTTAAAGGTAAATTCGTAAAAATCCCTCAAAACGGAAAAAAACCGCTCGTTATGGCATCAGTGCATAGAATAAAATGTTAGCATGACGGCTACAATTCTCATTTGGTTTGTAAAATGGGACACTTAACATAAGACTCGAAGAATTTCTGAAAATTTTTCGAGACGTGATGAAGCAAGAACGTGCGTAAGTCCTAATCATCATCACCATGACCGTCATCATCACCGTCATTATCACCGTCATTATCACCGTCATCATCACCATCGTCATCACGATCAGTGTTGCCAACTCCTCAGATGGAAAATCAATGATTCCCAATTTCTAATTTCAAAAAACGCTAAATCAACCAAAAGAAAGCGTTTTTCGAAGAGAACACGTTTTTCTAAAAAGATCATTGTATATTTTTATGTTTTTTTTTTTTTGAATATTTATTATAAAACAAATGATTAAATATGCTTCTTACAAGTCTGCGTTTAGATTAGAAACGATGGAAACGCATCAAACGCACCGACGCGGAAAATTATTTCAGAAGTGGTTTAGGGCATAGCAAAACTTTCCACCGAGATCATTTTCTCAATCCCCTTTGTAATTCCCCATATTTCGAGAGGGGCTTGAACCCCCAAAAGCATCCTCCGAATACGCTCATAGTGTCCTTTGATGGTATTCGTCTTGAAAACAAATTTCCAATCATTATTTCCCTCCAAATGCAAAACTAACCCGAAAAATGGTACATTTTTTCAAAAAATTCCTACAATTCTCACTGAATTCATGATTTCGGAAACGTATATAAAGCAATGAATTGAAGAAATTCTCAGTCATCTCATTAGAGCTGGAGAACTATCGGGAGGTACATTTTAAAATTTAAACACCATCATCAACACCATCATCATCACCGTCATCATCACCATCATCATCACCAACCTCACCATTACCATCATCATCACCATCATCATCAACACCATCATCACCAACTTCACCATCATCATCACCACCCTCACCATCATTATCACCATCATCATCACCATCATCATCACCATTACCATCATCATCAACATAAACACCATCATCACCAGCATCAACATCAACAACATCATCATCACCATCATCAACAACATCATCATCACCATCATCATCACCAACCTCACCATCATCATCACCAACCTCACCATCATCATCACCATCATCATCACCATCATCATCACCATCATCATCACTATCATCATCACCATCATCATCACCATCATCATCACCGTCATCATCACCGTCATCATCACCGTCATCATCACCGTCATCATCACCAACCTCACCATCATCATCACCATCATCATCACCAACTTCACCATCATCTCCATCGTCACCATTATCACCATCAGTGCATAGAATAAGATTTTAGCATGACGCCTAAAATTCTCATTTGGTTTGTAAAATGGTACACTTAAGACTCGTAGAATTTCTGAAGATTTTTCACAACGTGATAAAGCAAGAACGTGTGTACGTTTTTCTTATTTATTGGCTCGATAGAGCTATCGATAGTTTGATAATCGATCGTTTCTTTAGTCGATAGATTCCATAATCGATGGGTTCAGTAATCGTTTATTTCAATAATCGATAGGTCCAAAAATTCTTAAATTTGTTTTATAGTCACGATATTTCCAAAAAGCCCTCGTACATACATAAATTTTTTGACTTTCACAATCATTCTTCATACAGTGAGTAAGTTTCTTAGCTTGTAAGTTAATAACTTAGTCCATAAGTATATTTGTACATAGTATGTACACATAATACATATATAGCACCGAAGTATCGTACATAATGAACACGCTAATGATTATGTGTTATCGTGTTGTAATTTTACACAAAAAGCAACTTGGATAATGCTTCGATGTTTGTTAGATGGATCCATCGTTCGTTGGGCTTTATAAATTTTGGTCGCTATCAATTTGAAGCTGCAACAGTAATAATAAAACAACAACAACAACAACAAGTGAATGTTAACAAGCACATAATTCTTTGGATAGTTGGAGGCTGTCCTCATCGATCTGATCACGCTGACGCTTTCCTTGGCCGGACTTGTTAAGTTGCGATAATCAATGCGGCGCTTAACTTGAGCACTCGTATCTAACATCGAGAAGAAGAAAAACTCACAGTTCGTGTTTTTTTTGTAAGTGGCAATCATAAATCGATGATGGCAATTGTAGGAAGATTGTGGCCGGTATGGGTGTAGAAGATGCCCAGTGAGCGGCGAAGGGTCATGGTAGGTGTTTACATTGTAATGAGAGCTGAGTTGAGCAATTGGTTTAAGGCCGTGATGAGCGCATTGTGTGGGATTCGTCAAAAATTGTTCAAGAAACGGATTACAACTAGTCTAGTTCCAAACTGGCCCAAAAAGGACCAGTTTTTTGAAAAAAATTTAGTGTTAAAATTCTTCGATTTTTTCACTTATTCTATATACAGTGTTGTAAACAGTTCCTTTTTTTTTGTACCTAGGTAAGGTACAGTTCCTTCCAAAAAAAAGGAACTAGTTCCAGGTCAGGTACACAAAATTAAAAGTAACAGGTACAAGGGTACAGGTACAAAAAGGTACTTTTCAAAATTCACTTAGTAAATTAAACTGCAGAATTTTGTGCCCAGTTCGATATCGCCAGACAAACGTAATCTAAGTTACGCAATTTCAGAACAAAATTCAAATTGCCTCAATTTATATGTTCAAATATTTTTTTTGATATTTTCTTGAAATTGTGCTATTTCGATCTACGTGTGTCGCACGCTGTTAAAATAAAATTTAATAAGCTTTTTTGTTAAGAAACAATTTTAGTTTTAACGTTTTCATTTCGTTGTAACGTTGGAAAGCATATAAGGGTTCAGAAGTTTAAATGCAGTTCTGTTTTTTTTTTGTTTAATCTTTGATTAAAGTTTTAATTGAACATATTTTTTATTCTTTATTTAATATATAAATATAGAATAAAAAGTAGAACAACAATTTTATTTTAATGTTTTAAAGTCATTTTTGAGTGCATCGAACTATTTTTCGTTTCGTAACATCAACATGTTTCGAATAAATCCGCTAAGCCTGTTTCGCCTTGGCGTACAAATTTGATCCGCTGTGCTGAAAAGCCTTTCCAAGAGCCGAAGAAGAAGGCAATATTATTATTAAAAAAGTAATATAATCATTAGTTAAGAGCCATTTAAATTAATTAATTATAAAATTCCCTTTTCCATTAATTGTTTAACCGCGAGTGTTCAATTTGAGCGCTCAATTTTTCTCTCCTCCCCGCACTTCCCTTTCCTATAAAGTGGAATTGACGGTCAATATTGGCCAAGGTAGGAGCTGAGAATTTGTTATTGTGTGCGTTCCTTACGCTACGACAATCGTTTTTGTGTTGCAAAATGTATTAATTAAATACATGTTAAGCATTGAATAATAATGGCGAAAATCCGTTTTAAAGATTTCGATTTTTTTTTCACATGTGAACTTGAAGCAGCCTTTTAGGGTCTCTTCCAGTTTGTTCGGAAATCAAAAACTCTACATATTAAAAGCTTAAGAATATTCATTACTCTTTACGAACGCGTTTCACGTAAAAATATTTTTTAGGCAAATTCTTCCACGGACGTTTTTTTCGACGTCTCAAAGCAAAAAATAAAACTCAAATCGTATTGTGAGCGAAAAACACGTTTGAAATTTTTTAAACAAATTTCTAAACAAAAATATCAAAAAAATTTTGCTAATAAATATTTATTGTGGAAATCGCGACTTAGAAAAGTACTTTTTAAGTACCTTTTTCGATGAAAAAGGTCAAAGGTACGGTACTAGGTAAATTTTAAAAAGTAACTAGGTACAGTACAGGTACTGAAAGTTGTACCTAGGTACGGTACCTAGGTACTTGTACCTAGGTACATTACAACACTGTCTATATTAAATTTTCCTCCAAATCGGACGCCATGAATTTTTCGGATTTTTTGGTTTTTGGTCTATAACTTCTAAATTCCTCTAACACCGCCCCCCCCCCCCCTTTTTTTTTGGGTTAATGTCTTACAATTGTTCAATATCCACTGTGGAAAATATAAGCACTATCAAAAGACTCTTTCTCTGGACACGCCACTGCTTTGGTGTATCCCTTTACAGCGACGTTGATAGCTTCTTCTTTGTACGGAAAGAGTCTTACAATCAGACTCTGAAAACCCCAAGATGAGCCCACCGAGTATACAGTTTACTAAACAATACATCCACAGAAACAATTTCTCTCAAAAGGTGATATTTTCAGGGGCGAATTAAGACAATTCGCCGCCCAACGTAGTTGCCTATGTTGCCTACTCGCAAAATTCGCCACTGGATATATCCCCTTTCCTATGCTCAAGATGACAATACATCAAGCATGCTCAGACTTTTTAATCATTTTTTTTTTTAAATTATTGTAATGAGATAAATTGTTTGAGATTTGTATAGAAACGGATTGAGAAAACGTATTGTATGGAGAAAACTCTGAAAGCTACTTCAGCGATTTTGTAATTTTTTTTTTTTTTTGTTTTTTGTTTTGTGAAATTTTCGTTTGTTTCGCCGGCGGGAATTCAGGCGATAGACGCGGAAGCATTTCCCAGGACTATGCACAAAAACGAGGACAATCGCTTGGAGACGTTCCGGCAAATTTCAGCAGCACTACTTTGTTGGTATTTGCACAAATTTTGATTAAATTTGAGATAAAAATTTTTACACGAAATTTCATTCTTAGTACTATGGATGAGATGGGGCACGGTGTCAAGCTCAATTTATGACCGTCTCCGATTTTGATGAAACTTGCAGAATATTCTTGGCTCCTTAATCAAAAGCCTTTGCACAAAGTTTGATCAAATTCTGAGATAAAAATTTTGACACGAAAATTTCATTCTTAGTACTATAGCATGAGATGGGAGGGCAACATAACTTTAATTCAGCACCCAAAAGTATGCATTTAAATATTGCGAATATTTTGTGAAGTCTTCAAAATAGTCGTGCAAATAGTCGTGAAAATAGTCTTCAAAATAGTCGTGAAAATAGTAGTGCAAATAGTCTTCAAAATAGTCTTCAAAATAGTCGTGAAAATAGTCTTCAAAATAGTCGTGCAAATAGTCTTCAAAATAGTCGTGAAAATAGTCTTCAAAATAGTCTTCAAAATAGTCGTGAAAATAGTCGTGAAATAGTCTTCAAAATAGTCGTGAAAATAGTCTTCCAAAAATAGTCTTCAAAATAGTCGTGAAAATAGTCGTGAAAAAGCTTCAAAATAGTCGTGCAAAAGTCTTCAAAATAGTCGTGAAAATATCTTTCAAAATAGTCTTCAAAAATAGCGTGAAAATAGTCGTGCAAATAGTCTTCAAAATAGTCGTGAAAATAGTCGTGAAAATAGTCTTCAAAATAGGTGAAATAGTCTTCAAAATAGGCGTGAAAATAGTCTTCAAATAGTTTCAAATAGTCGTGAAAATAGTCGTGCAAATAGTCTTCAAAATAGTCGTGAAAATAGTCTTCAAAATAGTCTTCAAAATAGTCGTGAAAATAGTCGTGAAAATAGTCTTCAAAATAGTCGTGCAAATAGTCTTCAAAATAGTCGTGAAAATAGTCTTCAAAATAGTCTTCAAAATAGTCGTGCAAATAGTCTTCAAGAACAACCCCAACCAATTATTGTTGATTATTCTTATTTATTTGTACATTTTTGTGTTTCACTAGTTAAGCGAAATGTTTTTACAGTGTTATAAGACTTAAAATTTTTTGTTTTTTATAATAGAGAACTGTTAAAAACAATAGGTCAATTAATAACTAATTAAAGGTCAGTTAAATGGATACATTAAATTATTAACTACAGAG
>CM035807.1:14388603-14398884 GCA_020466095.1 Chlorops oryzae | reverse complement strand
GACCACGACCGTTTTCGCTTGACGCTGTCGTAAGTGACCCACTTTTCATCACCTCACCAACCGCTTCAGAAATGGGGTCGATTTTGTTGCGGTTCAGCAGCCGATTCGCAGATGGAAATTCGGTCTATGAGGTTTTTTTGCGTTAACTCGTGTGGCACCCATACATCGAGCTTTTTGTTATCCAGCCTTATTCAAATGGGTTCCAAACGGTTTTTTGTGCAATCTTTGCTCTTTTGCAATCGAAAACAGTGCTAACATGACGGTCGGACTCGATAATTTCCATGATTTTATCGACATTTTCGTTAATTGGCCTTTCAGTGCGTGGTGCACCTTTGACATCGAAGTTTACCGGAACGGAATCGACGAAACCAAAATTGCGCATGATTGGCTGTTACAGTATCAGGTCCATAAACGCTATTCACATTTTCAGCCGCCTGGCTTGCGTTTTCTCCCTTATCGAAGAAAAACTGTAAAATGTAGCGAATTTTCTCTTTGCTGATGTCCATCTTTGACGCCTCAACAAAAAACTGAATCAATCAATCAAAAAAAGGTTCAAAAGACTTTTTTATAGAAAACTGTCACTTTCAATGCCCCTTAGCGGAACACGATCGGACTTATACAACGCGAGATGCAGATAAATAATGCCATCTATTGGAAAAATAATGGATTTCTTTTTACTACACCTAATATGTAGGATAAACCAACAAATTTACGCTAGTTATAGCAAATGGGGAAAAAACGGGGAAAATATAAAATAAAAAGGGGAAAAAATTGTGCTTGGGCCAAAAAAACGGGAATTTGCCCCACAAAAACCTGGCAGCGCTGGCTTTAGCTATAATTTTGCAATTGTGAAGTGAAATATTCATTTGTTATATATTTTGCTAACAGAGGGCGCTTCATAGAACAATTGTATATTTGCCTGTCTAATTATTGTATGCCTCTCCAGCTTTATAAGAAATTTGTTTTGTTTTGAAAGCGTTTTAAATGAATTGAACCATATATTAATTTAATTTACATGCGTTTGTGCCAATCAAATTGCAGCAAGACAGAATTCTGTTAAAACAATACATGATAACAACTCACACATACGTGGACCCTTTCCATGCACAAAATGAGGGAGTCACATATGATTATGTATTATTTAATTATTCAAATATATATGTGCAATATAAAAAAAAACATTTTTCTAATTTAGGATCTTCGCGGGTTCGATATCGGCTCCGACTCCGAGCCAGGAACTTCGAACGACTCTTGTAAGTAAATACAATTCGTTCACATTTAAAAGTTCCGATACATTATTGTAATATTGCAGTTAAACGAGCAAAAAACGGGAAAAAATTAGAAGAACTAAATCAAATGAATTTTACGAACATGCGACAATTGTCGTGCTGTTGACACTTTGACTTATAACATTAACTTACACAGTATGAAAATGTGTCACTCGTACGTGATCACGTACTTGGAACAAAATGAGGGAGACACATCTTCTAAAGTTTTATATTTATTCAAAAATATATGTGCAATATAAATATAAACATTTTTCTAATTTAGGGTTTTCGCGGGTTCGATAACGACAACTCCGAGCCCAGAACTTCCAACGACTCTTCACCATTTAAAATGTCCGATACACTTATGTAATATTGAATGACTCCCATTGCAGTTCAACGAGCGCGTAATTCGTTTTACGAAGAAAAATTAAAAAACATAAAGGAAATGGGGTTCACGACCGCGCGACAACTAATTGCCGCACTGACTATACAATCGATTAACAAACTTTACGCGTTCAGAAAAAATCTTTAATTATTTTACCATTATTTCACCGAAAAAAAGTTTACAGACGTACCAGCAGAGCTGCTGGCCCACGACCAACCGTGGCAAGGATCAGAGCAAAAAGTCCTCGAAAATTTCAAGGCTTACGTTTTAAATGGCGATGGTGAGTAATTCATTTTGATTTCAACCTTATGCTATATGACCATCGCCTGCCATAGAACAAATTATAAAAGAATAAATTCAAAATTAAGTATACAAATATTTTGTAGACTTCATTTTTTTCTAATTTTTTCATTCATTTATTATTGGCATTTCATTTTAGGCGTAAATTCATTCACATTTCAATGCTATATCATGTAATATCGCAAACCTCATAATTTTGCACCTCAAATTTTGTTTGAAACTAATTCTTTTCTTGTTAATTTTGGCATTGTTTGGATTTTCAGTTTTGATCATCTATTTTTCACAACTTCGCACGCTCATGCAAATGTGATATAAAAGTATTTAACTGACAGGTTAAGACGGCTATTACATGAATACCACTATTATTTTCTATTTGAAAAATATCCTCTTCATATTTATAAAATTCATTTTAGAAATTGAGTTGGTTCTAAGTCGCTATCAGAAGACGAGACATCATTTCCTCAAATTATTGAGATTGAAGAATGAAAGTGTTACACAGTTCATCGGAGGAACCGAAGCGGCTGAAAAAAAAAAACCATGAAATATCGATGTACAATTATTGTGTCTTTTCCGCTCTGTATAATTATTCGATTCAAGATTGATGGAATATAAGATTACGAGATGTGCAGATTTTGTTGGTGCTGCCACAAAGTTGTGTACATTTTTATACCCAGCGTAAGCGGGGTATATTAGTTTTGTGCAAATCTTGTAACAGGGAGAATTAAGCTCCGGAGATATAGAAAAATATATATAGAAATGATCAGGATCAAAAACTGAATCGATTTAGACATGTCCGTCTGTCCGTCTGTCCGTCCGTCCGTCCGTCCGGTCCGTCCGTCTTCCGTCTGTCCGTCTGTCCGTCCGTCCGTGGTCGGATCTCCTCCGAAACGGCTCTACCAATCCATGTCGAAATTTGGCACACATGTATATCGGGGTCCGAGTATGATCCTAAGTAAAAATGGGAGACATTCGCCCACTGCCACGCCCACAAATTAATTTATTAAGTTTTCAGTAAAATGCTTGTAACTTTGCGAACCACTCAACACATTTAATTGATATTTGGTGTGCTGGTAAGCTACGAAAAGGGACATTTCCTGGCAAAAAAATGGACGCCGCCCCCTCGAGCCACGCCCACAAATAAACCAAAAATAAGGGCTTATCGTAACTTGTGAAAAAAAAGGCGTAGAAGCTTCAAATTCGCAGCATAGGTTGACCAAGGCAAATGAAAGGTGTAGGAACAAAAATTTATGTATCCCGCCCACTGCCACGCCCACAAATAAGGAAATTTTCGTAACTTCCGAAGTAAAAGGCGTAGAAGCTTCAAAATTCGCAACATAGGTTCACCAAGGCGAATCAAACGTGTGAAAAAAATTTTTTGTGGCCCGCCCACTGCCACGCCCACAAATGACGATTTTTCGTAACTTCCGAAGTAAAAGGCGTAGAAGCTTCGAATTCGCAACATAGGTTCACAAGGCGAATGAAAGGTGTAGGAAAAAATTTTTTGTGGCCCGCCCACTGCCACGCCCACAAATAAAAGTTTTTCGTAACTTCCGAAGTAAAAGGCGTAGAAGCTCCAAATTCGCAACATGGTTCACCAAGGCGAATGAAAGGTGTAGGGAAAAAATGTATGTGGCCCGCCCACTGCCACGCCCATAAATGAAGATTTTTCGTAACTTCCGAAGTAAAAGGCGTAGAAGCTTCAAATTCGCAACATAGGTTCATCAAGGGGAATGAAAGGTTAGGAAAATATTTTATGTGGCCCACCCACTGCCACGCCCACAAATAGAGAAGCAAAACATATTGCGCTCATAATTTGGGACGCTGGGATTTCAAAGTCGGGCTTGACCGATTTAGCTTTCTTACTTGTTAAAATTATTTTTGTAAAAATTTTCCAGTTTTACTATTAATTCAAGTTATAAGTGGTACTCATGCAGCTTCGCAAATGCCTTCGCAACTTTTCCCATTGTAAATTTTCATATAAATTTTGACAGTTAGTTGTGTGTCAAATTTCTCATTTTCCCACAATTTGTGAAGCTGCATGAGTCCCATATAAAATTTTTTTTTTTCGTTAATTTGGTATTATGTATGAACCAGCTAGTAAAAAACAGATGTTGTGAACGTTTCAAATTGCTAGTATGTTTTTCGAACGTCAGTAGCAACGCTGTAAACACATTCATTCATCAAGTTTTTTGTTTTGAAAAATTTCATCTGCGAAAAATTTTCAATAATTTCAACAAATCGGAATACTTTTAACGCTATGTCACAAGAACACATGCGCAGAAGAATCAAATTTTCAACTTGGACTGTCGCAACCTTATAATCTATCCTTGATCCGGTTATTATCCAATGTCAAAATAAGAAAACACAGAAACGAACGTTTTGCATTGTTTCAAAATAACTTTTTTGCTGTGACCGCAGGGAGTCGAATATGTTTCAAATATGTGTGTGCCCGCACACCAAGAAGGGCAGATTGATAATGATCCGGTTTTCAACAGTTGGTAGCACTGGGCATAAAATGTAAATTTTTGGCGCGTCATTTAGTTTTTGTTTGGCACAAGACAACCGACAGTGCGGGTTCCTTTTTTTTCATAAGAATCAGTGAGGGTTCCTTTTTTTTCATAAGAATCAGTGCGGGTTCCTTTTTTTTCATAAGAATCAGTGCGGGTTCCTTTTTTTTCATAAGAATCAGTGCGGGTTCCTTTTTTTTCATAAGAATCAGTGCGGGTTCCTTTTTTTTCATAAGAATCAGTGAGGGTTCCTTTTTTTTCATACGCCTACGTGGCGTAGTTGGTTGAAATACCAGCTTACGAAGCGAGAGGCTCTGGGTTCAACTCCCAGCTGAGGTCACGGATGTTTGTGTCGGTTTTTTTGTTTTGTTTCTGTTTTTCTTTGTTTTCCTATTACTCGTGGTATAACAACGGACCCATTTTGGAGCCTAATTGTAGCACCGTTGGTGGCAGCCACACTAAGTCTACTTTTACATTGGACGATTGTCGGCCAACAGCACTCACCGATTTTTGCGTTTGTTGGCAAGGGAGGAGGTCAAAATCGTTTGTACTAGCCATGTCGTCGATTTCCATGCCGATTTTTGACAGTTGCCTTTCCCGCCGTTCGTAGAACGGAAAACAGTTTCAAAGAATTGTTCGAATAATTTTTTATGAAGTGTCTGAATCCATTCTATTTTAATTTATATATTTTAAAATGCATCACAACCACTTATTTTATTACTTACTTACTTAATTCGCATAAATCCAATAAACGAATGTCATAAGAAAAACACAACAAAGTATAAATCGGTTGCTTGCAAATCGTGTAGTGTAGAAGCGAACACCGACAGAAGACAATTTCAAAAGGGAATTTGAAAAAATCGTTGTGAAAATCGCGTCGATAATCGTTCAATGTAGAAGCCGACTAACGAACCAACCATACACCTGAAACCAAAAATCAATCAAAACAATGGGTAGAACCTGGTGAAAGCTTCCCAAAAAGAGTAAAAACTGACTATGGCGACTGTATTTTGGGTATGCTATTGAAAAACTATCTTAAAAAACGATAGAATTACGGAAAATTGTGGTTTCCATTCTCAAAGTTTTTGACGAGTTTTTATATATGCGATGAGAGCAAATGCCAACAATAATTTGAAGTACAAAGTCATTTTCAGTTAATTCAAACCGACGCGTTCAGTGAATAAAAACGAATTCCAGTCTAATATATTTCAACAAAGTTCTTTTATACTTAAAAATTGGACCCAAAAGAAAAAAATAATAATAATAATGCAAACCTTGTCATATTATTTTTAGAAGTGATCACACAAGCTTACAAAATTAAACTCTTAGGGTGGTAGTTACCAGCCCGGTTTAAGTAAATTCTTAGCTTTCGGTTTAATTTTCGTAGTCTCCAAGCTTAAATTTTTGAGATCAGATTGAAAATGTGGATGGTACTGTACGAATTGTAAAAAAATGAGGATCTCATTTTTGAAGTACAAAAAACAAGAATTTGGCAATTCACACATAAACATTAAATAGGCTACTTGACGAGTTTTTGAAAACCATCCTATGTTGTTGTTTTATTTATTTACTCAATAAAAAACGAAAATTATATTCTGCTACGTATTTAAATAGAAAACCGAAGATAAAAATTCAATTTTTAAATGTGCTCATTTGGGCAAATAACGTCACCGGTTAGTAAACAAACAGTAGTCAAGCTGTGTTAAAACCCAGCAAACACATGCGAAGTTTTGAAAATTTTGGGCCTCAAATTTGATTACGAATGAGATTCCTAAATAATTTTCAAATCGAGAATTAATGATTAATGATATTAATGCCATCACTCTCAAATAACTCTCAAATCGATACTAAACGTTTTCTACTTGAGAAATACATTTCACAAAGCATTCAGGAATTTTTCTCGAACCTGCACAGAGAAAAAAATCAACCAGAAAACTGGTTAAATCAAAACGAAAAACGTTTAAAACGGCTTCAACAAGGGATGTTTTTAATTTTAACAATTTTTGTTCTTGGAAAAAATAATGATTTTCCTTTTGAATCAACCATATTTCAGGTTGAATTGACATGATAATTTTCAAAAATGGATTTAATTTTAAATTTTTGAACTAACCACGGACATAATGGAAATGACACGATAATTAAAAAAAAAAAATTAAAAAAAATTTTAAATAACTATAAAAGAAGAAATGTGAAAACAAATTTAATTAACGTTCAAAGCAAATGGCCACAGAGCCCTCTGCTGAACATAACCTCAAAAATAGCCATCGGATGGACTTCATCCGATTTTGTCAATCCGTTGTCGTGACTGTTTTCGCAATGCTTAAAAAGTTCCAAGATGATTAAATATCTTGTATGTCCTTTTTTATAAAACAAATGAGAATTATACGGCACGCAAAGAAATGTAATTAAACACATTTCCTTTCAAATCAACCTAAAATGTTGTTGACTCAACCATTTTTCTTTTGAAATTTTTTTCCTGATCGAAAATCAAAACGACTGTGAATAACAATGCGCCTTATTAAAAAAATCATGGTTACGTTCGCTCAGTGCGATAAACGCGTATAAGCTCCATACAACGTTGCCACAGATAGGCTTGAAAACATGGTAGCAATTGAAGTAGAATACATGATTGTGCACATTATTTCAAGAATTGTTAAATATGTTATTGTTTAATGAAACTATGTGTTTTGTTTTTACAATAATTTAGCGTTTTGAATTAGTTTCAAGAATATATTTTAGTTAATCAGGCAAATCGCAAAGTCTTCTAAAGTGGAGTTATTTAAGCATTTTTTATATTTTTCCACAAAATATTATCAAAAATTTCCGATGGATGCTCGTTCAAACGCGCTTTTAACAAGCGCCCTTTCGAATACTTTCGCATTCTAAAATTGAAAAAGAAATAAATATTTATTTCAGCTTCTCAGTTTTAATGAGGGTCAAATATTACTTACGTATATTTTTATTAAGACATAAGTAGTTTCCTAGAGTGCATTGATTTGAATAAGTCCTTGATACGCCGCCACAGGTTGCACATATGGGTTCCCAAATCTGGAGACAACCATTTTTACAATTTTCCGGCACTACGGCAGCCGTTGTGAAGGCGATTAATGCAAAAAACATAATAAATTTGAAATTCATAGTCATTCTGAGACAATTTGAAGCGGCGAGTTTAAGTGACAAAAATGAAATGCGGTCTCATCGTTATCAGAAACTCCATTTATACTTAATTTCTATGAAAAAAAAAATCTTAGAAGACTCTAGTCTTCTCTCTCTCTCTCTCTCTCTCTCTCTTCTCTCTTCTCTCTCTCTCTCTATCTATCTATCTATCTATCTATCTATATCTGGCTAATGATCGTTAAGAAAAGTTTATTATTGTCAAATTGAAATAAAAATAAAATATAAAAAAATAACATATCTGAACAAACATCTTCCGCAGCAGGCAATTCGTAAACCACGAAAATTATATGAGACTTCATTTAAACAGTAAATTGCACTATAGTCGGTCTAATTCGTTCACATAAGAATTTAAAAACATATTTAATTGATTGTACTTTACAATATCATGCAGACCATTATCGGTCTCTGGTAGTGCTCATTTCTGTTCATGTGAGGACTTAAAAAGTCTTTTAAAAAAGGAACAGATCCTTATTTCATCAATCGCTCGATCGTTTCTTTTGATCTTTGCAACAAGATTCTTAAAAATGCTTATGCAGTCTTTAGAGTCATCTATATTTATTTTGTCGAAATAACTTTTTGTAGGAACGTCAATTGTTCGGCTTGGTAACAAATTTTCTCTGCCCTTCGTCTAGTAAAACAGCTGTGTAGTTATTGCTTTTTTATTTCAATTTGCTTATAACAGGTTGGCTGATAAGTCCCCGGTCTGACACATAGATGGCGTCGCTAGTATTAAATGCATATTATTTTTATATAGTGGCAACCTTCAAATGATTCGTGTCAAAATTTGACGTCTGTAAGTCAATTAGTTTGTGAGATAGAGCGTCTTTTGTGAAGCAACTTTTGTTATTGTGAAAAAAATGGAAAAAAAGGAATTTCGTGTTTTGATAAAATACTGTTTTTGAAGGGAAAAAAATACAGTGGAAGCAAAAACTTGGCTTGACAATGAGTTCCCGGACTCTGCCCCAGGAAAATCAACAATAATTGATTGGTATGCAAAATTCAAGCGTGGTGAAATGAGCACGGAGGACGGTGAACGCAGTGGACGCCCGAAAGAGGTGGTTACCGACGAAAACATCAAAAAAATTCACAAAATGATTTTGAATGACCGTAAAATGAAGTTGATCGAGATAGCAGAGGCCTTAAAGATATCAAAGGAACGTGTTGGTCATATCATTCATCAATATTTGGATATGAAAAAGCTCTGTGCAAAATGGGTGCCGCGCGAGCTCACATTTGACCAAAAACAACACATGTTGATGATTCTGAGCGGTGTTTGCAGCTGTTAACTGGCAATACACCCGAGTTTTTGCGTCGATATGTGACAATGGATGAAACATGGCTCTATCACTACACTCCTGAGTCCAATCGACAGTCGGCTGAGTGGACAGCGATCGGTGAACCGTCTCCGAAGCGTGGAAAGACTCAAAAGTCTGCTGGCAAAGTAATGGCCTCTGTTTTTTGGGATGGGCATGGAATAATTTTTATCGATTATCTTGAGAACCATCAACAGTGACTATTATATGTCGTTATTGGAGCGTTTGAAGGTCGAAATCGCGGCAAAACGGCCCCATATGAAGAAGAAACAAGTAAGAAAGCTAAAGTCGGTCAAGCCCGACTTTGAAATACCCAGCGTCCCGACATTACGAACGCACTATGTTTTGCTTCTCTATTGTGGGCGTGGCAGTGGGAGGGCAACATAAATTATTTCCCTACACCTTTCATTCGCCTTGGTGAACCTATGTTGCGAATTTGAAGCTTCTACTTCTTTTACTTCGGAAGTTACGAAAAATCTTCATTTGTGGGCGTGGCAGTGGCGGCCGCATAAAAATTTTTTCCTACACCTTTGTTCGCCTTGGTGAACCTATGTTGCGAATTTGAAGCTTCTACGCCTTTTACTTCGGAAGTTACGAAAAATCTTTATTTGTGGGCGTGCAGTGGCGGGCCACAAAAAAATTTTTCCTACACCTTTCATTCGCCTTGGTGAACCTATGTTGCGAATTCGAAGCTTCTACGCCTTTTACTTCGAAGTTACGAAAAAACTTCATTTGTGGGCGTGCAGTGGGGGGCCATAAAAAAAATTTTCCTACACCTTTCATTTGGCTTGGTGAACCTATGTTGCGAATTTGAAGCTTCTACGCCTTTTACTTCGAAGTTATGAAAATTCTCTATTTGTGGGCGTGGCAGTAGGCGGGCTACATAAATTTTTGTTCCTACACCTTTCATTTGCCTTAGGCAACCTATGCTGCGAATTTGAAGCTTCTACGCCTTTTACTTCACAAGTTACGATAAACCCTTATTTTTGGGCTTATTTGTGGGCGTGGCTCGAGGAGGGCGGCGTCCATTTTTTGCCAGGATCTGTCCCTTTTCGTAGTTTACCAGCACACCAAATATCAATAGAATGTGTTGAGTGGTTCGCAAGTTACAAGCATTTTACTGAAAACACATTATATTCATTTGTGGGCGTGGCAGTGGGCGGATGTCTCCCATTTTTACTTAGGATCATACTCGGATCCCGATATACCTGTGTGCCAAATTTCGACTTGATTGGTCCAGCCGTTTCGGAGGAATCCACCGGACGGACGGACAACGGACAGACGGACAACGACGGAAAAAGGGGGCCCAAAAAGAAACAAGAGGAACAAAG
>CM035807.1:14377846-14388503 GCA_020466095.1 Chlorops oryzae | reverse complement strand
TGTACATAAGGGAACTGTCCAAACTACGTGAACCATTTTTTTTTACTACTTTTTACCCCCCTCCCCCCCTCGGTGACAATCCGTAGAATAATTTAAGTGACCAATTTGTCCAAGTGTAGTACTTTCAAGACCCCCCCCCCCCCCCTAAAAGGGTCACGTTGTTTGGACACGTTCCCTAAAACGTTCATAGAAAAGTGCATAGCGCATTGAGATATCCTGAGCATTTAAAAAATTATATGTAAACACATTGGCATGACTATGTCGCTCCACCTCGCAGACACTCTCATGCTGAGCATATCACCGAGGCGTCCGCAATGAAAGACGCTTGGACTTGTTCACCGCCGACACTATATTCTGCTGGGAACATACATACACGCATTATTGAGCAGATATGAATCATGGCTGCCACAGTTGGCGTTTTAACGCAAAACTGACACTATATTTACAGTCGGCGGTGTGGATCGTTTTCATTGTATTTGGCTCTTTTTTGGCTTTATTACGCCACGACAAAAATTACTCAGTGACCACTTTGCTTTGAATTCAAAGCAAAAAATTTTCGGTGCAAACACTCAAAATAATTTAGATTTAGCGGACCTAATCCACATCACAAAATTTTTGTTTTACAATATACATACATATATACATGTAATATAAGTGTTGGACCCTTTTAATTCCATTGCTCTTTTTGAATCGCTGTGGCACTTTTATATCTTTTTAAATGGCAACCGTTTGCATACTCTCTTTGCGCTGTAGTGAGAAAGAAGATCGAATGAACTGAGAGAACCGAAGTCAAAGTGAGAAACCAAGAGCGAGTTGAATCAAATCCCAGTCGGAATATGCAATGTTTAGCTATTACTATTTTTGCAATAGTTTCTATGCGGAATTTGTCGTTCAAAATTATAATTGCGATGTCATAAAAATGAATGAGAGCTATCGTAGAATTTGTTTTTAACCACTCACGAATTTTTAAGACGTAACATTTTTCCTTTGTCATCAATGAATTTCCCAAAAGAAGATATTCATGGAATATCAAATTGCCGACTGGGGTGTTACGTCGACGAATCACATAAAACTTTTAGGAATGCATTCTCACTGAAAGCTACGCACACTAATATAGCCGAGATATACGTACACGACGACCGTGACGGTTACAACATATACAAATGCATTTTGAACTTAAAGATTTGCTCCCTGCTCAACGCGCCTATAGAAGTTTTCACTTCAAAAATAAAAAAGGAACTGGCGACATGAGTAACGGCCGGCCTCATGTTTAACGGCATTACATTTTCAAAGCGCAAAGCGGTACTTTTGACGCCGTTCCAAATTAGTTCAAACTTTGTCACTCTGTTGTATATATTGGAAAGCGAAAAATAACAAACGGACAGGAGAGCAGCTTAAGCAGAAAAGCAGCAATTTAAACACCGAATAGAGCTGCACGCTGCAAAAAAAAAAAACACCGAGACCTTTCCTTCGGCTCGTCGCAAAATGAAATCAATTAAAATTTTCTTGCACGAAAATTGCAACTTCAAGATAAGATCTTTGAAATCCAGTTGAGCGGAAAGTAATTTTCTTTTATGGGCTTTCGGAAAAATCGCATTTCTCTAATTAGAACGGAAGGGTAAATAGAAATAGAACAAAACATACCGTCGACATTGTCGTCGCTGTCTTCGTCCGAAGCACATGAGCATGGCAACTTATGACCATTACATTGAACTCATACACACACACACACACAGACACCTCTCTCTCTCTCTCACTCACTCTCTTGTTCCCTTCGATTTCTTTCTTCTTCATAATGGCAATCAGCAAACGTTCGCAGGAAACATAAAGCAATTGTCAATTGGAATTTAGACGACTCAATCGTGCAAAACACAGTAGCCTTTTGGAATCAATGCCTTCCTTTGTCTGCAGAAGTCGAAGGCGTTGAAATTAGACGTTCTGTACTATCGAGATAATGGCAATCTGCACTGAATTGAAGGAAATTACAATGGACGTACAATGCACGTGCAGAAGAAGACCAAAAAATAAAAGCTTTAATTACAAAAACGCAGCGAATCTGTTGTGCTGTAATCAAGTGTTGAGGAGAATCTTTCGGAATTTCGGAGATCCTTAGATGCTTGAAATTCACCTTTTTCTCTAATGAATAATACGAAAGGATATTTGGAAATGATTTGCTCCGAAGAATAATCTTTTAATTACCATTTTCTTGAACATAAAATTTGAGTAATAAGGAGGTAATTTGTTAAGAGAGCTACCGAAAAAAGTGGAAGCAAACGTCTTAGGAGCACTGCGATCGAATGGATTTCTTTTTAAAATTTATCCTTTTTTTAGATACATTGAGCTAACATGAAAGAAATGGCAACTGATCGTCAAACATTTGGAGCCATTTATGAAGGCTAATTCAGAGTCGGAGCCACTAAAACAATCTTCAAACTAACTTGTTTACCCTCTTGAAAACGCAGTTTTATATCCTATATGAATCAAATTTCGGATATATTTCGCAGCCGTTTCGGTGTAGAATTTCTGAAATTTTCATTTTTGTCGAAAATTTCGGAATTCAATCGGACCCAATCGCAACTTTTTTACATTTTTCGGACTCAAATTTTTGAGCCTTCTTTTTATTTTGTAAAAATTTCGGATTATTTCATGGACCTTGAACTCTCCGAAAATGTTAGTTGGATTAACATTAATTGAAATTTTAGCATCGTGAATGTTTTTTGTGGCTTTATTTATCTCATAAGCTCCAGATTTTATCTAGAATTGAACTACAACCTCCTTCAATCAGGAGATGTCTCGAGTTGCAGATGTTGGATATTTAAAGACTATGTACCTACCAGCAGTCGGACATTCCCGTATACAGTGTACTCTCTAAAGCGGGCACCTACGGGACCGAAAAATATGTCCGCTTAACAGAGATGTCCGGTAAAGAGAAAACTATGAATTTGAGAAGCAAGAATGCTAGAGTATTTCCATAAAGTGTCCGTTCAAGAGGGCTGCTGGCAAGGAGAGAGTACACTGTGTTTGTAGATATTTAGTGTTATTTCCGATGGTTCTGTTGATGTTCTTACCTTTTCCTGGATCGTAAATTCCTCCAATGAGCGAATTTTTTGGGAGGAAAGAGCACGGAGCCTTGCATGGAAAAATTGAAGGTACTTTTTGGGATCTCAAAATGCATCTTTCATGATTCCTAGAATGCTCCTTAAGAATCTGTTTGGACTCTCTTTTCGATATATTTTTCTTAATGACTCGTTTGGTCACCCTAAATGCTCCTATGCGTTGTTTTAAGGGCCCTCGCTAAAGCAATACTTTAAGAGCTCTGTTAGGATTCCTTTTACACTCCTGTTCGGAGCACTCCGAAAACACTTTGTCAGTGTGCTTTAAAAGGAGTCCTCTTTCACTAATTTTCGGAGCACTCCGTATATGGTTGGCTGAGTAGGTACTGCAAAATTAATTGCATATTTTCAGGGGTATATATTAGGCAACCACAATATTTAAATTTACCCCTAATATCTTCAATGCATGCAACATTTTGAAATAATTTCGATGCAGGAACTGTGTTGTTTTCTTAAAAACACGCACATTTATACACACCTTCAGAAGGGTTATTATGGAATTTTAAGGATTATGTAAATGCTGACAATAAATTCCATAGACATATACTTATAAATTCATTTATTTTTTCTTAGTTATTGATGTGTAGGACTCAATTTAAATATTTTTGGTTGCTCTGGTAATTTATTCTGTTTGGTCTGAGCTAGGTATTTATATTTGTGATTATAAATATAAGTATATATTTTTTAATTTGCTTATGTTTTTGTTAGTGCTTAATAACAAAGGATTCGAAATTTCCTATTTAATCTGCCAAATCACGCTCGAGGTGTTTATATGTATGTCTCTTGAATTTGGTTTGAGTTCATTAATGTAACTTCCTTCAGGCAAATAAATCTATGTGCGTCGCTCTTCTTAATTATGCACATTTGTTGCTTAATTTTCCTCTATGTATTCATACGATTGTCACCCATATGCATGTGTTTGTGCCGATGTGTAAATGTGTTTCTAGGTGTGCACAAATTTGCTTACATTTTAACGCGCAATTAAATTTCAGCCTTCTGGGTAACAAAGTGTCGGCAAGAAACACTCTACCAGCGGCACCATAACCTGCAGAGATATATATAGTGATAAATACGACGAGCGTCTTCTGTATTTCTCGTGCACCTCTCTCAACTCGTTTTGTCCTTGATTGCCACTTCGCATCGCATTCAAAGGTATTTCGACTGTAATTAGGTTTAATTATGGCCGCCAGCAATGTTGCCCGGAAAGATTTTGTTGGCTCATTCACACGAACACGTTCCGAATATTGTACAACAATATGTTGTATCTCTTATGTTTTTTTCATAACGCCAGCTTTACGCCCACCAAAAAAGGGTCATTATTGTGCGATTTTAACCTTTGGATTTCGAATTAATTAAAATAAGTAAAATTTAATAAAATAACTTTGTCAAATCGAGGAAATGTGATTACCCAGATTTTGGCATTTAATAGAAATTGTTCAATTAGTGAATGGATTTAATTCCTCAGAAATTGATTCAAATGATAGAGAATCGCATTGATTGAAAATAAATCGAAAGTTTGTCATGAGGAAATCATTGAAAATTTAATTTAAGTCCTGTTAGGATTCTATAAACAGATTTTAGTATTCTTAACACTTTTATGCTATGCTTTGAATTTGAACCCTTTCCCAATTTCTTCGGTTGAATCAGATCAATTAGGTTGCTCGAACAGAATCTCCCTCGGCCAATGCTGCTCAAAAACTATCCTAAGAATTGGAACGAGTTTTTGGAATTAAGTATTAGAAAATGGGTCTGATAAAAACCAAAAATTATTTGTCTTTAAGAAGGTTAACGGAAGAACTGAAAACTGATTCATCATCGAAATTTTGAATCGCCTGTGGGCATGCAAAATAGACACACGTAAAAAAAGCTTTCAAAACCACACAAGCATTTTTACCACACACTTAACCCATGCGGTGCCAACTGAAAAACTGCATTCTTATCAAAAATGAATAAAGACAATAAAACAAGGAGTTTCTTACGACAAATGTTGGTTATTTTTTCACCCCCGAAAAATACTTACCTCCCTTCGTATATGGAAATGGCATATGAAATGTTAGCGATTAATCTTCATATCTCATATTTGGGTATATTTCGTTTTTCTTATTTCACTGCATCAGGTCCTATTGTCCCATTGGGTATACTCCACAGCTTGATGGAACAATAAAAGCTTAGAATAACTCTCATAAAGTATCTGAAGAAACCTTTCGTTTTTTTTTTTTTTGTGAGAAACTCTATGGCATCAATGACACACTCAATCTTATTCCGAGAATAATTTATCATAGCGTAAAGTTATTCGCAATTAATCATCATTAAGGATAGAAAGGGAATTAATCGCTTCGAATATTAAATATGGCCTTAAAACATAATAGCGGCAATCTTAGATCCGGAATGTTTTTCGGATATCACAAAAGGAATTTTCTTTCTTGTGTGAAAAGCATGAAATTAATAGAACATTTTTTTTTATCGACTTTACAAATTTTTGAGGCTTACTTGAATAAAATAATGTTAATTTGCGAGAAAATAAGCCGATCTTGGTCTCAAGTTATTTGTTGTCTTTGGCACGACACCGCGAAATATATGAAATAACATAATTGGGATTCATTTGGATCCCTTTTTGGCCTAAGAGTCCAATTTTTCTCGATATTTTGGACTCATTTTAATCGTATTTCGGACTCATGCTTCTGGAGCTCAATTTTTCTAAATTTTTCGGACTCATTTCGGAATTGTCTTTCCGAAAATCATTTTTCGGACTCTTTTTGGTCTCACTTCGGACAGATGCTTCAGGAGCTTAATTTGTTTTTGGTTTTTCGGACTCAATTCGGACTCGTCTTTCCGAAAATAATTTTTTTCTACATATTTCGGACTCTGGTCTCATCTCGGAATAACATTTATTTCCGATATTTTCTAAATTTTTCGGAGTTATTTCGGACTAATATATCTGAGCCTCGTATGTTATACTTATATATTTTAGAACTATTTTGTTTCCATATTTCGGACTAATTTCAGACTTATTTCATACTCATATTTTGGAGCGTCATATTTTATACATTTTTCGGAACCAATTCGGACTCGTCTTTCTGGAGTATCATTTTGCTCCATATTTCCGACTTATTTTCGTTTTATTTCGGACTCATGCTTTTGAAGCTTAATTTTTCAAAATTTTTCAGACTCATTTCGAACTCGTCTTTCCGAAAATCATTTGTCTCCATATTTCGGACTAATTTTGGTTTCATTTGAGATTTAATTATTTATACTTTTCATCGTCAATTTTTCCAAATTTTTCGTACTCAATTCAGACTTGTATTTCTAATCCTTTGGTTTTGATTATTCGGAGTCAATTCGGATGTTTCTGAGCCTCATATTGCTTTATATATTTAAGGCTCATGCCTCAGACATTTCGGACTCCTTTTGAACTTGTTACGTGCTCAATACGCCATGTGGTAAATGACTGCAAAAAATCTCCTTCGTCCGATTTAATTTAATCAAAGAAGATCGTTTGGCCCATGGAAACACGTTTGTGCAAAACAAGCCCCAAGAAGAACTCGTTTGTTAAGGTGAGCATACTATTTGTTGATTGCATTAAACTAAATCACTTTGAAGTGCAATTTAATTTAGAGAAATAATCCACAAAACCTTGCCGTTGCATAACGTTTCTCTCTATCAAAGCAACAGAAATAATCATTCTAATTAAGTAATTAAAGCACAAATGTTTTGAAAATAACTCCTTCCATTGCACGGAATAATCCTTCGACAATTTTGCCTTTCGTCTGAGACATCACACGATTAACATGCATGCCGAATAATACTCATTTGGGATTAAAATACATTTGTATTGTCAATTAGGGACTTCGAATGCATGCATAAACACTCACACACACACACACACAAACACACTTAAACACGCATGCATACACTCAAAAATGCAATTGTTTTGCAAAATAGAGCAGCAACTTTGGCGATGTGTTGTACGAATAAATTAGGCATAACCACTGTCATCTGGGGACTCACATCTTCATATCCATCCTTTTGCGTATACTTATATGTGAGTGCATGAGTGTTAGCGCCCCAAAACCATACTTCTTAGTTCAACGATACTCGTTATTAGTATGCCTTGCCTCCGTCCGTCTGTCCGTCGAACTACCCTTCCGTCCGAGTGTCTGTCTGTTGTCAACGCTGCACAAGTGTGCAGTCATTGTGAATTGTGGCTTTTATGGTGACAGAGACTTTTTGTCAATCACCAGATTAGCAATACTGCTTTAACTGAAGCATCATAGAACATCCTCACATACATATACATATACATACATATATTGTCAGTATAGAGAAAAGCTGTCGTAACAATTACCATAAAATGCCATGCACTTGTCTTTATCAATTTCATCATCGTATACGCATTTTGTAGGCCTCATTGCCGTCAGGATTCGATGCGATGCAATGAGATCCGAATCGGTTTGTGCGTATTCGTGCACATCTGTGTGTACTTGCGAATGTGTGTCAGTGTGTGTTAGTTGCCATTGCGTAAATGCAATTTGCATTCGACGATGGATCACTGTGAAAAGACGTCACAACGCATTCCGTTGAAAGTCAATTGAACTTCGTTCAGTTACATTTTAATACCATCATTTGAACAGAGAGAATTATTTTCCAATAGGAAGTGATACAGTATGATCTAATGCACTTGACAGGTGCAGGCAAGCAGTTGACTTTTCACCCATTCGAATTTTGTATGCCGCGATTAAGGAAATCGCTCGTGGGAAAATAAAATCATTTGAATTTTGGGCCAATCTAGATTACGGAGCTTTGGAGTTTATCATCAACACTGGACAACACAAAATTGTGTACATTGAAGAGAAAGACACACATAACTTGTACCATGAGAGGTAGATATATATGTACATATTTAGTGGAAATGAAACTGAACTGTATTTTTGAAAAGGTTTGAGCATATAAGAATTCAAAAAATCTTACATTTTTGAAAATTTTTTCTCAGCTCTGGCTTTGGAGCTTCCATCGATTTTGTGAAAAATCTTCAGTTGTTTAACTTTTACGGAAGAAATATATATTAACGCTTTAGTAACTTATTATGGTTGGTTGCGTATCAAAGCCAATACCATTATCTATCAAATGATGAATTTTTCAAGAAAATACAGCTTGAAGTTTTGGAGCAATGTGCTTCGCAATTGTGAAAAATGGGAAAATTTTCAAGTTTTCCTCGATTTTCGGAGTTTATTTGCCCTATTGTGACATGAGAGAATTTAAAAACAATATTGTTTCTATATCGATTAGAAGGTGCATCTTAATACTAGGTCTCCCAGCTGAAATTTTTGAGATCGGATTGAAAATAAGGATGGTACGGTACGAATTATGAAAAAAACAAGTAAGGGTGTTATAGTCAGGCGAGCCTGACAATAAAATACCCGACACAGACACACATGTTCAAATAATTTTTAATATCAAGAGGTGTTTAAGGCCATTAGGGGCCCCATATACCTACTTTTGTTGAATTTCTTTATGAAAACCGCCCTTTTGCCACGCCCACTCATTCTCATTTTTGAAGCACAAAAAACAACTCTCATGTTTTCCAATTTGAATTGATCTAGTAGCTCACTTTCTCTTTTATACTCTACAATATATATACATATATATACAATATACTTTCCTATAAAGAATCTGTCTTTTTACAATCATTACAGGTGATCCATGGTACGTCCGTATTGAAAGCACTCACCGTGATCTTCAAGTCCCACTTATTAAGGAATCAGTTGGGAAGAAGCATTAATTATTTGGAAGTATAACACCGATGCTCTGCTATCTGCTTCTTGCTTGTGCATGTCAGACATTCGCCCAATCAAGGATACACACATATTGAGGCAACTCGCGCGTGAATGCTCAACGCTCAATGCTCTTCAATCAATTTTACGCAGCTCACTCGTGAGCGCTTTACAAAGCTTGACGAACCTTACTCGTCCACGATCAACACTAATCCTAGCAACGGAGGCGATTTAGAAGCGCTAGGTCCTCAGCAGCCGAGTTTCGCAAATTGAAGCCCGTTGGAATCAAAAACTATTTATATTCTATTCTATGTATAAATAGTTAAGATATATTTAAGAAATAAGCCTTGAATATATACTATACTTATGTATAATATATATATATATATCCCACCCAAAGGAGATTCAGTAAAAGGAAGCAAAGTACACAAAAAAAAACGTCAGTCTAGCTGGACATTTTATCGTGTTTCCTGTTTGCACCAGGCACAAAAGATTATAATTTTTACTATATTTTTCCACTCCACGAAACGATTTTTAGATTCCTGTATCCTTAACATATCCTTGAAAACCTCTTTTATGTTCGCGAAATTTCAAAATTATATACATATCTCAAAAACAAATTAAGATAGAAATATGAAACAAGCGTTGGCTGATTGCTAATAAAACAGGGAATCAAAAATTAAAAATCTTTTTTATTTTACACTGAGAACAATTTTTACACAATAATAAGAAAAAATTAAACCATTTTTTTAACTGTATTCCACTTTGGGGAAGTCCTTCGCAAATCCTCCAGCACATTTTGCAATGAATAAAGTTTTAATATTTCCTTGTGTAAGTTAAATGCAAAAAGTGCTTCAAATAGGGGGAAAGCGTGAAATTTTCCAGGAATTTTCTCCATGGGAATTTTCTTTAGGATCTGAGGAACCATTTAGAAAAAAAAATTTTCAAAAACCCTGTAGGAAATGGCATTTTGAGACAGTTAAACCCGAAAAAGAAACTTTATTCAAAAACATATAACGGCTTTATTTTCCCGCCAAAATGAAAATTCCAAAAAAACTTCAAAAAATAACAAAAAAAACCAAAATTTTCAAAACCCGAAAATTCCCAGTAGTTTCCGAGATATAAGCATTTGAAATTTTGGCATCCACCTTCTGTTTTTCCTGGTCGCCTGGTGAATCAGAAGAATTTTGGTATTGGAAATCCGCATTTTTGGGCATATGATTTTCTCGATAACTAAAGTCTTTTTTGAAACTTCGGCGGTAAGTATGCAATCTTTTGAGCCTCCATCACACTTTGCAATGAATAAAAATTTAATATTTCCACGGGTAAGGAAAATGCAAAAAGTGCTTCAAATAGGGGGAAAGCGTGAAGTTTTCCAGGAATTTTCTCCATGGGAATTTTCTTTAGGATCTGAGGAACCATTTAGAAAAAAAAAATTTTCAAAAACCCTGTAGGAAATAGCATTTTGAGACAGTTAAACCCGAAAAAGAAACTTTATTCAAAAACATATAACGGCTTTATTTTCCCGCCAAAATGAAAATTCCAAAAAACCCTCAAAAAATAACAAAAAAACCAAAATTTTCAAAACCCGAAAATTCCCAGTAGTTTCCGAGATATAAGCATTTGAAATTTTGGCATCCACCTTCTGTTTTTCCTGGTCGCCTGGTGAATCAGAAGAATTTTGGTATTGAAATCCGCATTTCTTGGGCATATGATTTTCTCGATAACTAAAGTCTTTTTTGAAACTTCGGCGGTAAGTATGCAATCTTTTGA
>CM035807.1:14352789-14370152 GCA_020466095.1 Chlorops oryzae | reverse complement strand
ACACGTATGCATGAAAGCATGCATAAATCTGAGAAACTCGAATAGGAGAGAATAAGGTATGAGCTCAATAATCTCGTTCCATAATACCTCAAAGTGTACACTGTACAACGAAAGACCATTTATGGCAGAGGAATCTTTGCAAATGGCCGTGTTATGCGATTTACGACACTTTTAAGCATACATATGTCTGTATGTATATATGTATGTATGTTCTCACATCATCTTGAATGTGAGCATTCACGTGATGTTGTGAGCTTGCAGCGCTTGTATTGATAATTACTAGCAACCCGATACTATTAAGTAATATGCTCATATAAGCACAAATGCCTGTTTACAATAATTTGCATAGATAGGTACCCATGAACAAAGATGTATATATTTATATATAGTTATATGATAGTATGCAAAAAAAAAGACATATTACGCAATTCTTGAGAGGTCTGGCTAGTGATGTGGTACGCCTAAATTTGCTTTGGGGCAAGCACTTAAGTCGTTTTCAATGATTGGAAAACAAGTTTGATTAATGTCTGCTCCTGCGTTTAATCTCAAGATACACAAATTGATAAATGAGTTGTCTGAATATTGGATATATTAAAATATATGGGAAATTCTGCTTTATTGCCTTATATGATTTTCAATTTTGATTGTGATAGATGCGCACATTTCGAAGGTAGAGAATATATGTACACCGAGAGAAATAACAACAGTTAAATCAACTACTTAGAACATTTAAAGTAAGAGTGGTCAAATAAACTGTATTCCGCGTTAAATGCACTGAAAAAGGAACAGTTGAAAAACAGTTACTTTTTATGTTCAAATTCGCTTTCGTTCACTTAGACGTATAAGTTCGCATTCTGATCAACCGTCTCCGAAGTTTTCGATAGCTCAGTTGTTTAAGCTGTGACTCGACAGTCGTGAGCTTCGGGGTTCTATCCCTGCTGGCGGCGGGAATTTTTCTGGATTTTTTTTTAAATTATAGTTTTTTTTTTGTTCAGAGTGTAGTTGTTTTGGAAGACAAAAATTTTCTCCTAAATTTTTAAGATTTTAATTTATTTAATTTTTTTTTAATGGTTCATTTTCAAGCAAAAAATTTTGGGAGTGCAACAATTCCTTAAGCACGTTCCCCAAAACTTGAGCAACCATAAACTCAAGTGAGCATTTTGACCAAAAAATTAAATTCGTTTGTTTAGCGTAATGGTTAAGACGTTCGCCCAGCGAAGTGGAGGTCAGCGGTTCAAGGCTCGGCCGAGGCGAGAAAATTTAATAAAAAAAAAAATTATTAATAAAAGAAGATAAAAAAAGCAAAAAATAAATTATTTTTTCCCAGTCGCTGGTGACAGTTGATTTAACCGCGAGACAGTTATATCAACCATCAGGAGGACTGTGTTTGTACTTTTGAATTGACCGCTACTACATACTTATAAGCTAAGAATTAACGGTGAACTCGGTTATTTTAACCTGCTTTTTCAGTTAATATAACTACCTTTTTTTCTCGGTGTAATAGGCAAATTGTACAAATACTAAAGGGGTGTGTGTGCGTGTGTGCACGGGTGTATTGCCAACATGATTGTAAATTGAATCACACTCTTTGGATCCATAATAAATAACGATCAAGGTCGAAACGAAAATATTGACGGAAGCTAAAACAAATTGAAGCTTCAATGGCAAAGAAAATGGGATTTCGGGAAGGTAGGTAAAATTCCTCTTATTAATTAGTAAAGTAATATTTTTCTTCTCCGTATTTTGATTTATTAAAACTGATTAATTATATATTCTGTCGTGTCAATATAGAAACGGTTTTGAGTGGTCCTACAACTTGAAGGAATCCGGAAAACTGAGAAAGAACTTAAATTGATTTCAGAATTTAAACTGTAACCATTTATCGCATATGAATCCATGTACTTAGTTATTATGTATATTATTATTTTTGGAACCTTAATATACTGGGACGAAAACTTCTTTCCATTTATTAAATACATCTTGTAGTAAATAGTTCAATGAAGGGGTTTTGCCCGGTTGAGGAAAGGTGTGCTTTACCTTGAAGGGAATTTTAAAGTTTTTTTTACACTGTGCGACATTTTAGAGGTCAGGTTTGGTAAACAAAAGTTTGATAACTGTTTTTAAAAGTGCTCGGTGAGTATAACAATGCCTCATATTCAGTTTTGTCAAGTCACCTCTACTTTTTTTAAAAATAGACTTCAAAAAGTGAGGCCGAGAATTAAATTACTCACTTACTTATGGCTATATCTTGTAATCCGTTCAATATTTGAATTTTCTATCTATTATTATTTATAGCTCTGAACTCATTTTAAATAGTTTTAGTACACACCGACCCGAAAAAACTGTATCTAGTAGGTGCAAATTGCAAAAATTCCTAAAATTTTACGTGTTTTTATCCTATTTTATTTTGTACGGCCTGTAGCTCCCAAGGCAATAAATATTTTATCAAAATTTTTTGATGCAAATATAGAAAGATTATAACTAAACGACTTCTTCATATAATATATAGGAACTACATCCGAGCATTACTTGATATCGTTTTGCCGCTGCTAAGTTTAATAATTTTTACCAAAAATCGGAAGAAAATACGCAAAATCACCCTTTGGGTATGCACGAAATTTCTCAACCCAACGCAAATGGTTCCGAACTATGAAAATAATATGTAATCAGTATATATAATATAATTTTTTAAAATATTACACTGAGAAAAACAATTTCCAAAAAATAGAACCCAGCGGCCCATAGTGCCTACCGCCTACAAAGTATACGAGACTGTAAGCGACCTGAATATTAATAGCTTACAAAGTATACGAGATTGTAGGCGAACTGCCCACCAATAGCTTACTTTATGTAGTGGTGGTAGGTGTTTACTCTAAAAAACGGCCACGCTCGAACAAAAGTATACTAGGATGGTATATTAGGTCGTATGCATTACCGCCTGCGGCCTACGAAATATGTTACGGTTCATTGCTTATGAAGGCAGCATTTCGGCCACTGGGAAAATAAAAGTTTAATCATTTTTTTCAGTGCATTAACAATTTTATTCCACATTTTTTCCTATCTATCCTCTCAGTATTGCCTTAAATTTAAAAAAAAATTAGTTTTATTCAAAAAGTTGAAGGCCAAATTCCCTTGGAGAATTGTATTTAGGTCTCCTTATTAAATAAAATTTAATTGTTTGAAATTTAGTGTTTGTTTTGCGAAGGCTTATGACTTTTTCTTTGTAATTTTTTACGTAAGCATGAAGGTTCCTCATTGGTTTCAATTGATTTTCTTTAAATTTGTATGTACCTAACTTTCTTTATTTTTGGACTTATTTCAGTTTTTCAAGATTCTTCAATTTCATGTTTTTTTTTTATTCAATGCTAAAAAAAATGGCCTGATTACCAACCACAAGACAAAGCTACAGAAACTATCACAAGGATCAAACTAGCCCCGAACTTGACAGGCGAATACAACTTTGTTTCAAAGACAAATATGTCCACTGAATGTTGAAAGAGACTTGTTCCATCTCTGCTTTATGGTTGATGTAATGCCTGTATAAAATCGATAGGATAACTTTTTCAAGGATATGGAAACGGAGAATTAATTTCTGAATGGCCTTTTTAATTGTTCAGGTTGGGAATAATTTTAAAAATGTTTTACTCTAAATTTGTGGACAAAACATGCCAGAGTATGTTAGTATTTCAATCATGGTTTAACACTTTAATAAATTAAAGATTTTTATCTGAGAAAGATTCGCAAAATATATGCTAAACACGAATGAGACTTTCCTCATCAATCAATATTGCCATTTGATAGACAAAACAAAAAAAAAAAAAAACAACTGAAATTACCTAAATTTGTGAAGTAAAAGATTTCACTGGCTTCATTTTCCTCTTTATTTTTTCTTTCGACTTACCAAATAATCCATTTTATACTGCTTCGTCAGCTGTAAGCAAAATAGAACAAGAAACACAATTTAATACAGTTAAAAAAAATCCAAGAAAATGCAATGAAAAGAGATTGAAGAGAAAAAGAGACATCATCAAATCAGCCATTTTTTCTTTCTTGTTTTGTTAAATGCAAATTCCGTAAAGAAATCCGGAAAAATGCAGAACAAAAAAAAAATAAATAAAAAATCGTAAAATACAAAAATCAAAAATAAAAATTGAACGAAATGTAGACGACGAAGAAGTCTCAACAAGCAATTGCACAGCATCAAGAGTAGCAGTTGCCTTAGCGATTGATTGAAACGCATTCAGTGCAACGATCGAGTCGCATTGAGAACGCTCACAAAGCCCGCCCCGTCATACGAAATTTCGATTCGCTCAATCGTGTGAGTGTATTCCTTTGAACAACAATAAAAAAAAATAAAAAATAGAATTAACATCGCATACGATGAAAGCACGGCCAAAGACGGTAACAACGTAATAGTGCGACCAACAAGCAGAAGCGAAACCACGTGTCGCTGCCAAATATCTGACGTTCGTACAATTGGGAACGATTTTGCAACATCATTCGCCACGAAATGGAATTTCAATTTCAATTTCGAATTCACATTTCATTTTATCTCCCACCCCACAAACACACACACACACACAAACATCCCCATCCTTGCTCACACACACACATACACACATACACTCATTGACGGCATCCTGCGAAGCGATTCCGAAAGGAAGACGTATGCACTTAGCGCGTTGGCGAGATAAAAGCTAAAAGGTGCAAAAGCTGCCGTTCCTAGCGCTACCGACTGTCAACTCATGTTGTTAAGCGCATTATTTGTTGACGCTGTAAGGTGGGGAGCAAAAATGTCGTCATTTCAATATATTTTAGGGTGTTTCGTTGTCGGGTAAATGGTTCGACATAGATTTTGACAGCGAATTTGATAGTCTATTTTACTAGTTCGCGCTTGGAGTGAAAACATCGACACGGAATAAGCCGCGAAGCTATATTTCATGCAGATCATACAGTAATAGAAATTCAAAAGAAAATATAAAGGCTTTGAAAACTACCATAGAAAATATGTGGAGTCATATACAATAAAGAAGAAAAATACGGCGAGAGTCGAACGAAGGATTTTCGAATAAATTTCGAAATCAATGAACTGATTTTATACATTTTCGAGGAAATTTTTCGATTATTCTCACATGAAACTGCATCAATTTGACTTTAAAAATAATAACAAAGAATATAAAACCATTTCTTAAGATAACAAGTCGCAAAAAATTTCATTTAAAGTATTTTTTATTTTATTCATTTCTGAGGGCTCTGTCCAGCTCTGATTTGAAAAACTTTAAATATAGTAAAAAACAAAAAAACGCTTCAGAAATGAATCAGAATTTTTCTGAAGTGTTTTTTTTTAATGATGTTTTTCATTCAGAACTAGAGAGAGAGACCTTTAATAAAAATCTTTCCCAAGACTCTAAAATCGAAAAATTTCCTATCCCAAAAAAAAAAAAAAAACACTTGTGATTGATAAGAGCTATAAGGCTTTCAATGGCCCTTTTTGGGCATCGATTCTTTCAAATTTGTAACCAATATATGAGAATTTCTTGAACATTCCAAAAATTTCTCCTTTAGACTCATTGTCTTCATCGTAATTTTAGCCTTTTAAAGGTTTGAACTATCAAATGATAGTCTTCATAAATACCAGGGATATGACTATTACCAGTTATTTATAAAAATTTTAATGAAGTTTTCAGAGCTCTTAAACTAACATGAAGACTACGACCCTAAGCCTTTATTCATTCATGTCTTATTTTCTCATAATTGTGGCACACTCTGCGTATGATCAATGTAAATCCAAAGCTTGAACATTCGTATACGACCGTCAGTTAAACTTTTCCTTTGCGAAGCGAATCTTGAACTTCAGAGCAATATGGTCGGAGGCCTTTTGGAAGGGGTGATGTTATTTTGCAATCTTCAATGATTCTCATTAAAAATGGTGGTGTAAAAAATAAACACCTAAACTAATCTTACATCCTTGAGTCTCATACGATGCAAGCATGCTTTGTTCAAAATGTTGTAGTTATTTTTGAATGACTCCCAGATTCTTTTTCTTTATCCTTTATTCATTTATGATGATAAATTAAAAGCTTTCTTATTTCGGGGCCTATTGTACCGTGGTTTCAGATAGGTTCGGCAGCTTGATTTTTTTTTTTGATACACAAATTTCTAAAATGAGTTTTTTCTTTTAGAAAATGCCTTTCATCTTTCCTAAGGCTTAGTTGGCTACAGATATTTTTTTCAAGTAGATATCTTAAAGCTGTTCCTAGAGAAGAGCATAAATAGTCAACGGCTTACGAGACATATAAAAGCGCAACTGAATACGTGTTGCACCGAGTAATGAATTTGAAACCGTTTCTGAAATTTTCAATTCAATAGAAACATAACTGAAAAGTTTCAGCATCATTTCTGTGGAATAAGTTCCATGAATTGAGGTTTATGCTTTGATCGTAGCTCTTTTTCTTTCAAAGCTCTTTTCCACGAACAGTAAGTAAAGCTAAACCAGCAATCTGAACAAATCGTTTGTAAGGATTAAACGACGATTAATATTTTTTTTTTTTTTGACATAGAAACTCAAAACCCAAAAAAAAAACATGCAATCATTTGGAGAAAATGCGCAACTAGAAGCGAAAAATCCTTCATTCGGTTGCGTTCACACACACACAGACAATTCACATTAATACGTAGAAAAATATTACCTTTGTGACTTGCATCAGCTCCATCCAATGCCTCTCTGTAATTGCAGGATTTTGCAGTTCAGTGATTGCGCGCAACGATGCAACCATATCCTTTAGCACAGCCACAATATACTCGTATGGCGCCCATTCACGTATGGCCTTATCGAGCGTACGTAAATCGCGTGTGAACTTCTTGCATTCGTTCTCCATGTCGTCGGTGTCAATGCGATGCCAAGGTGTTGCATGCCACTCAACAATGCACGATTCGATGACGCGTACAAAGTCCCACAATTGCTATAAAACATATTCCCACACAAGCGGTGCGATGCGAAGCCGAATCCAAAGCCAAAGCCAAAGCCAAAGACAGACCCCACGAAGAGGATGAAGTGGCGTGACCGGAAGAGAGATAGGGAGAGAGCAAGACCGATGAATTAGTGCACGTTGCCGAGCAGAAGCATAAGCTCACATAAGTAGCTATTGTTTGACTCAATGATTAGCTACAGCATCAATGCGTCACCGTTGCCGCAGCATTTGCATCACGTCAAGGTACGAGGAGTACACAATGCATAATAAAATGGTACTCGAATTCTCGAAAACGAAAACGAATACGAACACACTTGCACACTCACCTTGATACGCTTCACTTCCGTTGCACACGAGAGCAACGTGTGCGAGCCCGGGCTGGGTATATCAAGCAGATTCATCCAACGTAAAATCCGCTCGTACTTCGATGTGAAATAGTCCAAATGCGTGAACACCTCATCGCAAAGTTCATAGACTTCCGCACATGGAACTAGAAAGAACTGCAAGAAGAATTGTATGTGAACGTTTGTGTGTGTGTTAGAGAGAGAGAGAGAGAGAGAGAGAGAGAGAGAGAGAGAGGGAGAGAGGGAGAGCGAGAAGGATTAAAAAATCTTAACTGCTGATCAATTCTTTTTCCTATTTCTTTTTTTTACCGGCATTCTTGCAAATTTTCTCGCATACGTCTCCACATGGCATGTGAATATAGAACCGAAGGCGATAACACGTTGCTGCTGATAGGTTTTTATATTCTGGAGCGCTTCAAGTTTCATGGTAGCAACATCCTTAAGATGCTTCCACTGCAATGGCAATTGATCGATATTCCGCATCAGTTGCATATCGAATTCAACGTTATACGTTCGCAGCAATGAAACGATGTCCTTTAACGGCTTAAATATATTGTCAGCGTATGCGCCGCGCTCTCTGATTTGTGCCATAATTGAAAGAATTCGCAGTAATGTACGAAAATCCGCACGTACAACATGTAGCTGCAGGATTTCGAGACCGTACGCAATGAAGGCATTCAATTCCTATCATCGCCATCATCGCCATCATCATCATCATCATCGATGTGGCAATGCCAATGATGAACGCGTTAGCGAGTGTGAGAAAGAGGGTTGGGGGGAGAACGAAAAAAGAAAATCTCATTAATTATCTTTGGCTGTACATGGCTGCCAGGGTCGCTCACCTTTAGCGTTTGTTGTACGTAACGCAGTAGCCATTGTTTGAACAAGTTCGCCCATTTGCAAGCGTAATTCAGCAACGAATATTTAAGCGGATTAGCGTCAATGGCTAACCAACCGTTGACACACTGACGGCTGTCAAATTGGTCGATCGACTCGTGCAGGTCATTATAGCGATCAATCTGCAAAAATCCAAAATGTCAACAAGAATGGACGAGAAATGGCAAATGGCGATTGGCGATTGGACGATTTGCAATTGGGGATTGGACGATTGGCGCAATTAGTATGCGACACCAGAACACACTTTACCCACTTTACCGTCGACAGCGCATACATGACAGTGTCGCGCAAGGATACGCTACACGATATTAGTGAAAATTCGGTTTCCATTGAAGCTGCTCTAAAAAAAAAAAAAGGCAGGCCTCTTTCGGCCAGCAAGCGATATTTCGTGTGGTTGTAATGCGCCGCTTTCCGCGTTCCGCATGAAGAGTACGCAATTTTCAGTGTTTTTCCTCAAACTGTGTTACTACAAGTACATATATGTATATAAGATGTGTATAGGACCTTTTTTCGATGCAAACAAACGAACATACATATTTATAAATTTTTTTTTGAGAGTTGGGGAAGGTCAAAATTCTATGAAATCAAAGCTTTTTCTCGAATTCAATTAATTTTTTCAGTATACTTGTGATGATATTGGGAACATTATTACGAGGGAAATAAAAAAAATAAAGAAGCCCTTTGGAAGAGCTTGCATTTATTCTCATCGGCAGCGGATAAGAATGTCATTAGGAATGGGATTTAAATCCGGAATGGGGCCCACTTAATTCTTTTTTTCATTTAAGCACTTTGTCTCATATGGACCCATATTTGGTTGCAGTAAAGGGTTAAAAAAAGTTTACAATCAAAAATGTTTCTCCCCATTTTAATATTTCACGAAGTTAAGGGTTAATAAAATCATTTACAGTGAAAGAAAGTTTTCAAAATCAATATTTCATGCAGTTAAGGGTTAATTACCCATTTAAAATGAAAAATATTTGCCCCCATTTTAATATTTCACAGAGTAAAGGTTTATTAAAGCTATAAACATGGGGGAAAAAAGTTTTCCAATTTAATATTTCATGCATTTAAGGGTTAACAAAACCATGAGCAGTAAAGAATACGCTTTGAATTTTAATATTCCGTGCAGTTGAAGGTTAATAAAACCATTAACAGTGAAAAAACATTTTCACATTCAATATTTCATGCAGTTAAGGGTTAATTAATCTTTTAAAATTAAAAATATTTTTCCCCATTATAATATTTCACGCAGTAAAGGGTTAATAATACCATTAAGAGTGAAAAAAAGTTTTCCAATTTAATATTTCACGCAGTAAAGGGTTAAGGCGATCATACTTGAAATTGATTTTTTGATATTTTGATCATAAATAATTTAGATGCTCGGGACCCTTTGCCAGTTGTAACACGGGATTGCGCTAAATCCTTTTATTTCGAATAAGGACCTAAGAGTTTTCGAACCACCTCTAAGTCTTATGGACCTCCAATCAAGCGGATCGGCGGTCATACCTAAATCAAAAATATTTTCCTTATTCAAAAATGGTATTTTCTTGACCGAATTCTCACAGCTGCTACTCAAAGAGACTCAACATGTGATGAGGATGTGTGTGCATGTGTCTGTGCGCGTGTGAGAAACATTCATCGAGTCGAAAACTTAATTTATATTTAAATTTCCTACATATGGGTACTGGGGCTCTATAAATTATCACACCAAAGGCATCACACACACAACACACACACACACACATTCCTCTTAAACCACATATGTACATATTTTCGAGCGAACGCACTTACTCGCAACACGAAAGCCAGCCAGTTCGCCAGCAGCCGAACGTCTATATTTGAGCTAATAAAAGTACCAAATCTCTAATTTCTTTGACGGTTAACCTTATTGGCATGGCATGCCATCGGTATCGCATGGTATCGTTGCCAGCTCGAGAATGCTCGTATTGTGTGATTTTTATGGTTAGATTCGTCTCAAGGCTAAAAATAAATTGGAAACCTTCTTGTATTTTGCGCCCTTTCGTTCGGGTTTGACGAATGGACGAGGGCAAGAGCGATAGACAGAGCGAAAGAGGGGCATACAAGATATGATTATAGAGAGAAGGGAAGAGAGTCTGTAAGCTTTGGGAATATTGGAATTGTTTTGTAGCAAAGTCGTAAAAGAAAAATATCCAACATTATGGACAGCTGAGCCTACTCCGATTGCCCATCATAAATAAAATCGTTTGTCTTGTTTGCGGATTTGGATTTGTCGGTTTCTCTGTCTTCTTTTTCGTTTTCGTTTTCGTTTTTGTTTTCTTTTATTTTTTATTTTTATTTTCTATTTGGCCGACGTTGCTTTTCTTTGCTACGAGTTCACTTCACTTCAATTTCAATTCAATAGTGATGCAATAGAATGTCTTTGGACATTCGAAGCAGTAATCCTTTGAAGAAACAATGAAGCCCATTTGGTTTAAGACTCAGGCGAATAGCGTGAGAGAGAGAGTAGAGAGCGAGAGAGGGAAAGCTGTCGTTCACTTGCTGGTTCTCGACTTTTACAATTTCGGCCACGTTTTCAGCAATACGATTTATCGTATTTGTTTACTTACTAAGAAGGCCACCCTTTCTGTTTTTTGTTGCATCTTTTTAGGCTACTTAACTTGAATTATGTGTGCCCAAGAACATACGTTATTACAGTTGCATAGAAATTAGGTTCTTAATGCTCATAAAGGATAAACGGAGTACTCGAAAAATAAATTTAATCGTAAGATTTGGTTTTTTTTCTTTAAATAAATTACGTGTGAATTGTGCTTGCATACGTCGAGGCGCTTTATCACTGTAAAGGATAAATGCGTTTCGAAATTATTTTCGATTTCCAGCAAAACAAAAAAATAAAATTTATAGCAGTCAGTTTCTTCATTGTATTCTTAATGTCTTCCATTGTGCGGCTACAATGTAGCATATCGGAAGGCGTAAGGACACATGTTCCATTTGAGGATACATCGACAAAAAAACATTAGTTGACCATATGCCTATCGTTTGCCTACGAATTGTTTGTTTAAAACAACTTCCATTTACTTACAGCATTTTCTTTCTTCCCCATGGGCTAGGATGTGGAAACCACATGCTGAAAGGAGAGGCAAAAAAAAAAAAAATTAAGGAAAATAAACAAAGCAAAATAAAACATGTGCGTTCGGACCATAGTTCTTTTTTTTTTCTTTCTTAACTATGTATACTATAAATTCGAATGATTGGGCACGTGGTTAGAAAGGAAAAGTGCCGACTTGTTTACCCCTAAATGCTGACATTTGTCAAATGTTATTAGGCCCCAAGGAATTGCTTGATTGTGAGTTTATTGTGCGCCTATATTTTCAAAAACTTTCCGCCTTTGACGTTCGCATCAACTAAATTTCTTATCATTAAATGATGCGTTAAACTTTCTCGGCTTTCAGTTTTCAGCAGATGGAGTTTGCCTGGACTGGGACCAAGGTCAGCGTGGAAATTGTACAAATATTTTATTAGAGGACTGTTTTTTCGGTTTTTTTTTTTCGTATTTTTCGATAAAAAAAAAATAAAAAAAATTAGATATGTTATGAGTTTAATAAATGATTCCCGTCTCTGAAGTAAAAAACAAAAATATATGGGAAAATAAATTGAAAGAAAGACATGGAAAATGCGGGAAAATTCCTAAGACAGCAGAAATTACTATTTCCACTTCAAAGACTTCAAACTAACCTGTGATTTCTGAATGATTAATGTTCTTCTGTTGTTTAAGGTAATTTGGTACAGGTACAGTTTGAAAGTCATTGAAATGAAGATATTAAGGAAATTCAGTCATTTTTAAGGTGCTTCCGCACTTTTCAAGTACAGCGCTTTTACTTCCAGAAAAATCAAGTTTTCCCAAAAATTTTCTATTAAGAACAAATTTGCTTGCTGAAAGTGCTTTTTTGACCAACCACACTTGGCAAGCGAAAGTAAAATATTTGTTAAAAGCCTATGGCTTACAGATGACGGCCTCTGTGCCATAGTTGGTTGATATGCCAACTTACGAAACAAGAGACTCTGAGTTCAACTCCCAGCTGAGGTAGTGGTATGTTTTCCTTGTATACTAGTTTTGTACAAATCTTGTAACAGCCAGAACTAAGCTCCGTAGATATATACATATATTAATAAATTCTTGATCAGGATCAAAAACTGAATCGATTTAGACATGTCCGTCTGTCCGTCCGTCCGTCCATCCGTCTGTCCGTCCGTCCTTGTCCGGATCTCCTCCGAAACGGCTGGACCAATCGAGTCGAAATTCGTACACAGGTATATCGCGATCCGAGTATGATCCTAAGTAAAAATGGGAGACATCCGCCCACTGCCACGCCCACAAATGAATTTAATGTGTTTTCAGTAAAATGCTTTGTAACTTGCGAACCACTCAACACATTCCATTGATATTTGGTGTACTGGTAAACTTCGAAAAAGAACATATCCTGGCAAAAAATGAACGCCGTCCTCCTCGAGTCATGCCCACAAATAAACCCACAAATAAGGGTTTATCGTAACTTGTGAAGTAAAAGGCGTAGAAGCTTCAAATTCGCAACATAGGTTGACCAAGGCGAATGAAAGGTGAAGGAAAAAATTTATGTGGCCCACCCCCTGCCACGCTCACATATGGAGAGGCAAAACATAGTGCGCCAATAATGTCGGGAAGCTGGGTATTTCAAAGTCGGGCTTGACCGACCTTAGCTTTCTTACTTGTTTTTCTATTAGTATTGGTATCACAACGGGGCCATTTGAAGCCTAAGTTTGTTACCCTTGGTGGCAGTCACACTAACCTTACCTATCCTAACCTAACCTTACCTATTCTATCCTAACCTAACCTAATCTAGCCTAACCTAACCTATCCTAACCTATCCTAACCTAACCTTATCTAACCTAACCTAACCTAACCTAACCTAACCTAACCTAACCTAACCTAGCCTAACCTAACCTAACCTAACCTAACCTATTCTTACCTATCCTATCCTAATCTATCCTAATCTATCCTATCCTAGCCTAACCTAAGGCCTATTAAGATTAGTTTCGAAAAACATAAATGTTAACGCTCACTCAAAATGGAAGAATTTGAGGTGGGAAAATCTCCCAAGGGTAATTTACAAAGTTGAATGAATACCTTCCCCCTATCATTTTCGATATTTTCTTAAAAAATTGTGATTTGATTTCTTTCAGTTGAAATCATTTAAAGAAACAGTTTTTGGAATTAATTTGCCATATTGATTGATATGATTTTTGTAATGCCTGGTTTCCAATAACGCAGGAATTCTTTACAATGAAAGTGCAGTTGATTGAAACTGGTCCGATATTTTTGGATATGTTGAATATTTGCTGCGTGGGAATCCCTGCAATATTGCAAACCAGGCGGCATAAGTCTGAAACGTTGTCGCCATGTCACTTCCAGATATCGGACAATTACACAAATGCCTTGATTCTTCAATCAAATTGGACAGTGGACAGGGATTTCTAAAATCAATTATCGTTACAAATAAAAGTTAGACAACATTTTATTACTCAATTATTTATTTTTGCCCACAAAACAATCACTCAAAGGATTTCGGTTTTCTATTTTATTGTTTTTGCTTTTCAGAAAATCAACTTTTAGTAATTGTTTGAGACAAATTCGATTTAATTCCATTTCATTATTTTGTGCATTTCATTTTCACAAAATATAAAAAGAATGGCTTCAAGCCAAAAGTCAAAGCGAAAAAGGAAAGAATTGTAGTACGAGGCGAGAAGACAAATCGATTACAGTGTGAGCATAAGTCATCTTCCTGAAGCTCTTATTGTTGAGAAGAGTAAAAGTTGAAAAATCGTTTGTGTGTTCCATCATGTATGAATAATAAAGTAATAATTTCAGTCCTTCGAATTGAGTCATCTCATTAATTTTAAAGATTTTCGTGTTATCTGTCATAAGTTTTAAACATTTTATTTCTCCTAGAATGACGCATAAATTCATTTGCAAAGCGGATCGTTTAAAGGCAATGCATAATTCGAGGAAAATTTTAATTGTTGGATTTCTAAAGAAAAGCCGCTTTAATTAAATGAAACGAGTTTCAGCTTCAATGATTTTGTACAGCTGTCTTCAAAAGATTAGGAGTCTCATCAAGCGTCAAAACAAAACAAAAAATCTACAATCTAAAATATCTTTAAGATTATCTAAATGTCTTTGGAGAAATTTACGAATATTTCTGTTCTCCATACTCTGCACATTCAGTTGTCGAAGCAGACTGCTTAAGTTGGGTATAAAACTATGAAGTTTTCATTCTTTCCATCTCTCTCTTTCTTGCCCATTGTGCTCAAAGAGTCCTCATTTACTTTTTATTTTAATAATTAAAAATGTGATTTCCATAACAAAACTCATTAAATTCGAATGTAGGACGTATACGTAATGTTATGGCCGATTTAATTATACCCAGCCTAAGCAGGGTATATTAGTTTTGTGCGGATCTTGTAACAGCTTGAACTAAGCTCCGTAGATATAAATAGGCAAATATTAATATATAATATATACATTAAGGTGGCCGCTAAATGTATGGAAAAAAATAAGTGCATTCGTATTCACACTCCTTGTGATTTAAAATCTTGGTATCTATTGAAAACTTACTCGTGCAAAATTTTGTGGCGATTGGGTAATGTTTAGAGGGCGCTCATGGCCCCCGAAGTTGAGATAAATGTTGTTTTCATAACATAAAATTGCCATAACTTGAGATGTGTTGCTGCTAGCTATAGACAAGGTTCCGTGGCCCTTCGTATTTTTTAAAACTGCATATTTCGTTCTCATGTCTCAAAGCTCTATCTCAACACATAAAAAAATTTTCCTAATACGACCCGATTTTTAAAGGAAATTCGTTTTTTGTATTTTGCGGGTTAATCTGACCTCTGACAGAAATAATATCTATGACCAGCCCCCCTTATTTTTGTTTCAGCTAACTTTTTTTCTTAGGCTATGAAGCTCTATCTCAACAATTTAAGGGACTTACAATAGAAAAATGTAGAAAATTGCGATTTTTTCCTTCCATGGGTGCAATAACAATCCGAGAAAGTTAACAATGAGTGGAAACCTCTTTTTTATGAATAAAGTATCATTTCTCATCATTCAATATGCTGATCTATCCTTCATGTTCAAACTAGCTGTCATACAAAATTTCCCATTTAAAGGTAGCTGGAATTTGATGAAGACAACATTGCTCAAAGTTGCCCTTCTTGGAGTTGGTTAAATACGTAATAATAGATATATTTACATCAAAAGACATGTCATTATCAGGGGTTTTTAAATAATTAAAAAAAAAAAAATTGATGCTACTAATTAAAAAAAAAAAAGTTTTAAAAACGGGAGCATTTGTAGTAGCACAAATATGCAATAATAACCCTAAACGAGCTTGAAAAATAGAAAAAAGTTGGTAAAGTTTTGAAATGCTCACAATACCAACTTTTTTCTATTTTTCAAGCTCGTTTAGGGTTATTATTGCATATTTGTGCTACTACAAATGCTCCCGTTTTTAAAACTTTTTTTTTTTTTTAATTAGTAGCATCAATTTTTGTGTTTTTAATTATTTAAAAACGCCAATGATAATGACATGTCTTTTGATGTAAATATATCTATTATTACGTATTTAACCATCTCCAAGAAGGGCAACTTTGAGCAATGTTGTCTTCATCAAATTCCAGCTACCTTTAAAATGGGAAATTTTGTATGACAGCTAGTTTGAACATGAAGGATAGATCAGCATATTGATTGATGAGAAATGATACTTTATTCATAAAAAAGAGGTTTCCACTCATTGTTAACTTTCTCGGATTGTTATTGCACCCATGGAGGGAAAAAATAGCAATTTTCTATATTTTTCTATGGTAAGTCCCTTAAATTGTTGAGATAGAGCTTCATAGCCTAAGAAAAAAAGTTAGCTGAAACAAAAATAAGGGGGGCTGGTCATAGATATTATTTCTGTCAGAGGTCAGATTAACCCGCAAAATACAAAAAACGAATTTCCTTTAAAAATCGGGTCGTATTAGGAAAATTTTTTTATGTGTTGAGATAGAGCTTTGTGACATGAGAACGAAATATGCAGTTTTAAAAAATACGAAGGGCCACGGAACCTTGTCTATAGCTAGCAGCAACACATCTCAAGTTATGGCAATTTTAAGTTATGAAAACAACATTTATCTCAACTTCGAGGGCCATGAGCGCCCTCTAAACATTACCCAATCGCCACAAAATTTTGCACGAGTAAGTTTTCAATAGATACCAAGATTTTAAATCACAAGGAGAAAGAATAAAAACACTTGTGCCAAAAAGGCCACCTTAATATACATATTATGTATATACTCTTAATCTGGATCGAAAGCTGAATCGATTACTACTAGTGTTGCAACAGATAGTGTATCCGGCCGAATGCCGGATACCGGATATTAAATTTTTTTTGTTATCTATTTTTTCCGATTTTAAAGCCATATTGAACGGCGTAGCAATGATTCTGAGCGTTGCTGTTTGGTAACAAAAATTTCGAACGTTATTTTTTGACACATCACACTTTTTAGTAATGATTTTTTCGAGCGGTTGCACCGAACTGCAATTAAAAATCTCTAAAAATTGATATTTTCTGTGAAAATGTTAGCGGAACTGCATCCGGTTTCCTCCAATCGCTCCATTTTCAAATCTGCATTCGAAGTACAAATACAATATAGCAAATGTTTAATGTGAGGTATCCGGCGACCGGGCGGATAATTAATTTAAGGCCGGATAGGCAGGAACCGTTGCAACTCTAATTAAGACATGTCCGTCTGTCCGTTCGTCCGTCTTTGGTCGGATCTCCTTCAAACGACTGAACCGATCACGTCGAAATATGGCTCACAGATATGTTGGGCCCTGAGAATGATCCTAAGTGAAAATGGGCACGCCCACAAATGAAGAATTTTTTGTAACTTCCAAAGTAAAAATCGTAGAAGCTTCAAATTCTAAATATTGATTAACCAGGTCAAATGAAAGGTGTACGGACAGAATTTGTGCGATCCGCCCATGAACATTTATTTTGGGCAACTTCTGTACGGAAAGGTCAAATATAATGAATTAATAGGTATTGTCGGGCTTGACCGAATTTCGCTTATAATAATATTGCTCATACGT